>CM053757.1:17047815-17143802 GCA_028658305.1 Pachyuromys duprasi
GAGGGAAACAGGGACTGTTTCAGTCATGAACTTGATGGCTGACTCTTTAACCCTCCCCCATACAAGCTGGGGAGTGACAGACTGGCTAGATCCCAGGGGAGGACATTGCAGCCAGCCCTGAGGAGACAGGATGAGCTGGGGTTGGATGGAAGGGGAGGAGGTCCTCCCCTGTTGGTGGAGTTGGAAGGGGCGGGGAGGAAGGAGAGGAGGGAGGGAGTGGGAGGGTGAGAGGGAATGAGGGAGGAGGCTATGCCTGGGATGCAAAGTACCTAACCTGTGATTGATATAAAAATAAATAAATTAATAATAATAATAAAAAAAGAAAGTATGGGAATAGCAGCAACATCACAGGTTCTGACGTTTCCCCAGTCACTTTGGAGACACAGCCCATGAGAAATTGACACAACTGGTGAGGCTTGGAATTCCTGCGGCTTCCAAGGCCGGCATGCTCCTGACAAGGTGTAGAGCCAGGAAAGACTTTTTCCCTGGCATCTTTCTTACTGTTGATGGCTCATTTGCATAAGTGTGTATGAGTGATGGTGACAAGGTATTGTACTTAGATGTCACTTTGAACTTCATAGTTTCAGAGAAACTGGATGAGAAAGCATGTAGGAGAATAACTTCTGCCTATCCTTATCAAAGATTGCTAAGGAGCAAGCATGAGCCGTTGATCACAGCACCTGGGAGACAGGCAGATGAATCTCTGAGTTCAAAGTCAGTCTGGTGTTTACATAGCAAGTTCAGGCTGACATGGGATACATAGTAAGACACCCCTTCCCCCAATAAAAAGGTCCTAAAAAGGCAGCCAGCAGTGGGATTTGCACTGAGGTGAGCTCAAAACAGACCAATAAACAAACGCTCTTGGGTTCTGAGAGCTGTTCTTTAGACCTCCACTTTCAACTTTGAGACAGTGCTCACTGGTGCGTGGTGATGAACATGTGGTGATGAGTACGGGTGTGTGTGTGTGTCTCAGCCTTGGTGTTATTTAGAATTGTCACATAAAACACAGCTACATACTGGCCCAACCCCAGAGCTCCGATTCAGTGCTTGAAAAGCTTTGCAGGTGTGATTCCAGCATTCCCGGGAAGAGCTCTGCAGGAATGGCTTGTGGAACAAATGCCTTATATTTTCTTTGTCTGCTTCCTTGTTTCAAGAGACATTGATAATCCTTACCTTTTCTGCCTGAGAGGGCTGTGAGGAGGATCAAAGAATAAAGACCCCAGGACTGGTCTCAGAGCCATGAGGGCGAGACAGGATCTAGCTCAGAACTTTGCACCTGTTGAAAAATGCCACCCAGGACCGGAAAATTCTAATCCTCTACACAGTAGGGCAGATAGAGTCAGGGAGGTGAGGAATATGGAGGCCTTATCTCTAGGCTATTTCACCTCCCCTCCTCCTTAGATACTTCCTGAAACCCAAGCAGGCAAACCACCGAGGTACAGTGAGAATACTAGACTGAAGGCCACAGACAAGGGCTCTGTCCCAGCCTGACCTTGTCCTCTGGCTAGACTTTAAGCCCCTCCCTGGCCAGAGCTTCCTCCTTCCAGTTGGACTCATAGGCACTTGGAAACTCATCAATTCCCTGAGTCCACGGAAAGTGCTGTGGAACAAGGATGAGTAGAGGAAGCAAAGTCAGGGTGCTTGACTTCGGGGAGAAAAGAGAAGAACCCAGCAGTATGTGGGGTGCTACCATTCAGATGTGAGGCTGGTAAAGCAGCAGAAA
The DNA here is from genome assembly GCA_028658305.1 of Pachyuromys duprasi. Taxonomy (NCBI): domain Eukaryota; kingdom Metazoa; phylum Chordata; class Mammalia; order Rodentia; family Muridae; genus Pachyuromys; species Pachyuromys duprasi. The sequence goes on from CM053757.1 coordinate 17,049,539, forward strand.
GTCTAGATTCCCTGTAGCCAGCGTTAGCTACTTTGTGGGTTCTATTTTTTCCCCCTACATTTTCAACCCCCTAACACTAGATAAGAGAGAAAAAGGGATAGAGAGGAAAGGAAAGAGATCCCTGAATAAAGTCAGGGGTCAGAAAGAGGAAGACATTATCATTGGACTACTTCCTGCTGATTAGGTGCATCGAGTTCCTTGGGGCAAATTTGATCCTCATCCTCAGGGTATCTGATTTCTTCTTGTTTCTTTTTTGTACATGACTACTTAACAAATCACAACCAACAGCAACCAACAATCAACCAACAACCAACGGACCTCTTCGGGCTCTAGCATTTATATTACCTCTGAAAAGTCCCCAGAATTCCAGACGTCATACAATCACAGAAACAATCTGTAGCTGGCAAAATCACGCCTCTGCCAGGGCATGAGGCAAATCGCTGTCAGCCGCTGTGAAGCAGCCCTACATCCCCACACCTGGGATTAAAACGAAAACATATTCTTATAATATTGCTGTTTTTTAAAAAAATGTTTCTATTTCATGGGTGTTGGTGTTTTACCTGCATGTATGTCTGTATGAGGGTGTCAGATCCCCTGAAACTGGAGTTACAGACAGGTATGAGTTGTCATGTGGGAATTGAACCCAGGTACTCTGGAAGAACAGCCAGTGCTCTTAACCACTAAGGCATCTCTCCAGCCCTCCCCCGCCCCCCTTTTTAAAAAAGAAACCAAAACTTCAAAAGTGTCACTACAACTCCTCAAGAAGGCTGATGGTGGAGGGCGTGCAGGGAGAGGTAGTACTGCTTGTGCCTGGCTGTGCCTGAGTGTTAGTGAGGCCGGGACCCAGCCTGTCAGGTGCTTAGGCCTTCCATGGGCCTCTGGGGTTGAGCTGGGGACCTGCTATTCATGTGCCTTGACGTCAGTACCCAGGCCTGGGCAGAGCTGAGGTGGCTGTGTTGGCAACAGTTCATACAGTATGATACTTCATGTCCTGATATGGAACCACGCTCGCTCTGCTAGAACTCAGCCCACCCGGAATCCTCTGTGTCCTCTCACGCCTCTGGCTTTGAGCACCAACAGGGCCTCTAGCAAGAAGCCAGGGAGGGAGGGAAGGATGGACACTGGCCTTGGATCTCAGGGAACTGAGCATCAGATGTGCCTCCCACAACAGACGTGGGTCCAGCCATTTCTGAGGTTGAGCTCTGGGAGCCTAGCAGGACCTATGGTTTCACTGAAACCAGAGTAGTTAGTGTTAGCCTAAGTAGGAAGGCCATGGAGGCACCAGCCTTTTTCATTCTGAACTGCTTAACCGACATTCGGGGGCAGGATGGCTCTAAGATGTAAAATCCAAAGATGGGAGATGTTAATGTACATATCCACACGGTCCAGTAACCCAAAGTGGAAACTCAGCAGTCTGAAGGCCGGGTAATCCCTCAAGATCTGGGTCCTCAGGCTCTGATGGATGACGCCAGCTTCTTATTCCCATTGGAGTCAGAGGTTCTTTTGGGAATATCAGAAACATAACAAGAAGCCAATCCTAGAATCTGCTTAGCTCAGTCTCATCGCTACTGATGACCATCATTGTCATCATCACCATCATCGTCAACATAGAAGAGCAGGAACCTCTGGAAAAGGTTAAATACACCAGGAAAAGCTAGTAACTACTGCTGTTCCAAGAGATGATGCCAGGTTTTGGAGGCCTACCCTAAATTGGGAGCCCCCAGTGGGGATCCTCCCATAGTGGAGGGGCAGGAAGCAGAAGCTTTGGGGTCAAAACTATTTTTCTCTGAAGCTGCAGTGGTTTGTAACTTTGTGTGCTGGGATTAGTGAAGATATTTTTGTTGTTGTTGGCACGGCAACCTGGATAATTTAAATATGAACCACTAAGGGAGGGGAGGAAGTGAAGAGTCAAGAACAAGGTGATTCCATGTGTTGAGAACCGCAGGAAAGGAGCGGAGAGGAAGCGGTGGAGAGCAGAGCCTCTCAGTCCACAGGAAAGTGAACGTCAGTCACCAGGGCATCCTGTTAGATAGGCACACTATATTCCATGTGTCCTAGCTGGCACCTGAGACCCAGAGAGCTCTGAGGTGATGCTGAGGAAGAAGCTGGTCTCTGGGCCAGAAGTCAGGCACTGTCCTTTCCATAGTATCAGCCTGATAGTGTGTGACATGGGAGGGTCCTGAATTTTAGTCTTCTCACCTGTGAAAAAGACATGAGTAACACTTGTTTTTCAGAAGCAAGTAAGTCTAAGTCGTGAGACTGAGATGTTTTCTGTTTCCTGACACAACAAATAATTATATGAATGTATCTCATAATATATATTTATACATCTTGCCGTCCATAGGACTATCAGTCTCACTAGGTTAAATCAAATTCCTGCCACAGACTCTTCTCAGGGCCTAGGGAGCTAGAAATGCAGTGGAAGGAATTGGGGCAAGCAGCATTTGGTTCCCCCATCCCACGTAGATAAAGGGCCTGGGAATTCTTCCTGGCACCTACATGTAAATGCAGACTTCTTCTAGAACTTTACGTAGGGTAGGCAAGGGTCTTGAGTGCTGGGAACAGACAACTAAAATACAAAACCTGCTACCCAGGAACCAAGAAAGAGGGTCCTGGAAAGACGGTGCATGTAGTCAGGGGCTGGGATCCCCATCAGAAAGTTCCCCTGTCTTCTCTTAATACACAATGGACTAAGAGTTGGCCGTTCTGTGTTCTCTTAGTCATACAGTGGCCATGTGTCTGTGGCAAACCAAAGACCATTACTAATTTGGGTCTAAAGTTTGCCAGATAGGATGGGAGAGGTTATATATAGTTGTACATAGTAGAGTGCTTGGAGTGAATATATACATTTGGTAGATAGGGCTCCTCCTCTCTACTATGTGTCCCTGAGCTTCCCACCCTTCAGGAGCTGACACAGGTTGATTAATTGTTGGAGCTAATGAGAAAACGCCCATTCCCAATGCCTGGAGGCTGCCTCTGCCTTTTGAGGAATTGGCAAGGGGTGAGGTACCTGGAGAAGAAAGGCTTTTTACTTTAATGAAGGAAGAGGTGCAATCACCAGACTGTGTCTAAGAGGTGGGTGTCTTTATCCAGGACAGAGATGGAGAAAGAGGTCTTAGGCACACTGAGTTGGGGAGCCTGCATCCCATCCCTTCCCGTGGGATTGTGGTTTTCTGTGCGGGCCTCCTCCTTGAGCAGATCCCAGTTTGGGAGGGAAGGTCAGAAAGATAGGTCCAAGCTTTGCTTCCCACCCCATTTTCCAAAAATATCCAACTTGACCCTTGGTGGCAGTCTCTGGCACACACTGGGCCTGGTTTGTTCCATTCGCCCTGTGCCCTCTGCTCTGTGGGTACAGCTGCAGGACCTTAGAAGGGGATCCCCTCAGAAGGGGTTGGCTGAGGCCACTGGGAAGCCCAGGCCCTGCCCATTTTGGATGTCAGGCCCAGTTCCCTCTAATCTGAGGCAGGGAGGCCAGCAAATGCCTGCCCTTAAGGGGACAGGGTTAGATGTGTGACTTAATAAAGCCGAGAGCCACAGTAATCCCCTAAGTACTTTGCCTTGTAACCTAAGATTATCTGGCCTGCAAACACCTGTTTTCACTCCTTTGCTGATAGTATAAAAAGCACGCTGGTTGATGACTCTAGGAACTGACAAGGGATGGAATGCACTAACATTTGTCCTATCTTGGAATATCTCCTCAGGAGCCAGATGGCACGTGCCACGCCCATTCCAAGGTTGAGGAAGGACTGGAAAGGCTCATTCAAGTTTCTATCCATATATAGTCATTAAGACCCAGGGGGAAGACTTGAAGGTCAGGGTCAGGCTTTGGGGACTCTTGAGTTACTACTGCCCTTAGTGGTGGCCAGCAGGTCAATCCTTTAACTTCCCAATACATAGACCTCACAGAGGCTCGGAGGGAGGCATAACATTGAACACCAGGCCCATGTGGCACTCCCAGCCGTGAGAGCTAGATTGATATAGAATCTTGAGAAGCAGGGCAGTGCCAACCCTATGAACTGACCAATCATGTTCTAATCATTTAGAACTGCAAGTCTCTGCTTCGGGTGGCACAGAAGATGTTGGCAATTTGTTGGAGAATCATTTCTCTGCTGGAGACGCGAGTCTAGAGGAGAAAGAAAGGGCGCTTTATGCAGATGCGGCCCCAGGAGACAAGAACCTACTCCTCCACTACCCAGACGGCAGGGAGGCTGAGAGCTTGGAGCAGACCCCTGCAGGGGCCCCTTCCACTGCCAACGGCCAGGGCTCCGAACCTGAAGCTAGCCTGTCCAATACCTCAGCTGCAGAGTCAGCTCCACCTGGGGATGCGGAAGGGCCTGGGGAGGAAGAGGAGGGCCCACCAGCAGCAGGCACCCTTCCTTCAGGAGCGGTTGAGGGGCCAGAAGAAGAGAGGTCAGAGTTCAGTTCCAGAGGGGAACCAGGACAGGAGGTTGCTGGGCCAGGGCTCCCCGCAGAGGGGGCTGCCAGCATGGAGGCAGAAGTACAAGAGGGTAGTAGTGAGGTCCCTGAGGAATTCCAGGGAATCTTAGGAGATAGCTCCATGAAAGAAGCAGCAGCAGGGATAGCAGAGTCTGCAGCCACCCAGGTCTCTCTTAGCACAGAGGGTGAAGAGGTCCATACAGTGAAGGCAGAAGGTGAGGGCAACACAGGGTCTGATCACCAATCCACAGAGCCAGATGGAACCCAGGACGCTGAACCCGCTGGAGAGGAACCAGAGGCTGACGTGGCTGCACAAGCCAGGGAGGGGACAAAGGACCAGCCCCGGGACCCCTCCCTGCAGCCAGAGGATGAAGCCATTACAGGGCCCGATCACCAGCCCACAGACCTACATGCAGTCTCCAGCACTGTGTCTCCTGGAGTAGAGGCAGAAGAAGCTGCAGAAGAATCAAAGGCTGAGGTGGATACAGAAGTTCGGGAGAAGGCTGAGGACCAGGGGGAGCCTAGACCTAGCCAGGAATCTGGCTCAGCTATAGAGGCCAGTGAAAAGTCTGAGGACACCCAGAGTTCTGAGGCCAGGGAGACAGAGGAGAACTACCCTCCTGAGGGCCAGGCGTCAGGGATGCTGGGGGAGGGCCAGGCTGAGGCCTCCTCTGAAGAAGAGGGCGACGAAGAAGGTGGAAGTGAGGAAGGAGGAGCTCCATCCGAAGAAGAGTCTGGAGAGGACAGCGGAGATGGAGCCAGCTCAGAAGAAAAGGGGGACATCCCTGGGGAGGCCGGAGAGCACCAGAAAGCACCAGGAACCACAAATCAAGAGGAGGAAGCAGCCCGGCTTGATGTAGAAGATCTGAACACAGAGTCTGAGGGTGGCAAGACCCAGGACACAGAGGCAGAGGCATCTGAAGAGAGACAGCAGGGGAGAGGGAACCCTGTAATTACTCATCGGGGTAGGAATTAATTCCTTAAGGCAATCCCAGAACCTCCAGCAGATACTTTTTTTGTGTGTGGGAATCTTGTATATTGTGGGACAGACAGGGTGGGTGGGAGAACCCTGGGCTAGTCTTGTGTTTGTTAGGCAGGGTCCTGTCCCTTGGATCAGTTCCCTAGCCACTTACCTTCAGCGTAGATGCATCTAGCAAGAGGTTCCCAAGGGACCTGGCCAATTCTGAGTTAGCGTCGTGGAGGCTCCTCTTTAGGACTGCTTAAGAACGAGGGGACTAGTGGCAGGTCTGTGGTCCTGAGATTGGCTCATGGAAGGAAATGTAGGGAGTTGGTAGGGCAGGTTAGGAGCCACCGGCACTCTTCTTGTGTGCCAGAACCCAAGTCTGGCAATTTGTTGGAGAATCATTCTTCTCAAAGCCTCCTATATGAGGTGTGACAGTCAGGAACCAAGGAGGCAAGATGTGGTATGAGAACTAAGGCCGGCTGCAGCTACCACCAGTTCTCAAGAGCTTCTCTCTAGAACAGCTCTCTGAGGACAGGGAAGGAGGAGGAGAGAGGCTGAGCCTGCGGGCGTCAGGGCTGATGTGGTTAGGGGCCTGTGCAATATGTGCGTGGATAGAACAGAAGGTGGCCTTCAGAGCAGAGGCTGGGCATGAGATCACTTTCCCAGACGGCTTCTCTACAGAGTTCCTTAAAGCCGTCTTCTCCCTTTTTGAGACAGGAGCTTATGTAGTCCAGGCTGGACTTGAACCTATTATGTAAGAGTCAAAGCGGCCTTGAGGTCCTGATCTTCTAGCCTCGGCCTGTGGAATGCTGTGAGGTTGTGAGCACTGAGTGCTTGGCTTCTTTCAGAATGCAATGTTCACGGTCTCTTTATGTGCTTATGCTTTCTACATGGAGGTAGGGCTGCAGGCAGTAAGCTCCTTACCTTTCCTAATCTGGGTCTGGGATCAGGGGCTGCTGAAATGCTTCATAAGGCATGCAGACACTGGCCCCCTCTATCCCACAAGCCTGAACTACACCCTCCTAGTTTAAGATCCCTCAATAGGCAGCTTTGTCAGAAATGAGTGATTTTAGAGGCCACAGAACATGAACAACATCCTTCCCAGGACTCATCAGGTTATGGGCACCTGACCTGTTTGTGACTGCCAGCACGTACACGCACACTCACACCTGCAGCGGTTCATTCCCATCAGTGTCACCCTGAAAGGATGTTCAGTCAACTGCTCTTGTGTGTAGGTCTCCCAATGGCTCTCTTTGCTCTGGAGTAAAGTGCAAACCTCTGTGGTGGTCTTTAAGGATGTCTAGTCAGCTCCGGTATCACCTAGTCCTCTCCTTGCTGGGCAACCTATATGGCCCATCACGGAAAACCACTGCCCTTTCTTTACTAACTGTGGCTTAACAGCAGATGGTAGGGAAAGGCTCTCCGGCTTCCTCTGCCTAACCTGCAGATACTCTTCTTAGGTCCTCCTTGCTGCTCAAAATTACCTCATATTTTTAAAGACAGTTCAGCAGTTAGTTCGTGTTAGACTGTAGGATGACTCCCTAAGGGCAAGAGGCGTGCCCGTGTGGGGTTACTGTTCAGCCAGCATGACATTTAGCACTTGGCATGCGATAGGTGTTCAGTTTTTATTTATTTATTTATTTATTTATTTATTTATTTATTTATTTATTTATTTATTTATTTATTTTTGAAATAATGTTTTGCTATCCAGCCTGGGCTGGCCTGGAACAACTTGAAATTCTCTTGTCTTACATCTTAAGTGCTAGGAATGTAGGTGTGTGTCACCACACCGGGTACTCAGAACAGTTAAAAATAAATAAATACATTAAATGGAGTTGGGTGATAGTTTCATGAGTGCCCTAGTGTGTTTTCTGTTGTGATAAAAAACTGACCAACAACTTAGAGATAGGACTTGTTTGGCTTATAGTTTACAGTCTACTTGAGGGAAGCCAAGGCAGGAACTGAGGCAGAGACCATGGAGGAACATTGCCTACTGACTTGCCCCCTCTGGTTTTCCTGCTTTCTCGTATAGCCCAGCCCACCTGCCCAGGAATAACACTACCCACAGTGGGTGGGTCCTCCTATGTTAATTAAGGCAATCAGGACAATTCTTCAAATGAGGCTCAGTCATTAAAACCAACCATCACAGTTAGTAAAATGCTCACTTCACAACTGTGAGGACCTGAGTTTGACCTAAGGTTCCCACATTAAAAGCCAAGTGTGGTATTGTGCACTTGTAATTCCAACACTGGTGAGCAGAGACACACAGATCCTTGGAGTTCACTGGCCAGTCAGGCCTAATTGGTGAGCCCTAGTGCCAATGGCAGACCTTGTCAAAACAAACAAGATAGATAGACCTGGAAGAATGACATCGAAGTTGACCTCTGGTCTTCACACATTCCCACACACATGTGCTCCTGCATACCTATGAACACTAGTATGTACATGAGTACACACACAAAGATCATTGGTTGTAAAAGTTGTATACAAATCTAAAATCCATTCAGTTTGGCAACTTTGTTCTGCATCTACTTGAGGCCCAGCCCTGCTCCATTTCTGTGAGGCTTAGCGTTCTACTGCTTAGCTTTGCTCTGACCCCACACTGTCTTCTCTTCCCAGAAGAGCCAGAGGATGTGAGTGAAGAGGCTCCCATGAGGGACCGCTCCCACATTGAGAAAACCCTGATGCTGAATGAGGACAAGCCTGCCGATGATTACTCAGGTAACAGGGAGGAAGATGGGCTGGGACCGGAGGCACCAAAGCGCTGTAGTTCTGAGGCCAGAGGAGACCCTGAAGAAGAGAACCCTGGAGGGAGGGGTCTATATGAGATGTCTCTGTGAACAAGGCTAGGGCTGGGCAAGAAGACTGTAACAGAGAGCAGTGTCAGAACAGAGGGTGAATTCCAGAGCCATCACCTGTAGGGTAGGGTGCACTCCAGCACCGTCCTCAGGTAGGGAGGATGGTTGATAAGAACTCATCCTGTTTGCTTTGGTTTACAAAGCTCTTCTCTGTCTCCTCCTTTATTTTGACCCTAGCGTGAACCAAGAGTTTCAATGGGGGTTTCTTATCCTCTCTTAACTGATTAACTAGCCAAGCTCAGATTAATACAGCAATTGGCTCTTGGCACACAGCCAGAGAACAGCAGTTCTAGCCTGATTCTCGCTCCCCATCCTGTCTTCTTGTGCTGCACATGCCCTGCAGCTCCCAGTTGCTTTCTGCTTCCACAGAGCGCGGGCCATGTCTGAACTCTCCCAGGAGCATTGTGCCACAGGCCTGCTGGGCACCGGGCCTCCTTACCCTCTAGACCTTGGCAGCACAGAGACAAAGACATAACATTCTCATCTCCCAAGGAAAGAGCTTTTAGTCAGGCTGAAGGTAGCCCAGTTTTTCTGGACATACCATTAAGGTGAGGAAGAGAGTATGAGGGTTTCAATTTAGTTCTTCTGGAGACCTGTCTCATGTAGCTCAGGTTGGCCTCAAACTCCCTATGTAGCAGAGAATAACCTTGAACTCCTAATCCTCCCACTTCTACCCCCTAGTGAACATAGTAGGTGTGAATCACCATGAAACCTGTTGTTGTTATGGTGCTAGGGATTGAACCCAGGGCTTTGTACTTCTGCATGCTAGAGAGGTACTTAACCAACTGAGCCATATCCCTGCCCAATAATCATCCATTCATTATTATTATTACTGAGACAGTGTCCCACTATGTAACCTGACTGGCCTGGAACTTGCTGTGTAGGCCAAGGTGCCCCTGGATGCACAGAAATCCAGTCGCTCTCTCTCTTGAATGTTAGGATTAAAAGTGATTGACACAGTGCCTGGTCAAGAATTTGTTTGTTTGTTGTTTTGTTTTGTTTTTAAAATATCTCAGGAGCCTTTGCAGATTTGGTAGGAAAATGCTTTTGGATTGAGGGTTTCTGAAGGATTTCAGCTCCTTCCCAGATACAATCATTTCACAGTGTCGGGCTGTCAATGGCTCTCCTCACTAGGGGGAGATGGGCTCTCTTGGGGTTGGAGGTCGCTGTGGAGTGAGGAGCAGCCTGGGGTTGGCCCTGCCTGATGCTTACTCCTTGCTCCTCTCCGCCAGCGGTGCTGCAGCGGCTTCGGAAGATCTATCATACATCCATCAAGCCCCTGGAACAGTCTTATAAGTACAATGAGCTTCGACAGCATGAGATCACAGGTACAGTACCATGGCCCAGAACTGAGCTCTCACCTCTTATGCGCTCACACTTCCCTGATGCCCACATTGGCTCTAGCAGCTGAGGCTTCGTGAGGAGTGGAGGACAGGAACTCAGGCCCGGGATGTGGCCTTCCCTAGAGGAGTGAGTGCTCGGTACTGTGAGAGTCATTGACAGAGAGATTCATTGCTGAGGACTTTGTCCCAGCAGGAGGCCCTTTGATCTGCAGGGTAGTCAGGCCTATGTGGTCCCTCCTGAGCTCAATCACACAGACCTCTATGTGACCTAGATTTCTCCCTGCCTCCTTATTGTTCCTCCCGGAAGGCCTCTGATGGGCCTCAAAGATGGTGATGGTGAGGTGATGGTATGATGGTTATTTTTGAGGCAAGGTCTCACCATGTAGGTCAGACTGGCCTTGAACTTCTTGACCTTGAGAACCTCCTCTCTTAGCTTCCTGAGAGCTGGGTTTACATATACATGCTTCTACACACAGATAGGGTCTGGATGCTTTTAAAACTGGGTTTTCAAAAGAATACAAGTAAGACCTAATTGTTTCACATGTATTCAAATAATGTAAAATAAAAATATAAACTGAAAAATAAAGCCAGGCCTGATGGCATATAACTGCAATCCTAGGTTTCAGGAGGCTGGAGAATTGTTAACTTTGAGAACAGATCAGGCTACACAGTGAGTTCTGGGCAAGACCCAGTCCCCAAAACACTACAGTACAGCACATACACTCAAATACACACACACACACACATGCATGCATGCATGCACGCACACGCACATGTGCACATGCATGCACACACATGTGTATGCACACGCATGCTTACACACACACACTCACGCACACATGTGCACACACGCGCGCACGTGCACACACATGCTCACAGTTTCTCTCAAGATCCCCAATCTACCTAACTCCACTCTCAGAGACACCCACTACCACAGTTTCTTGTTATGGTGCTCAAAACTACAGGATGTAATAGGCTCTTCCAGACATTTCCTTTATCTCTATGAGCATAGAAATGTCTTTTTTTTTTTTACATACATTGGCTCATCCTATGCCAACTATGTATATACACTATGTATATACATGTGTGTATATACATATACATGTATGTGCGTGCATGCATGGCTCCCCCTTATTCTTTATTGAGACTGCTTGGTCCTGTCCTCTAAGAATACTCCAGGCTCTGTACAACCAGTATTCAATTCCTAAGGGACAACAGGTGCTTTCCATTTCCTATTTTGAAAAAAAAATGCAGATAGAGCTGGCTCAGTGGCTCATGTCTTTAATCCCAGGAGGCAGAGGCAGGTGGATCTCTGTGAGTTCAAAACCAGCCTGGTCTACAGATTGAGTTCCAGGACAGTCAAAGCTACACAGAGAAACCATGTCACAAAAATCAAAACAAAGCAAACAGATGGGCTAGTAAGATGGCTCAGCAAGTAGAGGCGCTTGCCACCAAGCCTAATGGCCTGAGTTCGGTTCCTGGACCCCACATGGTAGAAGGAGAGAATCAAGTTGCGTTCTGGCTTCTATACACACAACAAACTGTGTACACCCACACACATACAGACACATCATGTATATACTTACGAAATAAATGACAATATTTAATGTTCCATACCTGGACATGGTGGCTATGCCTACAGTCTCGGCATGTGGAAGGCTGAGGCAATAGGATCACTAAATATTTAAAGCCAGCCTGGGCTACAGAATGAATTTCAGGCCACCCTAAGCTTTAGAGTGAGACACTGAACAAAATGAAATTAAAACATTCCGAACACTAGTATAATCCCTACATGTTTTGTGTACAGGTATTTGTAGGACATGTTTTGTTTGCTCGCTTGTTTGTCTTTGAAATAGCACAGTAGAGGGGTCGACAAGATGGTCTAGTGGGTACAAGCACCCTGCGCCCCAACAGTTTAATTCAACTCCTGGACCTACATGGTTGGAGGAAAGAACGAACTTCCATAATTTATCCTCTTGTACATCCAAACGTCACAAATAAATGTTTAAAAATTAATGTAGAACAACAGAATTAAGTATTTTGATCATTGTCGCAAAATTGCTTTGAAATACTCCAATCTGTACTCACAGGAATGTAACAGAGAATCCTTGTTTTACTACAGTTTGCCATCTTTGAAAGTGTTACTCATTTTTCAGTGCTGGGGATTCAATCCCAGGCTTCAGACATGCTAAGGAGGTGCCTGGTTGTTGAACTATATCCACAGCTACTCTTACTCCTGTTTTAAAGCTTTCATAATTGTTATTTTTTTTTCTTTTCAGTTCTGGGGATGGAACCCAGGGCCTTGAGCATCCTAGGCAAGTGGTCTACCACTGAGCTATAACCCTAGCCCTTGTTTTAATTGTGAGTGCCATCACAAATCTCCCCCTGTGTTACTTGGCAATTTCCATATTATCTTAATGCCTATTGAGTAGCTGTGGGGTCTGAGGGCAGATGTAGCCCTACTCTACAGAAAGGAACCGAATGCTCAGGCAGTGCTGGTTGCCTGGCCACATAACTGCTGTCAGGGTGGTGATTCTGTCTCTTTCCCCAGGGAATAAATACCAGTTCTGTCAGCTCCTATACCGTTTTTACAAGCATAAGAGCCTCTTGTTCTCTTCTGCTTCTTGGAGGATATGTGGACCCTGGTATGAGGTTACAGAATCTCCCTAGGGCTGCCTGTGTTCTGTCCTCTGTACTCCCTCCTCTGACACCGAGTGTGGCATGGCCTTACCAGGGAAACTCCAGACCTAAAGCCTCAGTGGCCAAGAGGCTGCCAGCTGCCCCCATATTGGCTCTCAGCAAAGGCCAATTGGTTCTTTTCTGGCTTCCCTTTCTGGACTTGGCATCTCTGTCCTAATGTCTTGCCAGCTTCCTGCATGACCCCTATCCCTCCAGCTTCTTACCGGTCTTCCACATGTGCTCACGATGCCCTCTGCTGTGCAGAGTTGGAACAGCCATACCCGTAGCCCTGTCTGTCTCAGAACTCACATAAACGGAGCTGGCTTTTTGCAACTGGGCATAACTCTCTTGAGCTACTTATCCATTCTGTCCCAAGGAGGGAAGGGGCCAGGGCATAGATATGTGCTCACCGTGTGAAGACATCATCTTCTAGGACTTTGCTTTGCTCCAGAGAAATAAAAGCCAGGTGCAGAAGGGGAGTCATACCATACGCTGGACAGAAAAGACGGGATGGGATACCAACAACACTGCTTATACACATCAAGGCAGCTGAAAAATGCCAGAAATGGGCACTGTGTCCACTGTAGTGACACACAACTATAGTCCCAGCTACTTTGAAGGCTAAGGCAAGGAGGATCACTTGATTCTTGAGCCCAGTACTTTGGGAACATCCTGGGAAATATAACATAACCTTGTCTCAAAAGAGAAAAGATAGGAAAAACAAAACAAACCAAAAAACAACAAAAAAAACAACAACCCAGCACTAGTTACCTACTACAGAGGGTGCTACGGCAGACAGAATGGGTCTTTTTGTACTTCAGACTTTTGAGTCAAGACGTTATACAAAACCATAAGAAATAAAAAGAAGGTTAAAAAGAAGGACTACATTTTGAGAACTATCTACAGGCTCAGGACGACAGTCTGGAGAACATAGGTGCTCAGTGGAGCTAGTCCAGAAAAGAACTGAGAGGACCAGAAAGCAACAAGAAGATAAATCGCATCTCTGTGGAAAGGCGCTCACCCTCTTCTTTGCCCCTATTTGTTTTTATTTTAAATATTTGCAGTCCCCGGGCTTGAACTCAAGGCCTCATACATACTATGCAAACGCTCTGCCACTAAGCACCCCCCCCAAGCCCCCTATCCTTACTTTCGAAAACACTCCAGAATTCTGCTTTCCCCCAGCTGAGTAGCCTTGGGAGGACCGTGGCCTCAGGGCCCAAGAATCTAAGGATTGGTTTGGTTTCAGACCCTGGAAGACTTACGGACTTTGGAACAGGGTATCTAAGACTAGTCTGAGCTTGAGGTGAGGATTTGGGAACCATAGGGAAGAGGAGAGGAAAGCTGCAGAGCCGGCATTCAGGCGGTCAACACTGTCTACACCTTCATGTGTGATCTTCTCTTGTTATTGGTCCAGAGAGCAACTTTCAGTCTTTCTCAGCGTGGGGGCTCTGTCCCTTTTGTGAACCATTCTCTAGATTAAGCGAGGAGACTGCACCCAGAGTGAGCACTGAGCCTGACGGTATCAATCCACTCAGCTCCTCCTTCTGGAGCAGGCACATGTGCCAAGCAAGGATCTGGAAAAGGTCAAAACAGTGACCTGGTGTCATTTGAGTGAATATTGTTATAAAGTGAGAAAGGTACCCTTGACCGCTGCAGTTTGAGCCACATGGAGCCCCACAGGCAGCTGGATGACAGTGGGGAATGCAGAATGCTTTTGGAGACCTCATTTCACCTCTGTTTCTAATTCTTACTGTTTGCAGATGGGGAGATCACCTCCAAGCCAATGGTGCTGTTCCTGGGGCCGTGGAGTGTTGGCAAATCCACCATGATAAACTACCTCCTTGGGTTAGAAGATACTCGATACCAGCTTTATACAGGTGATTTGGGGAGGGGGTAAATTGTGAAATCAGATGAAAAAATTAAAGCGCTTGTATGATTTTAATATATTAGTGAGAATTACATGCAACAACCAGAAGCTCTACCACCCCCATGGCAGCATTATCCACAAAAGCCTAAAAGTAGAAACAACTCAAGTATTGACTCCTGGATGTGGGGGGATAAGGAAAATGCAAACAATGGAAAGACAGCCTTAGGAAGAAACGCGACAGGGCTGAGGAGACGTCTTAGTGAGAAAAGTGCTTGACGTGCAAGCCTGCTGATTTGAAGTCAGATCCCAAGTTCTCGTATAAAGGCCAGACGTGGTAGCACACGTGCCTCTGATTGCAGAACTTCTACAGGGAGATCGGAGCTGGAGATAGGGGAACCCCTGGAGGCTTAGCGCCAGCTAACGTGGCCTACCAGCATGCAAGAGTTACTCTGCATCAAATAAGGCAGAAGGTGATGAGACCCAGGGCTGTCTGTCTTCTGACCTCCACCCCTGTGCCATGGCAGGCACATGCAACACACACACACACAAACACACACACACACACACACACACACACACACACACACGTGCAGATAGAAAGCAATGAAACATGCATGCTGTCAGAACACATCAGATACATCCTTGCCACACATGGATAAACCTTGAAAACAATATGCAGAGTAAAGCACGCCAGGCACTAAAGCACAAACACTGTGAGTCTACCCATGTGAGATGCCACAATAGGAGAAAGTCAGAGACAGAAGAATAGAGGTTTCTGGGGAGGGGGGTTGGGAAGTTACTGCTTAGTGGAGACAGTTTCAGTGTGGGAAGATGATAAGGCTCTGGAAACAGAGAGTGAAGGATAACGGCTGCATGGTAATGTAAATACGCTTAGTGGGATTGAACAATGGGTTTGAAGGTGATTAAAATGTTAAATGTTATCTTCTGTGTATTCTGGCACAATTAAAAAGTGAGAAGAAAGCAGTAGCCTAGCAAACCTGTCTATCCTTGTGGAAGCCCTTTCCAAGACCCCGTGCTTGTTCACACCCCTTCCAGTAATCTGTTCCCTAGGGCTCGCTCTTTTTCACCTTTCACCCTCCCGTGCAGGCGCTGAACCGACCACCTCAGAGTTCACGGTCCTAATGCACGGGCCCAAACTGAAAACCATCGAGGGCATCGTCATGGCTGCCGACAGTGCCCGATCCTTCTCACCCCTGGAAAAGTTTGGTCAGAATTTCCTGGAGAAGCTGATTGGCATTGAGGTTCCCCACAAACTTCTCGAAAGAGTCACTTTTGTGGATACACCAGGCATCATTGAGAACCGCAAGCAACAAGAAAGAGGTAACTTAGGGGGCTGAGGAGATACTCAGCTGCTCTGCAAGGGCCTATGTTAAAAACCCGGGCACGGTTGCTCCGTGCCTATTACTCCAGTGTTGCAGGGTGGGGATAGGTGGAACCTTGGAGCTCTGTGGTCAAGCCAGCCTAGCCAAAACGAGAGACCCTGTCTCTCCCCCCCCCCCTTGGTTTTTCGAGACAGGGTTTCTCTGTGTAGCTCTGGCTATCCTCTGTAGATCAGGCTGGCCTAGAACTCACAGAGATCTGCCCGCCTTTGCCTCCGGAGTGCTGGGATTAAAGGTGTGCGCCACTGCTGCCTAGTGAGGGACTGTCTTAAAGAAACTAAGGCAGAAAGCAGTAAAGGAAGGCTCCTGCCATCCTCTGGCCAATGTATGTAAATTATGGACACACTCACACTCACATGCATACAGCAAACACCCCCCCCCCCCATCTCCATTTCTGAATAGCAAGAGCTCTGTTTTAGGTCACTGTGACCAACAGAGGGTGGTAGACCAGCAGGGAAGGAAGGATGGTTCATGTTCAAGACCAAGTGATATATTCTTTACTTCCACCCCTTCCCACTGTTGCTGTGGTGACACTTAGGGTTTGGGGTGTCTTGCTCTCTGCCCCCTGAAGGGCTGACTGAGCTTGGAGATAGCCAGTATTTTCTTAGGAATACAGGTATTCTGTGCAATGTCCAAGCTGGGGGCAAGCTGTCTTTAGGTGCCCAGTCTGTCCTGAACATTGAAGGGCCTGGCCTCACGAGATCCTGGTGAATTACATTACATTACATTACATCACATTTGAATTCTGGCTAACCTGTGTCTTGGGCTTACTTTCCATTGAACATGGTCTACATCTCTTCTTATTGCCAATATCTGCTTTGTTGGGCCTGCGTTAGCCTAAAGCTTTATTAGGCTTCCTAGAACTCTTCTTGCCTTCAGATGGCAGGGGGTTGCTATTCTGGGTCTGGTAAGCATGAGGCTGTATCATAGAGCACTGAATACTGCCATGGCATAGGGCTACCTGCACTGATGTGTCTTAAACAGGGCAGTCAGTAATATGTGGCCTAATGGCGAATCTCAGTTTATAGTTATGACTTGCATCTGGGTTATAACCAGACCCTGATTTATTAGCAATACTGTAACATAGTTAATGATAACCTTATTATGCCCCTATTTTGAATCAGATAACTTTATACATCATTTGACTGGGGTTTTCAAAACACAGAGGAGGACATGGCAGCCAGTCCTGAAAATACCTCCTAAGCTAGGGTCAGATGGAAGGGGAGGAGGATCTCCCTTAGCAGTGGACTTGGAAAGGTACAGGGAGGAGATGAAGGAGAGAGGGTGGGATTGGGAGGGAATGAGGGAGGGGGCTACAGCTGGGATACAAATAACCTGTGATTAATATAAAAAATTTAAAAAAATAAAAACTGTATTAGGGTTCTCTAGAGGAACAGAATTTATATTATCTATCTATCTATCTATCTATCTATCTATCTATCTATCTATCTATCTATCTATCTATCTATCAAAAGGGGATTTGTTAGAGTGGATTACAGGCAATGACTGTCTACCAACAGAAAGTCCAAGAGTCCAGTAGTTGTTTAGTTCACAAGGCTGGATGTCTCAGATGATCTTCATTATATGCTGGGATCCTGAGAAACAGCCTCTAGTGCCAGCGAAGGGATGGAATTGGCACTGAGATGGAGGGCACGCAGGCGCCTCCTTCCATATTCTTTACACGGGCTGCCAGCTAGAGGCATGGCCCAGATTAAAGGTGGTTCTTCCCACCCCAAATCACAGGAGAACCCAGATGCCTGGGTTTCAGTTAATTCCACAAATAGTCAAGTTGGCAACCAAGAATAGCCACCACTGTGGTATTCCTCATCTTTTTGCCTTGTAAATAAAATCAAGGAAACAAGTGAGAAGAATTTATAGATAAGGATCACCTGTGTGACTGAAGATTTAGCTGGGGGCTATCCTGTTTTACAACACAGTAATCTCTCTCTTTCAACATTAGTTTTGTTTTTGAGACATCTCTGGCTATTCTGGAAATTTCCATGATGGCTAGGCTGGCCTTGAACTCACAGAGATCCTCCTGCCTCTACCTCCCGAGTGCTGGGACTATCCTGAGTCATGTACCGCCAAACCCAGCTTAACTAGTGTTTACATCAGCTTTGGTATTATTGTTCTTTTTGTAATTTTATAGCTGATGAGCAAGAATTTAAGAGCAGTTACCACCTGGCTGGCCTAGAGCAAAGCCCAAGTGGTAGGCTCCCCAGTTCTTAGCAGACACTCAACAGTCAAACAGCGTTTCTTTCCCTTAAACCACACATTCTCTTTCCTTCTGGTTTCCTGATAGCTTTCAACATCTTTGCCATTGACCTGGATCTTTTAGACATTTGGAAAATCATTTGCTTTTTTTTCCCCCCTTAAAACTTTTATTATTTCTTAGCTGGACAGTAGTAGCACACACCTTTAATCCCAGTGCTTGGGAGGCAGAGGCAGACAGATCACTAGGAGTCTGAGGCCAGCCTGGTCTACAGAGCAAGTCCTGGTCTACAGGACAGCCAGGGCTACCCAGAGGAACCCTGTCTCACAAAACCAAACTAAACTAAACTAAACTATTATTTATGTGTATGGGTGTTTTGCCTGCATGTATATCTGAACCACAGGCATGCCTGGTACCCACACAGGCCAGAAGAGAGAGTTGGCTCCTCTGAGACTCAAGTTGTGAGCAGCATGTGGGTGCTGGGCACTGAGCCTGGGTACTTGGAAAGGGCAGCCAGATCTCTCTAGTCCCTTCCCCTTCTTTTTTGTTGCTGTTTTTTGTTTTTGAAGCAGGGTCTCATTATGTGGCTCAGCCTGCTTTAAACTGAAGATCCTCCTGCTTCTGCTTTCCTGAGTACAACGGAGTGCACTAACACACACTACATAAAAAGCTCCACTCTGCGCTAGGCACATCTGTAATCCCAGAGCTCAAGGAGGGAAGAGGCAGGCAAACTGCTCTGAGTTCGAGGCCATCCTGGTTTGCAAAGCAAGTCCAGAACAGTCAAGGCTACACAGAGAAACCCTGTCTTGAAAAACCCCCAAACCCTCTATTCTGGACAAAAACTTCTCTTCACTAGGGGTTCAGAATGCATTGTACAGTAAAGCATGGATCACTGCTCTTTTGTTTTTGTTTTTGTTTTCCGAGACATGGTTTCTCTGTGTATCCTTGGCTATCCTGGACTTATTTTGTAGACCAGGCTGGCCTTGAACTCACAGGGCTCCGCCTGCCTCTGCCTCCCAAGTGCTAAGATTACCATGTATGCCATTCCACCTGGCCAGACTGTTCTTGATTGAAGGTTGACAAAGAGCAAGAGATAATGCTCACTGACCTTTAGGAAGCCAGGAAATTGCCAGTGCTATAAGTTGTCCAGCCCACACAATGGCTTGGTTCTGAAGGGAAGTGTGAGGGCTTTGTGTTGTGTGTGCCCCGCTCAGCTTGACCTCTCATTCTGTCTCCCCAAGGCTACCCCTTCAACGACGTGTGTCAATGGTTCATCGACAGAGCTGACCTCATCTTTGTTGTCTTTGATCCCACCAAGCTGGATGTGGGTCTGGAGCTCGAGATGCTTTTCCGCCAACTAAAGGGCCGCGAATCCCAGATCAGGATCATTTTGAACAAGGCTGACAACCTGGCCACGCAAATGCTCATGCGGGTGTATGGAGCTCTCTTCTGGAGCCTGGCCCCTCTCATCAATGTCACCGAGCCTCCACGGGTTTACGTCAGCTCCTTCTGGCCACAGGACTATAAGCCTGACACCCACCGGGAGCTGTTCCTCAAGGAAGAGATCTCTCTCCTGGAAGACCTGAACCAGGTGATTGAGAACAGGTTAGAGAACAAGATTGCCTTTATTCGCCAGCATGCCATCCGGGTCCGAATTCACGCTCTTTTAGTTGACCGCTATTTGCAGACTTACAAGGACAAAATGACCTTCTTCAGTGATGGGGAGCTGGTCTTTAAGGACATTGTGGAAGATCCTGATAAATTCTACATTTTCAAGACCATCCTGGCGAAGACCAACGTTAGCAAGTTTGACCTTCCCAACCGTGAGGCCTACAAGGACTTCTTCGGCATCAACCCCATTTCCAACTTCAAGCTCCTCTCTCAGCAATGTTCCTACATGGGGGGCTGCTTCCTGGAGAAGATTGAACGGGCCATCACCCAGGAGCTCCCCAGCCTTCTGGGGAGCATTGGGCTTGGAAAGAACCCAGGTTCTCCTAACTGTGACAAAACAGGCTGTGGCGAGACCCCAAAGAATCGCTACAAGAAGCACTAGTTTGTGTGTAGCCACCCTTGGGTCCCCATTGGTGAATAAGCTTGTGTCCTAACTGTCTGAGAGCCATCCTGGTGACTATCAGTCTGCATTGGAGATTTGGGAGTTCATTGAGGCCGGTGAATCAGGGAAGGCACAAGGGTTCTAGGGAGGAGAGTGGAAACTGTGAATTATAGTGTGCTTGTCTTATTTGCTTCAGTTAGAAGGCCTGACACAGGCAAGTCAGGCTTCCCTTGCTTTTCCTGGGACCTGTCTTGGAGGGACAGAGAGCAGCTAAATTCTAATGAACATTAAGATAATGAGGGTCAAATAAGCTAAACTCCGTTGAAGATTCCTGAGTAACAGAGGGCTCTCAGGTTTGTGTCAACCCCTTTCACATACATCTTCTGTTTGATCCCTATTTCTCCTTGGCTCCGTCCTAAGCTTGGGTTGATTTTCAGAAGTGGATGGTCTCTTGAGTCTGATCTGCATGAATTTTGAGCCCAACCTTGGAATCTTGTCCTTGTCTTCCCAAGGGGTGGGGCATCCAGACAACTAAAACAAGTTTTCAGAATAGGGTGTTGCCTCCTGCCACCCAAGTTTCATTTCAGTGATGTCCCTATTGGAGAGCTCAGATACGTAGTTGTCCCTAAAAGGAAGTACTAAAAGTACTTCTCTTCCTCATGATTTACATGAAGGTACTGGAAGGGCCCAGGGGATTAACTGGTTTGCAGTGTGTCTTTGTCTGTTGCATGTCTTGGAAAACTCAGACCACAAAGATGCTGGCTTCAAGAGAGGACAATGGAGACCTTGTTCCTTGTCCTTGGAGGCTTCTCTGGACAGGCACTTCTTCCAAGTTTTGGAGGGAAGCTGTTCTACAACTTCTTTGTGGGAGCACTTGATAGAGGACATGTTTCTTCTGGTTCTCACAGCCATAGCTTCTCCTTTCCCTTCTTCTCCATTCCCTGATGCATCAATTCTTCCAATTGAAATTCCCTAGAATCAGAACCAGCATCAGCCCCGTGGCACTGGTGCTAGACAAGGCCGGAGGTTCAGGTCCAACCTGAACTTCTGCACATGCCCACTGAATGCAGTCAGGACAATCAGGACCTTTAGATACCAGTGAGTGTGCATGTGTGTGTCCATTGTACAAGAGACGCTAGGAGGAAGATGGACTGGAGGGCACAGAGAGAGGATTCCCAGGAGTCTTCCATGGCAGATATACACTGCCACCTTGGAGCGCATGGGAGCAAGAAGCCCTGGGAGGAAGAAGAGCTTTTTGATGGAGAGGGAAAGGTGAAGTGCAGACAGCACTGAAGGCTTCCTCTGAGCACAGCCTGCTGCTGTTTTTGGGTGCAAGCTGTCCTGGGGGCCTTGATTGTGAGGCCTGGGTTGGGACCCACCAGCACCAGGGAGTCATCTACAATGGAAGGGAAGTGGGAAGGAAGGCTGAGCTGAAGTTCTTTCTTCTGAGGATCAGGTAGGTAGAATAAGCAGACTGGTAATCGGTGGGGGCTACATGAGAACTTCAATTTAGGAGTTCATGTTTCCCAGAATACTTAGCAGGCTGGCACCCACTGTAAGGGAGGCTGCTACTTTGGCTTTATGCAGGGCCCAGGACCTCTTACAAGTAAAAAACTGCAGCTCTGCCAGAATAGTTTCCAAGGAGTGAGTCCCTCCAAGAAGGGTTGTCCATGGAGGCTAAGGTAGATGAGCTGCAATCTGCCTTGGGTTTTTTCTTCCCATTAAAATACACATCCAACCCCCAAACTTCTCTCATCTATCACCTGTCCTCTGGAGAGACTGCCCCTCCCACCTTTCTCTTTCATGCTCCTCATGCCTGTGGGCTTTGTGTGGCAAATTCGTTTTTTCTCAGTGCAGTAGAGAGAGGTGGGGAAAGCTAAACTGTATAGACACTGTCCTAGCTGTCAGTGCCTGCATGCTCGGAGGAAAGCAGGGGAAACAGGGCCAATATGTTCTTACAGTATCTATTTGGAGGGAAGGGCACCCTATCTGTGGTACTTTCCTTCTGGAATTTTCTCCATCTCTTTTTTCTTTGTCTCCATTCAGTTCCTCTTCTCGCCCTCCAATTCACTTTCCTCTCCTGCCCACAGGCTGCTGATGGGTCAGCACAGGCTTTAGCACCCATTCTTAGCCCGATTCTGCAGAGATGGATTTTGAGCAGGATTCTGACTCTAGGAGGAGGGAGTTTCATCCCAGGAGAAACATGGGATACAGAGATTTCCTGAGGGGAATGTCTGTGTCTGTGCCTGAACAGTGGCTGACCTTTCCAGTGTTCTTTCCATTCTGGTTTCATCATGGAGAACGTCTCAATAAAGTTCCAATCTCTCTTCAACACCTTGTTCTCCTTGATTGTCTCCAGTCAGGTGGATCTCTTAGTTTCCTTTTATCCAGTAGAGTATACTAATTTTCAAGTTTCTGGGGGACAGCTTTGAAATCTAGAAACATTTACCCCTGGTAGCTTTTTCCAGCACCTAGCCTCCTGGGTGTGGAAGAAAATTCAATTCCTTAGTTAGCAGTGAAGAAGCAAGACCCACTGTTATATGATGGGAAACCCAAAGAACCTTTTCCTCCGTAGCACCTTAGTTCATTATTTTTAATATCCATGGAAGTATCCCTTTTGCATAGGGATCACTTGAAATTTCTATCCCCAGACCCTTCATAGAAGCAGCTCAGATAGTGATACTAATTGGCTCCTGCCCTTTATTAGCCAGCTACCTCATGGTCCCTGAGGCGGTGATGGAGTAAGGTCTGTCAGAATGGTAAGCGTGGCCACTTTCTTCTAGCTATCCCAGAAGGTGACCATCCCTCTACAGGTGTGTGCATATGTGTCTTGAACATGTTCCAACTCCCTGGGCCAGTACCCATCCCAGCATCAGAGCAGGACTTCCTTAATTTTCTGGGACTCTCCTAAGAAGTTTTCTTAGCCCAGTTTAAGAGCTAGTTTGAAAGGGAAAGATGTGTGTAGCACTCATTTTTAAAACTCTACTTTATTTGCGGTGTTTAGGCCTCAACCTCCTTTTGAACCTCCCAAGCCTAGGTAAAAGAGGGTAGGTTAGTGGGGAGAGAGGGCCCAGACCCCTTTGCTTCTCCCAGTTGTTTAGTTAGGGTCAAGGGGCTCTTTTAGGGCTATACCAGTCTCCATCAACAACCCACGCAGCCAGCGGTATCCTCAGCCGCTGTGCCCTGAAGTGTTTTCCTTCATCTGTCTGCTCCAAACTACCATGCCGTCTCTCCAAACTGCTACACGTCACACACCAACACCGAATGCCATCGCCAACACCGAATGCCATCACCAACACCGAATGCCACACACCAACACCGAATGCCACACACCAACACCGAATGCCATCGCCAACACCGCACGCCACACCTTCTCTTTCCCCAGCTCTCATATTTATGCTCTCAGAGTCCCAGACCACTCCTCTCTCCATGCTGCATGCGGAAGGTTGTTACCAGCTGGCAAAAGCCAGCTGAGACAAGTAACAGGTGTGGACAAACTATAGCCCAACTAAAATCACACACTTGGGGTTAAAACAAAAACATATTTACATAACATAACTGAGTTTACAAAGAAACCAAAACATCCATTACAGATGCGGGCCCCAGGGAAGAGGTGGAAGGCTGGAAAGAACCCCAAAGGGGATCAGAGCCTACAAAACTAAGCTACACTCATACGGTTATACCAGGACAGGTGCCAGTCAGTGGCGGAGGCCAATATTTCTGGGTTCTGTGGCTTGGAAGGGGCTGATCCTAGGGCTGGACAGGTGGACCACGTTCTCCCATGCTCACCGTATCTAGATCCATCTTTGAACAACTGAACAATCTGACCTGCTCACAGCGGCCTAAACAACCCGACTTGCTCACCTGCTGCAGCCTGGCCTCTCTCTCGCCTAGGCCAGAGATACAGAGCTCTGCCCTGGAAGAGGAAAAGCAAGCAGGAGGGTCTTTTTCAAGTAATACAAGTTCTTTCTCAAATTTGTTCTGTTCCACAGCTCAGGGTTGCCATTATGGGAATCGAGAAAGAAACAAAGTGGAGAAGGCAGAACCAAAGGTCATTCTAAACATAGTCAGGAAACGTAAGGAACGGGAATAGAAAGAATATTTGCAAGGACGTATGCACATGTCATCTAATGTGGTTATACAATAAGGGACATGGACAAACATTCAAGTGAAGACTGAGGGAATGGAGAAGGAGGTGGAGATGTGTGCTTTTGGCTTTTGTGGCCAAAAGATGCTTAAGTGTCTAGTACAGTGTCGGATACACAGTAACCCTTGACATGGAGGAGAAGGTGAGGTGTGTGTGTGTGTGTGTGTACATCTGAATGGCCCACCCAGGATGGAGACCCAGGATTCAAGGCAGAACACCCTGTCAGCTTTGCAGGTATATCTTAGTCTTAGAAACCAAACAGGTACTGGCAATACTTAATGCCAGTTCCCCCTCAGTGACATGAAGCTCAGACTTTTCCTAATACAAAGAAGTTGTTCTCTAGGAGAAAGGAGGAGGCAACAGAAGAATAAATGCCCAGAGGCCTAAAACTGTAGGCAGGGAAGGTGTGCTTAGCAGGTTGTGTACAGCTCTTGCATAAACTCTCAAGCCTGAAAAGGATTCTCCCCACGCCCGCTTGCACTTTGGGGTCTGTCTGCCTAGAATGTGTATAGGATGGAAAGTGCAGACTGACCATTAGGAAAAGAGCGTTTCTAATTATTTCCTTTGCGCCAGGAACTGGGCTTCGGCCCTGTAAGCAAAACCACACCTACTCCTAACAAAGGTGGGCTGACCATGCAATCTGTGTGTCTGGTGCTACGCTGAGGCTTTCTGTGCATTGCCGGATTTAATCCTCACAGTGCTGCAGGGAGGTGGCTGGCTAGCAGAGTTCAGAACTCAGACTGTAGAGTCACCCTGCTTGGAGTTGATCCTGGGCTTGCTACAAGCAGCCTTGGGCAAATGACCAAACTGTTTCTGTTTCCTTACTCACGAAATGGAGACACTGACAGTTCCTCCCTTACAGGGTTGCGGTAGGGAAGTAAATGGCTCCATACACGAAATAGGACATAACACATTGGACAGTAAATTTCAGTCGGTATTATTATTGTTAGCCATGTTTTACTGAAGTGGCTGATGGTCAGAGTGTCGAGAACAAAGGTATGTATAAACGAGAGAGCTGGAATTCTACTCAATACCCAACTCCCTGTACGGATCTCCCTGGGGTATTTGCTCAGGGCCACATTAGATAACACCGACTTTCTAACTGTAAGCCCTCTTCTCAGACTAGAGATTTGCTTGAGTTTTTGTGTGTTTTTAAATTTAAATTTAGTTTATTTATTTGTGTGTGTGCATGCGTGTGTGTGTGTGTATGTGTGTGTGCTCATGAAGGCACATGGAGGTCAGAGAACAACCTTTGAGTGTCTGCTCTCTCCTTCTACCACCTGGGTTCTATGAATTTGAGTCATCAGGCCAGAAAACAAGTATCTCTACCAGCTGAACCAGCTTGCTATCCCTACTATATTATTTACTTCTTTTATTATATTATTGAAAATAGATTTTAAAAAATATAATATATTCTGATTATGTTTTCCCTCCCCCAACTCTTCCCAGATCTTCCCCAGCTACCCAAATTCATACCTTTTCTTCCTTTCTCATTAGAACACAGACATCTAAAAAAATAATAAGATAAAAAAATAAAATACAAACCAGGAGAAAACAAACAAACAAACAAACAGGAAAAAAAAGACCAAACATAAGAAACATATATGTTAGAAGAAGATCTTTTTGAGATAGGATCTCACTCTGTAGCACAGGCTAACCTTGAGCTTGCTATGTAGTCTAGTCTGTCCTCCTGCCTCAGCTTCCCAAGTGGTGGGATTATAGGTGTGTGTCACCAGGTCCAACTCTACTATAGCCGTATCAGCGCTGACTTGTGTTGACCGGGAGCCTCAACCCATGCTATACAGTATATTTTTCTCAAATACTAATAAAGGTGATTTTGAGCTGGGGGCAGTGGCTTGTGCTTGTAAGCCCAGTACTTGGAAGGCTATAGTTTGATAGTGTGTAAACAAACAAACAAAACATCCCATAAGAAAAAGAAAACAAAACCCAACCACAAAACAAACAAAAGATTATTTTGTGAAGAGTATAAAAATATTGGTTATATTTCCATTTACCTTAGTGCTAGTGATCTTCTCAGTACTACTTCAAAGATTGGAAGCTTTTCAGATTTATAAGGTATAATTTCTGACCTTGGGGGAAGTAACTATCCAGTGTGGACTCCAGGGCACAGGAGGGGCAGGGATGAGGGAAGTCCCCAGTGATAAGATGACATTTCCAAATCATATTATCAGGATAGTCTGGCAAAAGATTTTCTTACCTATTTGTTTTCAGATGAAGTCTTGCTATGTTGCCAGGCTGGTCTGCAATGCCTGGGGTTAAAGTAATTATCCTGCCTCAGTCTTCAAGTATTTTCCCTTTTTCTCATTTGTAAAGAACTGAAATTGTTAAATTTGTTTGAACAGAAATGTATTACCTTTGTTAAGAAAGCTATTTCCATAAAATCAGGACTCGACAGCGTACTAGAATACCCGAAAGGGCGATCAGGCTTGAGGAGGGAGTGTAATTTTAGCTACTCTCTGATAGCTGGACAGGATTCGTAGGTCACAAAATGAGGGAGATGGATTCTGGGGAAGATGAGGGTTTACACTCACAGGTAGGTGAACACTTGTGTGGCAGAGATGATGAAAAGGACAGGTCAATCAAGGCGAGAAAGCTGGGCTTTAAATGTGAAAGTCCAGGAAGTCTAGGCCACTGCAAGTTTCCGGGCAGAGAACAGTGTGAAGAAAAACAGAAGATCCAGCTGGCAGTGCTGCTAGGACCCAGGAGTTTCCTGCCTGCCGGTGCACCTGCTGGGTGGGATGTATTGGGGTCTCTGTCCCGCTCTAAGCTGGGAACTTGGGGGAGAAGCTCAGTCCATCAGCCTGGCCCTACCTGGCAGTCCCAGTTGGACCTTGTGCCCACATAGACACCAAGGAGACCCAATGCAAATCCTATCTCTGGTTCCCTGTGACATTCTGAGATATTCTAGCTTGTGAAACCAGTTAACAGATGGCAGTGTTTGCGAAGGCAAGAATATGATGTTGTGATGTGTTCGTGCCCCTGCGGCCCTGTGAGGACACAGTACTAATGCTGGTCTTCTAGCTCCCACAAGGCCACAAGTGGACAGGGCAGGAGGAGGATGCACTTCTGGAACCCACGGGTTGCAGCTGGCATCGTCTCTGTGGCCAAATCTTGCTCCTCTTTCTAAGACTGCCAGAAGCTCCCTACCTGGCCTTGGCTTTCTTCCCCAGTACACCTCCTGATTGTAAGGAAAGTGAGACTAGTTGTGAACCAGGGTCCTGAAGGTGAGGGGAGTGGAGCTCCTGACTGAAGATGGCCAGTCTCCCAAGCAAGGCTTCTTCCACACGAATATGTCTTCCTGAGGCGGGGTCACCGCCTATGCTGCAGTCACTCGGCCCGGGCTCTACAAGGCACCAGCCACAGAGTTGCAAGCAGGCGTCTCGCCATCAGGCAGCCAGGCTCGCAAGGCGGCAGTCTAGGTGCGCAGGCGCAGGACCGCAGTGCTGCGTCCTGCCCCTCGGCGGCCGCCCTCTCCCGAGCAGCCCGCGGCACAGCGCAGGCGCAGGCGCAGAGACTGCATTGGGGCGCTTCCTGGAGGCTGCTCTGAGCCTCGCGGAGGCGGTGACTGGGTTCCTGGGCGCTAGATGATTTCGAGACTCAAGGTCCACTCCTTCGTGTCCGAGCTTTTCCTTGTGTCCGAGACCTAGTGGGGTGCGAGGTGGCTGCACGCCGTCACCCTAGCGCTCGCCTCCCCTCTGCTCAGGGACCCACCCGTGAGGCATCTGGTCCTTCAGGCGGTCACCCGCATCCCCCAGCCAGAGGGTCCCCCGGCGAGTCAGGACAAGGCTGTGTCCTGAAGGCAGGTGTTGCTGAGACTCTGCCCTTCGGAGAGTGTGGTAGTGAAGGACTTTGAAGTCCCCCGAGAGGGAGGATCTGCAAAGTTCTGATTTTGGACCCACAGCGGCCTTGAACTTGCTGAGAGCAAAGTGCTGTGGAAAGAACATCACAGCAATTTGGTGCTTGCCGTTTTTTCAGGGGGCTATTTTCTCCTGGGCCAGCCTCTAGGTAAAACAGGACGTGAGGATTTTAAGAGATGATTCCAGGAGCTTGAAATTTAAGCTGATCTCTGTCATTAACAGGGAAGCTCTGCCCGAATTCTGCCCATTTCCCCGTCTTCAGGATGAGGGGATACCACCCGAGTGATGCTGATGAAAACGACAGCTATAGAACAGCAGGGGTAATACTGTGGTTGGATTGGGGTTCTTTGAGTTGTTCCCCAAGCCACCAAGTTTAGGAGCTGAAAGGATTTAAGACATTCTGTAGTAGTTTACTCAAGAAGCCAGCACTCGCTGGGTAAGCCATGCCTTTAGTTGCAGCACTGAAGAAAGAGAAGAAAGAATCAGGCAGATGTCTGTGAGTTTACGGCTAGCCTAGTCTATATAGTGAATTCCAAGACAGCGGAACTACATAGAAGCCCTGTTTCAAAATAAATAAGTAGGTAAACAAAAAACAAAACAAGAAAGTCATAGCCTTGGACTAGGCAGAGCACTTGACTAACATTCGAGGTCCTCCAGCACCCTCCCCTACAAACCTTGTCATCAGAAAATAAGTTTATTAGACTCTACTTGGAACAAGCCAAGTGACAAGGACCTGGATTTAGAGCACTTTGTGTCTTCCATCAGGTTCAGGATGAGGTCGTTCATAGACAGGCCTGTTGAGAACAAAGCAGACACGTTAAGGGGCAGGGCTCAACCAAAGGGCCTTTGCTTTTCTTTTTCTCTGCTCATAGGACTTGTCTAGGGGCAGCTTCAGGGACAGCTACAGGACATGAGCAGGACGTGCTGTGTCGGCTGGCATCGCCCTGCTGGTGTTAGTAGATCACCTTCTGTAGATTAAAAGGGCAAACTTGGAAATCTGAAAAATCACCTTGGATTTCTGTTTGGTTTTGTTAGTGTAAGAGAGCTTTTGCAATTAAAAATGCCTGTGTCTGGAGACATCTTTTCCCAGCTCCTGATTTCTGAGAGCCCCCACAATCTGGGCAGGGGCCCAGGGTGCCGTCTCTCCTGTCTGCTCAACTCCTACACCTCCTTCCACCCACCAGCTCAGTTCTGCTAATTGCGTTACTGAGGCTGCTGGAGGAACACTGAGTTCTTCGGGGATAAGCAACAACCAGTTTGGTGGGGAGTTTTATCAGCACCCCTAAAATGGTGTGTTGTAGAGTGAAAAGCTTAAAAATCACTGGGCTTTTTCTCCCAAACTTTCTCTTCAGAATCTTTATTGACCTCTTTTTTCCTAGAGTGTTCAGTAAACTTTTTTTTTTCTTTTTCTTTTCAGTCTAATCTAAACTCCTCATTATAGGAAATAACTGTGCTATAAGCCTGGCACTGTGCCAGCTGCTGCATATCCATTATTTATTTAATTCCACAGCAGTCCATTATATAGAAAGTAGGGACTTCACCTAGAGAGTTTAAAAAATATTTGTATTTACTTTTTTAAAATTTACATTTGTTTCTGGTTTTTCTTTCTTTCTTTTTTTTTGTACAGAGCTCTGTGAGTATATGTCCATATGTGTGTGTGCCCAGAGAGACCAGGAGGGGGTGTTGGATCTCTTTGTTCTGGAATTACAAGGAGTTAGGAGCTGCTCAGCAAGAGTGGTAATTGCTCGTAACTGCTAAGCCACGCATCTTATCAGCCTCTGCCTGTAGAACGTTTTTTGTACTTCAGGCTTTTAAAAGTTTAAAAAATAATTTTGATAATTTCATTCATGAGTACACTGTATTTACTTCATTTCTTACCCCTCCCCCCTTAACTTCTCCTGTTTCCTGCTCGCGAATTCCTTCTGGGATACCTGACCACTGCCACCACCACTACCTCCTCCTCCCTCCCTTCCTGCTCCTTATCTCTCCTCCAACCCTTCCCCACTCTACACACACACACACACACACACACACACACACACACACTACTGAGTCCATTACAGAGTAGAGCCAGCATTGATCTCATTCTAAATCAAGGCTCACTCTGACACACTTCTCATTCAGAATAAACCCTGTTGCTAGAGTATTTGGGTTTGTTTTGTATGCTTGCTGTTCAGAGCCCTTCCCTCGTGCCATGGCCTGTACTCCTGAGTCTTGGGCATAGCACATGTACTGTTTTAACTTATTTGTGGATTTGCCTAACATTTGATTCCACCTGTGGTCTATATATCCGTGTATTCTACTATACTTTTTTCTTGGTAGTACCTTCGTCTACAGGTTGTTTCACCTATTTATGATGCCGACATCCAACCTATTCTTCAAAACTGAGCACAAAAGACACCTGATGTGCCCCACTGTCAAGAGCTCAGCTTTGTAGACCTTCTCTACATTTACGACATTTTCCACTGTTGTAAACATTTGGATGTGCAATTTGTTTTCTTTGCTGGGCTGAAGTAGGGAATGTACTGTCAGTGTTTGGATTTTCCAGTTCCTCACAGAGGACCTTACGCATTGTAAGGCACCAGAGAACAAATGCATTGAGCTTTTTATGGTAGAGAGTGTTAGTTAAGTTTCAAAAAACGCGCTGAAGTGCCAACTTAACATATCAAAGCAGACCTGGTTGTCAGGGTCTCCCTGCATCCCTGTTACAGTCCCCACCTCTTACAGGGGGTGGCTGGCATGTCCTGCCCCCTGCCCTGAACTCTCCAGCCCAGGGCTGCTCTTCCCCATGTAGTCTAGCCATTTCGGTTACCTGTGCTTTTTGTACCTTTGCCCTCTTGGCTGCTGCACCTCTGTCCCCTCTCTACCCTCTCCCGTCCCCTCTTTTCTCTCCTCACAGGGCTTAGCTGGTCATGTCCACTCTGGATTCTCCCAGATGTCTCTGCCTCTGCTATGCTCTTCCACAGATCTATAATAAACTTTCTCCTCTACCATACCTAGGAGCACTTATGTCCTCTTTCTTTCTTTCTTTCTTTCTTTCTTTCTTTCTTTCTTTCTTTCTTTCTTTCTTTCTTTCTCTCTTTCTTACTTTTCATTCAGAGAGAATTTACAAAGTGAAAATTTTTCCCTTAGTGTGGTAACTTTTAAAATGAAATTCAGCTATAAAATAAATGTCTTGGTAGAGACTAGGGTGGGAGAGGGAAAGGAGAAGTCACTTGTGCTTTTATTGAAAGCTTCAAATTTGGAGGAATGAAGAGACCAGCTAACAGGCAGGGAGAACAGACTGCGTATTTCCTTTCTAGATACGGCCCAACAGCATGGTAGTTGTGACCTTTCACCTTAACCATACGCTGTAGCTTTTCTGAAGCTATCTCCTTTATGTTTGTCCAGATAGCAAAAGTATCACTCTTGATTTTATCACCGTGGGGTGAGGTAGGCCTTGCCCATAGCTGCATCCCTCCTTCTGTGGGGCCTGACTTGCTTCAGAATATTCATTTCCCACATCACCCAAGACAGACAGATGCCAGGCCCCTTCCGCAGAGAACGAGTGTGGGCTGGGATGACTCACCTGCTTTGTCACCGCCTACAGCTTGGCTTAAAGCCCTTGGGAATCAAAACAGTTCTCTAGGAGAGGTACAGAAAGCTCTCCTTAGAGATAGCAGCTTGGGTTCTTGCAAGAAGGCAAACGTCCCTGTCCGATTGGGTCAAAGTCCAGGTCAGTGAGGAGCCGCACAGTTAGCTAGCTACCATTGAAAGTAGTTCCCTTTCTTGTCAGCTTATATTTTTACTTGGGCTCTGCTAGCAGCTTACTATTTCCATGAAGGAAGGGTACTAATTTTCTTTTTCTTAAAATCACCTTCAGTCCCATTGTGCTAAGAGTAGAAGGGTTATGTGGAAGCAAGAATCTCTCCCTGCCTATAATGACGTCCTAAGTCTCTATGTATAAGTTATAGTAATAAATGATATGCTAGGGTGCTTTTTGTATCATAGAAGAGACTAACTCCACCATCCCAGCGTGGAGATGAGCAAGTGAGAATAATTTAACCGAAGGGTGGGCCTTGAGGTTAAAGCTCTTTACCTCCAGGGGATGCTATAGTGTACTATATGTGTACTATAGTGCCAATGCGATATGGAGGAGCTGGGCACCAGAAGAGCTTGGACTTGAAGGTCTATCCATCGGGGTCTAGTAGGAAAAGGCCTTCATAGGCTGTGCAGATTTGGAGCCTTTTCCTGAGGGAATAAGAAGGACATTGAACTGCTTTATTAGTATTAGTAATTAATACTTTTATTGCTGGGAATTTAACCCAGCTTTTTATGTGCTAGGCAAGCAGTCCACTGCTGAGTGACATTACCAGGCTTCTCTCCCTTTTTTTGAAAAAAAAAAAGAGAAAGAAAGAAAGAAAGAAAGAAAAAGAGACAATATCTTATTAAATGGTCTATGTTGGCCTTGCATGTTTCCTCCCTTAGCCTCCTGATCTGGGATTGCAAGTGCACATCATCCTGCCCAGCTTGTTTTCATGCTTAAGGAAAAGATGTGGTTATATTTATGTTGTATAAAGAGCCCCAGGACAGAAGTGTGGAGAATGAATTGGAAGAGTCAACAATGATATACATATATATGTGTATGTATGTATATGTACAGATAGAGTTAGAATATCATAGAAAGAAAATTTGAGGACCACACCTACAGGGTTAGGAGAGAAGAGTTGATTAGACAGGAATTATCTAAAACCAAGACTGTGCCCCTGAACTCAACAGTGTTCTGGTGCTTTTTTTGTATAGTCCCCTTCCTAATGCAGCCTTTGGTGATTATTATGACTTTAAGAATGATCGTGGGGTTGGGGATTTAACTCAGTGGTAGAGCACTTGCCTAGCAAGCGCAAGGCCCTGGGTTCAGTCCTCAGCTCTGGAAAAAAAAAAAAAAAAGAATGATCGTAGGTGTCTGTGACCTGTTTGGGTTTTGAACCACTTACCAACACTTCAGGGAATCCGCTCTTTGGAGATCAATCAGGAAACCATTGTTTTTCTCACATCTATCTTCAGCACCGGTTCTGTCTCTGGCATTGGAAATAGGAGTCTGGATTGATCACAAGATTTCTGCTGTCCTTGTTCTTTCCAAATGAAAGGATGAGATACTGGTCTCATTGTAAGACACTGGCAAGCAGGAACTAGAAAACGCCGGATTAATAACCAGGTTTAAGATCTCAGTGTTGAGATCAGAAGGTGAAACTCAGGACAGGTCTATATGTGACCAGACGAGTCTGAGCATCTTCGTTTAAATTTAGATCAGTTATATAAAATGTAATCTGAAAACTAAAGGTACAAGACTTCTAGTTATTTCACTGTTGCTCTCGTGGCTGGGGTTACACATATTGCTCTTCTTGTTCTGTTTGTCCATAAAGCTGTCATCTAATGATTCTTGGGCCAACTGACTTTAGCAGTCAACCAACAAATAGGTTCTTGGTATCTGTGGTGTCCTCCTACTTAGCCTTACTTGTCAATTTGACACAGCTTAGAGTCATCTGAGAGGAAAATTTTGATTGGGAGATTGCCTAGATTAGATTGCCCTGTGGGCATGTGTAGGGGATTGTCTTGTTAACTGATGTAGAAGGCCAAGCCCATTGTGGGTGGACCATCCCTAGGCAGGTAGTCCTGGGCTAGTTAAGCAAAACCCAGCAAGCAGCATTTCTCCATGATTTCTACTGCAAATTCCTATCTTGACTTCCCTCATGGATAGACCATGGCCTGGAAGCATAAGATGAAATAAATATTTTTCTCCCCTACGTTGCTTTTGATTAAAGTGTTTTATCACAGTAACAGAGAGGAAAGTAGAACACGTGGTTAATTTAATAACTGACACTAAGGAAACAGCTGAGGTAGGATATACATGATCCTTGGCCATGCTTGGGAGGAATCAAGAGACACTATTATTATTTTATTTCACTCTAGCTGTGGACAACAAAACCATGAAAACCAATTAAAGAACAAAAAAGTAGGAAGTTCGGCATGAGTGCGACAACAAATACCACAGAATCCGAGAAAGAAAACGAAGTAGGTTAGGCCTTTTGGTCTCCTCAAGCTGCAGGCTGGATCTGTTAAATCTATCTCAGAGTTCTGAGTTGGATCCAGCTAGTTTCAGCAACACTCTACCTGGCCTTCATGGGACTGTGCCCTGCTACACAAGCGCCCATCCTGTCTCCCTAGTTTTCATTCCCTACGAATCAAGTTTCTCTATCCTTCCTGCAAGGCTTAGCCCAGAATGCCTTCTTTTCCTTTTTTCCATGAAGATTCTTTGCTCTCCTCAGCAGGAGGGGCACTGTGAGTTCTGTTTCTCCACAGCCCTTGGCTGATCCATGTATTTGTGTTTGTACCATTTCCATTAGATCATGAGGTCCTTGTTAACGGGCACATGTGTGGCTCATTTCTCTACCCCCAGTAGTTAAGACTAGATCGGATCCTCACTCAGAAATTGCTTGCTTAATGGATGAAAATAGTTCAACAGATTTCATTCTCCCTGGCACTTATATAAAATTGGTTCTGTAAAGTAATATTAGAGTCAGAATGGAATGGTCCTATTTTCTGGATTCAGCTTCTGGCAAGAGACATAATGAATGGTTGGGGACTTAATTTGATGGTAGAGCACTTGCCTACGAAATTTAAGGCAATAGGTTTGATTCCCAGTCCCCGAAACAACAAACCCCAAGATACGAAGAGATAAAATTAAAATGATTTAAAGTAGGGTTTGTGTACACACACACAAGATGAGTGTTCTGTCCAGTCTCCTCTTGGTCTTGATCTCTCAGGACCAAAGGGACCATAATGGGGTCTGAAAGGCCAGAAGGCTTTTCCCCTAGAGCACAGAATAAGAGATCTGGGGCCAAGTTCTGATGGCTCTTTGGTGCCATTATTGCTGCCTCCCTAATCTGATGGTCTGTAGACCTACTAAGAAAAAAAATAAATTCTCTAGGATACAAAGTGTTACTTGTATATTAGGCAGAGTTCTTTATGCCTCCCGCTAGGCAGGCTCTGTACCATCAGCCCTTCCTTTCTGTGGAGAAAGCTCCCACACACAACTCACCAATACCTACTTGAAACCATTGATTCTCCTTTATGCCCAAAGACCAGATCCAAAATAGTAGTCAAGGAAGAACATGTTTATTTTCAGTTTTCTTAAAATTACATGTTTTGTTTCGAGACAAGGTTTCTCTATGTAGCCCTGGCTTGTCCTGGAACTCACCATGTGGACCAGGCTGGCCTTGAACTTACAGAGATCCTCCTGCCTCTGCTTCCCAGGTGCTGGGATTAACAGTGTGTGCCGCTATGTAGTCACATTCTTTAAGGTTTATGTTTAACTTTGTGTACATTTGTCTAGTTCAAGCATAAGAGCCACACTAACTTCCTTGTCTATCTCCTGCTTGTTGCAGGTGTCCTAAGAGGCCAGAGCTGGTGAATTCTCTCTGGAGCTTGAGTTCCAGGTGGTTGTGAACTGCCTGGTTTACTCAGGTGCTGGGAACTGAACTTGGGTCTCCTGGAGGAGCAATCTGTGTTCTGAATCCTTGGGTCTTTATCCCAGTCTCTAGATTGTGTGTGTGTGTGTTAGGTATGTACATATACAATCATGTACATACTATAGCACACATGCCGAGGAATGTACGTGACTTGGATCAACAAGCTTGGTGGTAAATGACTTTACCCACTGAGCCATCTTGCTGGCCCAAAGAACACATGTTGTTATGTTCTACCTTGTTGGCCTTCCACTCTGAGCCTCGATTTCCTTACTGATAAAATGGAGATAAGGGTATGAATCCTACCCACCTGTAGGGCTACTGGGAGGATCAAATGAGACAAAGAAGGTGGCGCAGTCTATAGACTGTCAGAGTCTGAACAAATGCTATAGGCTTAGTTTTTAATCTCTGCTCCAGGGCTTTGCCAAGTCTGTTGCACATCTAGACAGTGACATCATATGCAGACTATTGGAGCCCAGGGTGGGGCACACAAGACAGACCCAGAGTCATTGGGGCAGGCTAGAATTCGGAAGGGAACCCCACCCACTGCCTGGAGAAGACCTGCTGTCATCCCTTCGGTCTCCTAAACAGAAGACGGCCGGACCTGTGTGCTGGAGTGTGTGTGTGTGTGGGTACTCAGATACTGTTCAAGTGGAAGGACCACACTGATTTATTTGTCTGTCTCCAGGGTACAGCTTGCACGGTGGTGCAGCCTGTAATCCCAGCACTCAGGGAGGCAGAGGCAGGCGGATCTCTGTGAGTTCGAGGGCAGCCTGGCCTACAAAGCAAGTTACGGGACAGCCAGGGCTACACAGTAAAACCCGTGTCTCGAAAAAATGGAAAAAAAAAATAAAAGAATTTTGTTGAACAAAATACAGGTATTATATTTTGTGAGACCTCCTCATTGCTCCTATTCTCATTTCCTCTGCGATTGCAAATTGTACTTGTAAGTTAACATGAAAAGCCAGGATATGGTTCAAAGAAATGGAGGACTGACTCGTGCATAAGAATGACTGGGCAGCTTCAGAATCCGAATGTCACTAGGTTTGTTGATTCCAGGTGGCCCTAAAGCCAGGGTCTGTCTGCCTCTAACCAGGGAGTTTTTGGACGCCTTTATTAGTCCTGCTGGTCACTGCAACGGAAAAAAGATGGCTCTTTGTTAACAAGGACTTGCATTTCCTGTGTGCTTGGCTCTGTTCTGTGTGCTTTTGGGAACAAGATAAAGGAAGTTATGGCTTCTGCTTTGGCAATTCTTAACGTATGGTTAAGATAATGACTGTGGAGGCTCAGGGAATTCCCGGTTGCAGGCCGTTTTTGCAGAGGGCCCAGGGTGTGGCAGAGAATCACTGACTTGGAAGACGGGCAGAGGCGGGGTGATCCTGCTGGAGGGCAGGGAGGCAGGCGGATGGGGGTGGAAGTGTGGGGTTCACAGGCCACTGTGGAGACTTGCTTTCCCCCACCTTGTCCTCACTCTCTTTCCAGCCCAGTTGCTCCATTACAAAATGCCACAAACTTGGCCACTTAAAGAAGGCATCCATTTATCATGTCTGGGTTCTGGAGGTCAGAAGTCTAGGCAGGGGGATGTAGCTCAGCTGGTGGGATGCATGCCCAGCATGCAAAGAGTCCTTGGTTCAAGCAGATACCTGTAATTTGGGATGTCAAGACAGAATGATTATAAATTGAAAGCTGTCCTCAGCTGCATTGAGAGTTCAAGACGGAAGTGGGCTACACAAGCAAACCAACCACCATCACCACCAGGAACAAAATAAGAAGCCTTCAGGCATAGTTTGCTTGTACTTGACTTCCCTGCTTTGGACATCACAAAACTTAACCAACTTGTGTGCAGTCTGGGTAGTTGTCTGGAAGTTCTGGGAAGCAACATTAGGCCTGCTTCTGAGCTCACCAAAGGGGTGGTGGAGCTCGTGTCCTTGCAGCTGAGGACCCGAGCTCCCCATTTTCCTGATAACTGTCACCTGGGATTGTTCTAAGCTCCCAGAGGCCACTCACACAACCTTTCTTTGTGGTGTCCCTCCATCTGCAATCTAGCAATAGCATGTTAAACCTCCCTCAAGTCTTGAACCTCTCACTTCCTCTCATATCTTCTGGAAGAAACGGTCTGTGTTGGAGGGCTCTCGTGATTAGATGACCTATTTGGATTGGTAACTTTAATTGAGCTTGCAGACATCCACTTTGTTGGGCATCCTAGCATAATCATAGTCTTGGGAAGGGAGTAAGAAACCTTTAAGGCAGGAAATTTGAATTTCTACCTGTTACAGCTATATGAGAAAGAAAGGCACAAGGGTCTAGCCATAGGGCTGGGCAGAATGGTAGAAGGGAAGATGGAAGCTACACGTGACAAGCAGTGGATCAGGCAGTTTCACAAATAGTATGTTTTCCTCACAGCAAAACTAAAAGCATGTATTATTTACTTTCCCTCTTCTTTCTTTCTTTCTTTCTTTCTTTCTTTCTTTCTTTCTTTCTTTCTTTCTTTCTTTCTTTCTTTCTTTCTTTCTTTCTTTCTTTCTTTCGGTTATAACACTGAAGCTCAAAAGACAAGACAAACACAGCTACTCAGTGACAGCCCAGTGTGACTCCAAGCTTCTTCCTCTGATACTGGTGGATGATCTGGTTTTCTGTAGAGCAAAGGAGAGGAATCCAACATAGGTCTATAAGACAGGCAGACAGCTGAGGTCATTAACAGAAGTAGTCCCAGTTCTGCTGTTTATAGAAAGGAGACCCCATTTCTATGTGGATTCAAATACTCATCCTCAGTCTCCACAGATCCTGCTTTTGCCTCCAGAAAGTCTGGTTTTGCCAGCCAGGGGAGGTCAGGACCATCCCTGCTGTATATTTGGATCCCTGGTTGCTTACTCAAGAGCGTGGAAGAGCTGGGGACCCACTCAGATCCAAGCAGGGCAAGGCAGAAGGGAGGCGACGCCAGCCAGGGAAGCCTCAGAGCGAAGTATGGAAACCTCTGTGGCAAGGGTTATAGGCAGCACTCTGTGTCAGGCTGGTTTATGTTTTCAAAAGGACTCTGACTTGGAGAATCAGTTCAACTTAAAATTATTCTTGGAGGATGGTTTGGTAAAGAAGGCTGAAGAAAGTGTTTTTTTTGTTGTTGTTGTTTTGTTTTTTTTGTTTTTTGGTGGGGTTAGATTTGTTGATATGAAAACAATGCTTCTGTGTTTCTGTCTTTACACTTACTTATTTTCATTTATATCTAGGTGTGTGTGCCTGCTCGTCTGTATTTGCACTACATGTATGCTGGTGGGTTTCTGCGCCAGGAGAGGGCATGGATCTCCTGGAACTGGAGTTGCAAGCGGTTGTGAGCCACCGTACGGGGGTCCGAGGACCTCTGCAAGCGCAGCAAAGACGCTGAACTCGCAAGCCATCTCTGCATGTCTGCTGAGCCTTCTCACCAGCCCCAATTTCTTTGTTCTGTTTTCAGAGGCAGCATTTGTCTGTGTTATAGCCCTGGCTGTCCTGGACTTGCTTTGGAGCCCAGGCTGGCGTTGAACTCACAGAGATTCTCCTGCTTCTGCCTCCGAGGGTGTGTCCACTATCCCCAGTTTTTTGTTTGTTTGTTTGTTTGTTTTAGGACTAGTGCCCTTTAATAAAAATGGTGCTAGTTATGGAATCTGAAGACTGGGCTGGGTCTCAATCCTAACACCAGTGTTGTGGCTTTGGGCAAGTTGTCAAACATCTCTGAGCCTTAGTTCTATTTCTGAACAATGATGTAAGCATCAAAATCTACCCCATGGCTTCAGAAAGAGTTTGTGAAGGGTCTGAGAGATAGCCCAGTTGGAGATTTTTGGCATTTGTATTAGAAGAGAGTATGTGAATTAGTGTGTTTTATGTGGTTGCCGTTCTTTAAAACAGACGCATTTATTTTGTGTGTGCACATGAGCACCCTCCTTTGCCATGGCATATGTGTGGAGGTCAGAGAACAACATGTAAAGGAGTGCATTCTTTCCTCGCTGTGTGGGGTCCATGGCTGGATTGTCAGGCGGGGCAGCCACCATCTTACCTGCCAAGCCTCTCTCTGGTCCTGTGCTTGTTGTGCTTCGCATTTAAGTATTCAACAAATTGATTTTTCAGAAATTATTGATTAAGCTTGATGCTGACACTTGAGAACTACTGAGCAGAGAAACAAATTAAATCTAAATGTTTATTTTTAAGTATACTCTGCCTGTAATTTTCGATAATGTTGTCTAAGTTTAGCTGAATATATATATATATATATATGTGTGTGTGTGTGTGTGTGTGTGTGTGTGTATGTATAAAACAAGGTTTCTCTGTGTAGCTCTGGCTCTCCTGGACTCACTTTGTAGACCAGGCTGGCCTTGAAATCATAGAGATCCGCTTGCCTCTGCCTCTTGCTGCTTAATATTTTTAATGCCATTACTATTTTTAATTTCATGAGGAAGAATAGCAGGTTTATTTTTTTTTTCCTTCAGACACAGTCTTATGTAGCCTAGGGTGACCTGAAACTCCCCACATGGCTGAGGTTTATCTTGAACTCCTGACCCTCCTATCTCCTTCTCTCAAGTGCTGGGATTACAAGTGTATGCCACCATGACTTATCTTTTTTCCTTCTTCAGTACTGTGGACTGAGCCTGCCGTATCATACATGCTAAGCAGTTTCCCTATTACTGAGCTGTGTTTCCAGCTCACTTTTAACTTTTTAGTTTGGCTCAAAATCTTATTAAGTTGGCCTGGCTGACCTTGGATTTATAACCCTCCTATGTTAGGCAAGGGATGGTTTTCAAGTACAATGATCACTGTACGTTCTACCAGCACCTGTGTTTGGGAAGAGCTGCTCCTCAGTGTCAGAGGATACCAAAACCACCAAATAAATGTTCTGGTAATGGACAGGGAGATGGTACAGGAAATAAGGCCCTTACCTAACAAGCCTAAGGGCCCACATTCAGTCTCTAAAACCTTCTTTAACATGCTAGATGTATGTTCCCAGCAACATCAGGGGGCTCACAACCACTTAAAACTCCAGCCTCCATCTCTAGGGCATCTGAAATCCTCTTTGGCCTTCAAGCATACACATGGTATTTACATATACATGTAGGCAAAACATACAGGTATATGAAATAAAATCAATCAACAAACAAGGCCTGGTGGCTCATACCTTTAATCCCAGCACTTGGGAGGCAGAGGCAGTCGGATCTCTGTGAGTTCTAGGCCAGCCTGATCTACATAGTGAGTTCCTGGACATCAAGGGCTACAAGACCAACAAGCAAGCAAGCAAAAAACAAAACAAAACAAAACAAAAAACAAAAAAAATCCAGAAATAATTAAAAAGGAGGAAGAAAGGAAGAAAAGAGAAAGACAGACCCTCTCCCAAAGGAGGTGTGTGCAATAGCGTGCCTAAAGTTTTCTTCTGGCATTCACATGTATGTACGCACACATGCATCTGTACCTGCACATGTGCATGTGTGCACACACACACATGAAAAAATAAAACACATGGTTTTATTTTTAACTTGTGTGTGCACACATGCACATGTGCAGGTACAGATGCTTTGGTTGACTGTATGCTTGAAGTCTGTCTTTTCTGTCAGCTAGATAAGGACGTGGATTTCTGTTTGCTTTTTTTGTTTCTTACCATTTCAACCTACTACATAGCAGTTGCTCAATCCGAAGAAAGAAAAAGTGAGAAGCTAATGAGGGCTGAGTCATCACAGCATCACTAGAACACCAGTTATTTTTCAGAACTTTTTTTTTTTGAGACAGGGTTTCTCTGTGTAGCCTTGGCTTCCTAGACTTGCTTTTGTAAACCAGGCTGGCCTCGAACTCACAGCAATCTGCCTACCTCTGCCTCTCTGAGTATTGGGATTAAAGGCTTGGACTTTAGCAATAGACTTGTACGGGCGCAAGGCACTTTCTTGAGCTTTTATTCTGCATGTCTCTTATTTAGTGGGTTCTTTGGAAAGCCTGGAAGTGTGGCTCCTTGCAAGCTGCCTCCCTGACACAGTAAGAAAGCTGAATAGGGAGTTTCAGGTGACAGGTACTAGAGTTTGAGGTAGAGTTGTCAAAATATATATTTTTTAATTTGTTTGTTTTAACAGACAGGGTTTCTCTGTGTAACAGCCCTGCCTGTCCTGAACCTACTTTGTAGACCAAGTTGGCCTTGAACTCACAGAGACCGGCCCATTGCTTCCTCCCAAGTGAGACTAAAGGCATGTGCCAACATGCCTGACTTGAGCTGTCAAATTCTTATGACCCATCAATATCTCTGTAGGTGCCAGATCTTTACCAGAGATAGCATGCTGTCTTCGGTATACCCTTTTTTGCTCACCCTTCCAGATGAGGAGATGGTTTCGGAGAGAGGAAATGACTGGCCCAAGACCGTACAATGAGTAGTTGAACCAGAACTCCCAAACTCTTGCATGTTTCCTTCAAGTGCCACACACCTAGTGGAGTGAGGCCAGTGGCTGTTGCTGTAGCACCCCTGACTGAAGAGCAGCCGGGACTTGGATTCTGCTGTGACCTCTCTAGAGAGCCTATGTCTATCCTATGCCCAATTCTCTCCACATGTTGCTCCTTTGGCTTTCCTTAGATGAGTCTTCTCTCCTGGTTGGCACACTGCCCTCTCTGCTGCAGCCCCCATTTCCATGCCTGCGCCATCTGGGACTCAGTTTTCGATCACTCTGCCTACCCCCTCCACCATGTTCTGCTGAGTGTGGGCCCACACCAACGCAGCCTTGCTAAGCACAGAGAGTTCTCTTATTCATCTCTGATTGCTTAGAAAGGAAAAAGAAGTTGCTTCCCAGACTTCAGAGTCCTAGTCCTTGAGCAGTGGCAAGTTAAAAATTATTCCCAAATATTCTTCTTCGGTATTTAGATAGTTCCTTCTGTGTCCTCCCTCTGCTGAGAGTCGGTTCCTGGATCTGCACTGCAGCCAAGATCAGTGGTTTGTTACATTTGATGACCGGATTTGATACAGCGTCTCATAGTTCAGGCTAGCCTCAGACTCATGGCAGTCCTCCTGGCCCAGCCTGATTACAGGTCTGAGTCACCAACTCTGGCTTAGGATCAGCGGTTTGAAGAGGCCTGTGCCCTGGTCACTGCCACTCACATCCTGGTCTTGTTCTCTGAGGTCAGGGGTCTGAGGTTGGAGACATTGGCCCAGGCAGATCCTTATGTACAGGGGGCTGCCACATTCATCCTCGCTCACGGTGCCTCCCCCTTGCCTCTTGTTCCCTTCCTTTCTCCATCCATCTTATTTTTGACAACAGATCTACTCACCCCTGTGGTCAAACTGGCATCATCCACTTACCAACCATATGTAATGCTTTATCAAAGACACAGCTATTTTCTGCACGCAGATATGATACAATGCTGTCGCTCACCACTATCCCCTGGGATATCAGTCTGAAATCCGAAACCAGCTGGATAAGTTGGCTGTTCCAGGACAGGACTCTGTCTCTAGAGGCAACTGTGTCACCTCTTTGTGCAGGTGTGACGGGGAGGCCAGTGCGTTCATGCCCAGGGAAGCAAGAGGAACCCAGGCAGAAATGGGGTCAGAGTTCTTCAACCCAAGTACATGTCTAGGCTTTAGTCTGTGATGCAGATTTTTATTGTTTCTGCCAGGGAAGGCTTCCCTTATGCCTTTCCCCGTGTGTGGTGTGCCTTCCTGCCGCTGCTGGCGGGAAC
Source organism: Pachyuromys duprasi (assembly GCA_028658305.1). NCBI lineage: Eukaryota > Metazoa > Chordata > Mammalia > Rodentia > Muridae > Pachyuromys > Pachyuromys duprasi. The sequence goes on from CM053757.1 coordinate 17,092,550, forward strand.
TAAGAAGGAGCCCAGCAAGCGGCCACAGAACAGTTGTCTGTGTGTTATCAGGAGCCGCCTATCTCAGCGTGGTCTCTGGCCTGTCCATACCCGGTTAATCTGTGGTTTCCCACACGTTCCCCTGCTCCCAGCTTGGTAAGTGTGGTTCTCTTTGCTTGGGTTCCCCTTCCTCTGAGCGCTTTGTCAAGCTAAGCTCCCCTGTGCTGGCAAGTCTGTCCCATGAGAAGACGTGTTATTGTTTCTCCTCTCTGCTCCTGTATTCTCCCCTATCCCACCTTCACCCAAGCATCCTTGTGTTGTGCTACAACCGCACGCCTTACATCTGTTTCCCGTACCAGAGCCTGCGCTTACAAAGGATAGAAGGGTTGCAACGGCTCATTCTAGCTCCATTTTGGTTGCCTTCTGGGTGACTGAATGAAGCAGTAGCTAATCCATTTGCAAGGAGTGTGCGGATTCTTTTTGTTGGAAAGAAATCCGAGGAGGAAAATGTCTCCAACCAGAGCTTGATGAAGGAGTTTGTAGAAGGAATCACGTGCAACTGTGTATTCTGCTGATTTACCCCCGCACTAGTTTCTGGTTGTTGCTATAATCAACAGCTTCAGATTTAGTGGTTCAAGGCACACGTTTAGCAGCTCGAAGCTCTGAAGGTCAGAAGTGTGCAGTCTGTATCACGGAGTCAAATCCCAGTGTCTCTCTTCTTTCTGAAGTCCCCAGGAAAGACCCCCTTGCCATGCTAGCATCTGCAAGCTGCCTCCATTCCTTGGCTTGTGATCCCTTTGTCACACAGCTCCAATCTCTTGCTGCCACTTCACTTCTAGTACCGTGATCTCCTGCTTCCCTCTTGTAAGGGCTCTTTTGACTTTCCTGGGCCCACATGAACAATAAGGACAATCTCTCGTTTTCATGATTATACCTGCAGTATCGCTTCTGTCATGCAAGGCGACATGTTCACAGGTTCTGAGCATCTTAGAGGAGGCTGTTGTCCAGTCCGGCATAAGCGCAGTGGTTCTGTGTCTTCTCATTTGTCTGTCTTGGTTCTTCCTGCCTTGAACGACTTGTGCTGCTTCTTTCGAGAGATCTTCTGTGCATGGCCCTGCCCCACCAGCTAGACACTCCTCAGCCTCGGTTCCTGCTGCTGCTCTTGGCTCTGAGCGCCTCTCGGTTAAACCAAGCTTCCCTTGGAGTGTGCATGTTCCTACCTCTATATCTTTACTCCAAGAGCCACTATTCTTTCAGAAAAGTCCCATCCTGACCCCGGCTTGTCTTTGCTTCTCACAAAGCACTCCTTACTCTCAGGCAGAGGTTCTAGACTGGCAGGGATAGGGCGTTTCTACATTTAACAGTCACTACAGTGCACTGTAATTCCTTGTTCGGAATCAAGTCTACAGGGCTGGCCAGTGAGCGACCTACGGAACAGCAGCTGCCTTCAGGCAGACCATCTTACCCCAGGTGTTTGCATGTGCACGGGGCAGTGTGAAGGTCTGTCTACTGTTTGAGCTTCTGAGGTATGTATGACCTATAGCTCTGCTTGGTACAGCAGCCGGTGCCTGCTGACACATATTGTCAGCCATTGCTTTCTGCATTATGTCCTGCTGTCAGTCCCTAACCCCTAAGCACATCAGGACTAAGGTCTCCAGTGCAGCACACAGTGTTCTGCTGGGTCACATCAAATGAACATGCCATTGAACTTGAAGACGTGACCGTTTCCAACCTACATACGAGTATGTGTCTTTTGACAAGGAGACAGAGTGCTCATTGCTCATCCTTTTCTTACCCACTGGCCACTACATCTTCCCTCCCAGTCTGGAGGCTCCTTGCTAGTCCCTCATCCACATTTCCCACCAGTCCTTAAGGTGGCTTCCCTCTGGCAATTTGCTTTTTAAGTGTGTAGTCAGATATCAACGTATTGATTTACATCAAGAACAAGAACTGCCAGGCTGACTAGATTCTATCTCCCTCTGCGCAGCAGGAAAATCTACCCTGAAGGACAACTCAGCCTGTCAGAGCTGCCTAAAAATCAAAGGGCACAGACGATCTCCGACGTCCAAAAAGGAATGGCCCTGACCAAAGCAGACAGGCCAAAGCCCGGTAGGGCCCTTCTTCCACAAGAAGGGACACAGATGGTGTTATACATCCTCTTCTGAATGAAGAGCCTGCAGAGGCTGGCACAGAAAAACCTGGGTTCCGGTGGGTTGTGCTAGCTTTGATCGAAAACCCCGCTATACCAGCAAGTCTGCGCTTTTATTATGAGCACTCGAGGAGGAAGAGTTAACTTCTCTAGGGAGGAGGTTTTCCTTGGGAGAGCAGTCTCAGGTTCCAGCCTCAGTCCAGGACAGTCCGGGAGAAGGAAGCTGCAGTTGCTAGTTTTTACACACAATGTTAACATTCACACAGACCACCAGAAGGCTCTGCCTTTTCCATAAGCCCTGCCAGAAGAAGCCGTGGCCTTTTCCATGGATCTGAGGCATTGGGGTCCTTGACACAGCCCTGGTACGTAGCCGTGGTCATGCCAACAGTGCCCATCCACGCAGGACTTCTATCCTTATGCATTTATTGAACTGATGAGGGAGCACACCCACATAACCTGGGCATCATGGAGTGATCCGTCCCACAGGCTCAGTCTCCACCAAGACACCATCGGTGATAATCAACGGTAGCCATGCCAAAGGAAGGAGGATGGCTCACTTCCTTCAGTGTAGCTTTTATTTACTTCCTTCTTCCTTTCTTCCATCTGTCCTTTCTCTCTTTCTTTCTTCTGATATTGTTTTATACGGCCGGTTACGTTTTGATGATGTATACACCCAGGCTGACCAAGAGCATTTGCATTACTTCAGAAGTTTTTTTTTTTTTTTTGTACCTTTCCCAGTCAAGCTCTTCCCTCCCCACAGGTACAGCAACCGACATGATAAATGAATGAACTTAAAACATGGCTCAACCATACAATAGGATGCTACTCACCTGTGAGGAGGGATGTAGTGACACATAGATGAACCTAGAGAACATCTTAGGTAGAGAAAGGCACTCTCAAAAAGGCAATATAGTGTATGATTCCATTTGTATGGAAGTCTAGCCTAAGCAATCAGACAAAGTAGATTAATAGCTTCCCTCTACTTAGAAAAACTGCTCGAGCATTCTTCAACATGAAGTTGAGTGTTAAGGATACTAATCTTTCTGGAATTAAACAGCTGTGATAATCCCATAACTAGATATCCTGAAAACTGCTGGAGGGATGGCTAAGAACACAGGCCGCTCTTCAGGAGGACCTGGGTTCTCAGCACCCATATGGAAACTCAACCATCTGCAACTCCAGCTCCAGGGGATATGACACCCTGTTCTAACTCCTGAGGGCATCAGGCATGTATGTGGTACACATTCATATATGCAAGCAATACACTCATACACACAGAATAAACAAACACAGTCTAAAAACCTGCTGCGTTGTGTACTTTATTTTATTACTATTATTATTGATTATTATTATTATTAATTATTATTTTGATTTTGCAAGACAGGGTTTCTCTATGTAGCCCTGGCTGTCCAGGAACTCACTCTGTAGACCAGGCTGGTCTCAAACTCAGAGATCTGCCTGCCTCTGCCTCCCAGTGTTGGGATTAAAGGCGTGCATCACCAGCACCGGCCTAACTGTGCACTCTAAAGGGTGAACTTCATAGTATGTAAAACATATATCAATAGGTCTGAGACTTTAACAAATATAGAACATTGGCATTACCATAGAAAGCGCTTTCAAGGTTGCAGTCCTAATCAATGTCTCCCCCTGGAGACACCCCCAATTTTGGTTAATTGTATCTGTTCTTGAGGTTCAGGTGCAGTCCTGTTTGACTAATGATCTAAGAAACCTGGTGGATTGCAAGAGCATTGTTGCTGAGCCTCACAGGGCACATGTCCACAGGACAGCTGTGGCTTTCTTACTATTGCAGTTCACAGGTGACTAAACACCATCATAAGTGTCTGACTGTATCAGATTATGAATTACCTACTCACTTTTGTAAGACTTTTTGGCATTTCACTCTAAATAATGTTTCTGATAGCCGTGACAGTAGTTTATGCATTTCCCCCTCTCAGTTTATAACTTAATAGTTTTAAATTTTGTATTTATTTATTTGTTGCATATGTAAATGTGTGTATGTGGCGCAGCCGTGTGTTAGGGGACAACTTCATGTGTCAGGGGGAGTCAGTTCTCTCCTTCCCTTATGTTGGGGCAGGGGATTAAATTCAGATCGTCAAGCTTGGCATCAGGTAGCTCTCTCTACCTACAGGGCCGTCTAACAGCTGTGACTTACAAGTAAAAAACAGCTTCTACTGATGAACACTTGCTGTTCCACTTCCAGGTTTTTTGTTTTGTTTTTGAGACAGTGTTTCTCTTTGTAGCCCCCTGGACTCTTTGTAGACCAGGCTAGACTCTTTATAGACCAGGCTGGCCTTGAGCAGAGATCAGCCTGCCTCTGCCTCCCGAGTGCTGGGATTACAGGTGTGCCCCACAACAGCCGACTGCTACGATACTCCTATCCAAAGTTTTTCATGGACATTTGAAGTAAAATTTCTGGGCCATGGGGTTTTGTTTTGTAGTTTAATAATGAAACCGGTAGACCTTTTCTCTAAGTGCTTTTACCATTTTATGTCCCCATGAGCAAAGTCTGAGAGTTCCAGTTCCTCCACACCCTCACTAACTTGGGTATAAGCAGCCTCTTTAGCTGTAGTTATTCTGTTGAGTGTGTTAAATTTAAATCTGTAATTTCTTGGGGGGGGGCGGTGAGACATGGCGGTGCATGCCTTTAACCTAAGCACTTGGGAGGCAGAATCTATGGTCTACATACGGAGATCGTGGCCAGCCAATGCTTCCTAGTGAGACCCTGTCTCAAACAAACAAACAAAACCAAAAAACAAAACAATTAAATGTGTGAGCCTTTTGGAGGCGAAGTCTTGCTGTTCAGGGACTGACTATCCACCACGTACTCACACTCTGTGGTGGCTCCACCACAGGTTGGTCACGTGGCTGGCAGGCCTCTGAGTGACAAACTGAGCTGGGTGGTGTAGCAGCAAGCCGGTGTCTGTGGTCCAACTGTGCCCACCTCAGAGAGGGCAGGTCTGTGAGCGGTATGGCACTCTGAAGGTCTCTGTCCATCTCCCCCTGTGCTGTGATGCCTGGACTTGATCTCATTTGATTTGATTTTTATGAGTCCCAGGCATAAGACAGCTTTGTCCACCAAGCCAGGCATCAGGCTAGATGAACAAAGAACTGCCTCCTGCTCCCCCACTGACTGATGCCAGAAAACCACCACCAACAAGGTGTCTCTGCCCATCGCCAGTGGGCTGACCTTTGGGTTTTTATTGGTGCCTTTGTTAAAAAAAATAAAACTTTCACTATTCATGCAGGTCTACATATGGACTTCAGTGATTCTGTGTATCTTCATGAAGAACCTGCCATCTTAAAAACCGCTGCTTATAGTGACTTTTAAATCATCTAGTGTAACTGCTCTACTTTGTTATTTATTAGCAACATTTTAGCTATTCTAGGTCTCTTCTTAGAACTCCACTTAAATCTTAGTTGACTTGCCAATGTCTAGACAACATGGTCTCTGGGTTTTGATTGGGATCACGCTGAACCTACAGGTAAATTTCAGAGGACTGATGTAATAATATTGTTTTCTAATCCATGAGCATATATGTAGCTCTTCTTTAGTTTCTATCAACAATGTTTTGCAGTCTTCACACAGAAGGCTGTAATACACAGCTTTTACTGAATTTAGTCCTAAAGTAGCACTTTAACTCTATTAGAAGAGACTAGAATTACTAGAGGGGGGAAAGCGAAGCTGCAGAGAACAAAACAAAATGACAACAACAACAAAAAGAAAGAAAACAAAAAACAAAAGCCAGCAGACAGTGAGGTGATGTTTGGCTGGGCACCGTGAAGGATCCCTTCCTCCATGCGGATATCCGAGACAAGCTGATTCTATGTGGGCACGTGACAGCCGAAGGACCTGGGTTCTCTTGTTCTCTCTACCCACCGAAATGAGCACCTTCTCAGTGCTCTTCTCCAGAGCATGGTGTTCCTCAACGGCTGCCCCGTCACAGGCTGGAGGGGATCGTGTGCCTTCCTCAGGTGATCTCTGACGTGTCCAGGGTCTGAGGCGCCTCTGTGGCTTGTTGCCAGAATAGCAGAAGTTAAATGGCCTCTGTGAGGCCTGGCTCCATCCTCCTGCTGTCGCAGACTGGGAAATGTAGTGGAATCAAGCACATGCTTGACAGGGGAGGAGAAGCGATGAGCAGAGGCAGAGCCAGGGAGGCGGGTGGGGCACTTTAATGGCAGAGCTCCGGGGTTGGGTCCTCAACGCTTCAGGTCTCCCAGACGTTTTCAAGGCTCCTGTGAGGGCTGTTTTGTAGTTGAGATTCATCTGTTCCTTATTTCCACAAGTACCCTGGCAGCCTTGCCATGCCTGTACAGGAGCAAAGTTAACGGACTGGCTGCTTCTTGGTGCTGGGAGTGCAGAGCCAACGTGTCTGCTGCCTCTCTCGGGGTCCCCTGTGTCTCCACCCTCCAGTTAGGAATCTTTTGTTTTCTCCATAGTGAGTGGGTTCTGTGAGTACAAACAAAAACCCGGGGTTCTACTCTTTTAATGGTTCTGCCACACACAGGCGGAGGTGTGCTAGGGAATTTGGACTGAACCAGTTGGAGGCATCCTAAACCAGACAAAGGCTGTCAGGTGTGTCCCTGAGAACACTTGAGAGAACTGGGCTTCTCAGGAGAGTTGGAGGTGACCTTGCGAGATGCTCCCAACGGGAACACTTTTTTCCGGTGCCACAAGGGAACAGGATGGAACCTCAGGAAAAAGATTCGGCTCAGTGTGAAGAGTTTGCAGGAGCTGTATGTACAACCTCGGAACAGGCCTCCTGCCTGCCTGAGGACTCTGCACCTGCGGGGTGTACCAGCAAAAGCCTCCGGAGGGTCCTTCACAGGGCACAAGGAGTTCAAGGTCCGCTCGGTTCTGTTCTGACACTTCACTGCCAGTTCATTGTGCCTCCCATTTCCAAGAGGAAAACTCCAAAGAAAGACATTTTTGGAAGTGATTTTTTTTTTCAGAGACAGGTTTTTTTTTTTTTGTTTTGTTTTTTGTTTTCCTATGTAGCCCTGGCTGTCCTGGAACTCATTTTGTAGACCAGGCTGGCCTCAAACTCAGAGATCCATCTGCCTCAGCCTCCCAAGTGCTGGGATTGAATAGTCACAGCCACCACCCAGTTTGGGAAGTGAAACTTTGTTTGTTTGTGTTTTTTTGAGACATGGTTTCTTTGTGTAGCCTTGGCTGTCCTGGACTAGCTTTGTAGACAAGGCTAGCTTTGAACTCAGAGATCTGCCTGCCTCTGCCTCCCAAGTGCTGAGAAAAAAGAGGTATATCACCACCACTCCTCTTGAAAAGGTAAGAGCACTGATAATGTATCAAGCTTTTTCTGGGCAGGGGCAAAGGGTTGGAGCCTCTAAACTGAACCTGAGCTGGCTCACAGGCTCAACCTGTATTTATTCTACCCTATCCCCTCCTCACTTATTGGCTAAACTGAGCTCTCCTAAACCAGCTGAGCTAGGGCCCCTGGCTCTGTGCAGCTTTATCCCTAAGAACATGCCAGAAGGGATGGCATCCGGGCTGGAGGAGAGAGTGGGGGCTGAAGGCCGCCTACTCAGGCACTCCAAGGAGGCACCCATCCCTCAGCATAAGCTTGGAGCCAACTTTTCTTTTTTTCTTATGACTCAGCTATCATTAATTAGCAAAACTGCCTGAGCATTCTTCAGTTCAATCCAAGGCTCTACCCATGTTCAAGCTGGTGCTGCCGCAGGCATTTGCTCCCTTCGCACTTAAGGTCTCAGAAAGGACACATCCCTTTCGAGGGCCTTCTCCAGTTTTTGTGGCAGAGGGCAGCGTGCGTTCCTCGTGCTTTTTACCAGGCCCTCTGATGCATCTCTCTAAGACACATGCCTGGGGTCTACATGGGGCGCAGTGCAGGGGACTAGGGATGGGGGTGAGTCACTCCCATCATGAGAAAGGAAGCATTGTGGGTAAAGAGCCTTGAGGTTGTTGAGCCTGAATTGGTTTGCCAGTCTCAACATGAAATAGCAGTGTGACCCTGGGTAGCTCCTTAACTCCTCTCAGTTTCTGTACTACAGATAGGAGGCCATGATGTCTCTTGAGCTAGATCATTGAGATTGTTGGGTGAGATGTTGGAGGTGGAGGCAGATGGTGTAGGACTGGCTTCCAGCGGGAGTCCAGTCAATGCTGCCTCCAGGCTCTGCCCCTGGGTCCCACCCTTGCTGGAAATTTTGATTTTCATTTCGCCCAAGGTCTCTTTAGTGGTGGCCACCTAGCAGGTGGTGATGGGTGTGGAAGGACCAAATTTATGTGATGGGGAGAAAGTCTTGCTTCCTTTTAGAACTCCCAAGGGTCCAGAGATCCAGTATGTGGACACATTCTGCTACCCCAGAGGGTGGCCTGGGGAGGGGGCGTGCTATCCATCTGTCACTTGTTTGCTCATTACTTGATGTGTTTGCAGTTCCTCCCATTAGTCCTTGCCTTTTTTTTTTTTTTATTGTCTTCTAGAACCATTAGATCCAGCTGGAGAAAGAGTCTATGATGGTCCATAGGCTGGAGAAAGCTCCTTTCAGGGTGGAGACCGGGACCAGGTAGGCTGGCGCACTGACCACCTCTCGTTTGAGGCAGAAATGAGCTGATTGACACTGACAGCCAGACTGTCCTTTACCTTTTTCCCCACAGGAAGAGTGGGTACAAGGCCCCAGCTGCAGCATGGGTTCATTGAGAGTTTCTTTCTAATTTTTATTACATTTATTTATTTATTTTGTAGGCATATGGTGTTTGTGTGTATGTAGCATATTTGTGCATGCTTGTGTGTATGTGTTATGTGGTGTGTGTGGTATATATTGTGTGTACAGGTGTGTGTGGTATATGTGTGGTATATGTATGTATATATACATATATGCATGCACACATAGTATATGTATGTGTTCCTGTGTATGTGCATGTAACATATATGCATGTGTTCACAAAAGCTCATGTGAATGGGTTGCATTTTTGAAATTGTCTTCTAGAACCATTAGGTACACCTGGAGAAAGAGTCTATAAAGGTCAAAGAGATCTCTGTCAGATATTTCCCTCAATTGTTCTCACTGAATCTGGAGTTCACTGACTGACTTGACTGGTCAGCCAGGGAGCTCCATAGATCCCCCCTTTCTATGTCTCCCCGGAATTACAGGCATGCACCTCCGTGTCTGGCTTTTCATGTAAATGCTGGGGATTGAACTCAGGTCGTCATGATTGCATAGCAAGCATTTTGCCTGCGGAGTCAATGCCTAAGCCCCCTCAGTGAAATGCACATGATATGGAGAAGGTGATGCTGGTCATTGTACAACGATGCAAATGTATTCAACGTTATCAAATGATACGAATTACTCACTTAAAACAGTAAATTTTATTGTACCCATATTTTGTTACAGCAAGAATGTTATGTGTCTATGTAATCTAATGAGTGCTCTAAATTTTTTAAATTATGAGATTCTGGTTTTTTTTCTGAAAAGTAATAATGTGAACCAACATGTGTGGGATAGGAAGATATTTATGAGTCTATTCATTTATTCATAAGCATTCCTTGGCTGAGGCTCCACCAGGCTTCTGAGTTGAGCTTGGGGATAGAGAGGCAGTCAAGTGCTCCCAGGTCTAGGTAAGAACACTGGCCTGGCCGGGGTACCCTGATCAGGTGACTGCGGCTTGTACTCAGGCAGAAGACAGAGGGAAGAGCTGACGGGTCCACCTGGGTCTGCTTCATGGGGAGACTTGAGTGAGGCTGTGTTCATCTGAGACCTGCTGTACCAGGAGGGCCCCCAAAGAAAGAGGAGAGGGCACTGCAAGGAAACGGGGTCACCCCTGTGAAGTCTAGACCATCTGAGCCGTGGGAGGACACTTGGTACAGCTCAAGGTGGGGTTTTGTGTGCCCTGAGGAGAGCATCAGTGACCTCAGTTTCTTCCAGTAAAATAGAGATAATACAAATGCTTCTCAGGCTGTGGGATTAAGTCAGATTTTTTTTTTATCAAGTGTTTAACTTAGATATACCTATATCTGTATTTCTATTTCTTTTCTATTGCAGTAAAGCTGCATGGTTCATGCCTGTGTTTCCACAGATAGGTCAGAGCAGGAGAATTCCAAGGGTTTGGGAACAAGCCTCGATTATAAATTTCTAACAATTTATAATTGCATTTATTTATTGGTCTTGTATGTGTGTGTGTACATATCCAGAGCTCAGAAAATAACTTGGAGGAGTCAGTTCTCCTTCTACTGGATGGGTCCCAGAGACTGAACTCAGGGCATCAGGTAATGGCACCAAGCACCATTACCCACTCAACAATTTTGCCAGCCCAAGCCTTGAATATTTATGGATTTTACTTTTCTGTTTTTCATCTCTGGGCAGTGATGAGGATCACCCCAGGTGGGTCTGGTACCCTAGGTCTCCCCAGCCTGGTCTTTCTGTGCTGCTGAGAATGTGAGTTCAGAGAGCAGACCTGGATGGGGCCTAGGATAACAGTGAGGGTAGGGACTTGGGTAGGGCCTTTCTTTGGTCCCTGTGTCAGAGTCTGGGTGGCCCTATTTGCTGTTGCTGAGGAGACAACATTGTTTCAGCGCAGACAGATCTTCCTCCATCCGGGAGAAGCAGTCGGGGAGGAAATAGGGTCACTTTTGTCAGCAGAAGATGACGCGTTATCATACCTACAGCGCCATCGAATACTGGCGTATTTGATGTAACAGAGCCCAAGAATGATTAGCTCAGTCTGTTGGAAGAGGAAAAGGGAGGCGGCCCTGCCTCAGGCCTCAACAGACATCCATGCCTCAGCTTGAGTCAGTTTGGATCTCCCGGCTACTGATAGCTCTGTGGGGACACTGGAGGGTGTGACACAAAGCAAGAGAGACTTACTCAGATCAAGCAGTCACCTCAGAAAGTAACGGAGCGCCTTTGAATTCAGCTGGTCCAATAGCTAACGCTTACCAAGCACCTACTGCGTGCCAGGAGCCACGCAAAGCACTTCAGACCTATCCGTTTTTGTATCTTTGGGAAAAAATAAAGAGAGTTGCATCTTCTGTCAACATCGAGGGTATATTTAGCATGTCCTTCCCTGTGAGTATAGCAACAAGCTACAGTATTTATTCACAAAGATGACTTTGTGACCCTGGATATCCCAGATACTGAACTGAAGAGAAAACTGAGAAGGAATGACGGATCTGTTTTCTCTACTTTGGCTGTCATGAGAAATGGTTGCAGAGATGGCTTTTCTGTTGTTGTTGTTTTTTATGAGCCATGTTGGCATAGCCACTGAAGGAAGATGTCTGGCTCATGGCCAGAGAGGCAGTGTGAGCACTGTTTCCAGGATTTTTGCTGGTGGAAATTTCCACAGATGTGTCTTCAGGGGAGGAGGTCATTTATTGGATTCACATGGATGTCTGGAGAGGGTTTTGATTAATTTGTCAGCCTGTTTTTTTTTCTTTTTTTTCTTTTGGGGTGTTCTTTTGATAATTTCAGTTTTTACTATTTTTCATCATCACTTATTTATTTAGTTTTTAAAGGTAGGGTCTCAGGTAGTTCAGGCTAGCCTCAAACTCACTTTGTGGTACAGCGCTGTCCTACATTCCCAGCCCTCTTGCCTTTTCTTTGTAAGTGCTACTAGGGTCACAGGCATGCAGCACCGGGCCTGACCTCGCTGACTATTTTTGGTACATTCACAAAGGTGTGTGTGATCTGATTCTAGAGTAGTTTCATCGTGTCAAAGAAGACATCTTAGCATAACCTCTCTTTCCCACCCCTGGCTCTGGTCACCACTATTCTACTGTTTAAAAAATGTTATTATTTTAAGTGTGTGCATATGGGTGCGTGGGGTGGGGACAGCGCATGTGTGGAGTTGGTTCTGGAGATGGAGCTCCGGGGGTCAGGCTTGTGCACCAAGTGCTGAAGAGCCCCAGGCCAGTGAGATGACTCAGCAGGTTCAGGTGTTCACTTCCAAGCCTGGAGACTTGAGTTCAGTCCCCGGAACCCTCGTGGTGGAAAGAGAACTGGAAAATTGTCCTCTGACCTCCTTTCCTCTGAGTTCTGGGTCAGTCTGCTCTACAGAGCGAGTTCCAGGACAGCCAAGGCTACACAGAGAAACCCTGTCTCAAAAAAAAAATCAACCAACCAACCAACCAAAGAAAACAAAGCCTCACACATAGTGAAGTGCTTTCGGTGAATTTGCCAATAAATAACTAACAGTTTTGTTTCTGTCTTTTCCATCTCTCCTGCTTTTTGTTTTTCTTACACGACTAGACTACTTCAAATGATGTTGAATAGAAAAGTGCAGGACAAACTGTTGTTCTTGTCCTATTCCTGACATTTGAGGGGCTGCTTTTCTTACACTAGCTCTCTTGAAAGGCACTTAAAAAATAGATTAAGGAAATCCCTAACCTTACTTAGTTACTTGAAATTATTATCAATAGTTGTCAAATTTGTAGAATTTCTCTGCATCTGTGTACTGAGATCAAGTGTGGTTCTAGGTTTAAGTACACTAGCCGACTTCCCGCCCACTCCCATGGTGCTGTGGGTTGGGAACCACGTTAGTAAAATCTCTAATATGACAACAGCCTTGAATTTCTCGAATATCCCAGTTGGGCTTGAGAGGGAATATAAGCTAAGCACAGAAGCCTCACAGAGCTCTGGGAACACAGGCACAGAGAGGCCAGGGTCTCGGGAGGAGGACCGGAAGCTCGGGGAGAATGCATGAACACTGCAGGTGGCTGCGGAACCCTAAGCATCTTAGTGGAGGTCCGTGGGGCTGGTCATGGAGCAACCGAAGAACCATGAACTCCATCGTTCCTGGAGCTTGCAGAGGGTTGAGAAACATCTGACTTTGCCCAATGGGAATAGAAAATCTCTTTTGAACATGTATAGCATCCAGGAGAAACTTCAAAAGGTGAACACTAGCAGCCAGGTTATTTCTAGAGTAACGCTGCCGAGGACCATAAGAGCATGCTTCAAGACAGGTTGCAGAGGCGCACGCCTTTAATCCCAGCACTTAGGAGGCAGCGGTAGGCAGATCTCTGTGAGTTAGAGGCCAGCCTGGTTTACAAAGCGAGTCCAGGACAGCCAAGGCTACGTAGAGAAACCCTGTCTCGAAAAAACAAAAACAAAAAACAAGCAAAACAAAACAAAGAAAAGAACATACTTTGAAAGAGTCAACTGTATCTGCAAGTATCCTGCCTCCTGTCAAACAACTTTTAATGCTCTTAAAAATTAACATGAGGGATAACATTCAACAAAGCAGATATTATAATAAAATGTTCTGGTCAGCAAAACAAGCAGCAAAATGTAATCCATAGTCAGAAGCAAACCAGCCAACGCTCATAGACTCAGATAACAGGGCAGCGTCATTGAGGACAAGGACTGTAAACCACCCATTGAATGTGTTCAAAGATGTAAAAGAAATCATTCACATTTGAGGAGAAAAGTGGGGGACATTAAAAAAAAATAACCAAGCCAAGTGGTGCATGCCTGTAATTCCAGCAAAGGAAAAAGAGCAGGAGGACCGTTGTCAGTAAGAGGTCTATGCAGAGCATTCCAGGCCAGCCAGGACTGCACAGCAAGTAGAACCTGGTCCCCAAACAGCAACCAAAGAGAAAACCCGAGCAGATGAAAATGTTGCCACCAAACTCAACAACCTGAGTTCTGTCCCCAAAACCCACATGGTGGAAGGAGAGAGCCGACTCCTGCAAGTTCTTCACACATGCACGGTGACACCCAAGTGCCTGTGCACTCACATACAAAACAAATAAGTAACCAAATGTAGAAAACAAATACCTTCCAGAGCTATAACATTAAGTAAGCAAAACAGTTCGCCAGATAGGATTAATAGTCAAGAGACACTACAGAATAGATTAGCAAACTTGAAAACAGTAATGGATGGCTTCATGGTAGAGAAGGGAAAGTCATAACTTCTCTGACTTGTGGGACATCAAGCAGAACATGATGTATGTCACCAGATCAGAGTCTGAGAACAAAAGGCGGGTGTGGGGTTACACTCCTGTAACCCAGCACTCAGGAGGCCACGGAAGGAGGATGAAAAAAAAAAAGAAAGAAAGAAAGAAAAAAGAAAAAATGTGAGGAAGAGGAATGCTAAGGCAGAAATGTATTTAAAGAGGCTAAAATTGCCAAATGTTTCCAAGTTTGGTGAGAGTACTAAACTTACATACCCAAGACACTCAAAGAACCTCAACGGAGAGAAAACAGGCCTGCAGAACGGCTCCCACAAGAAGGGTGGCAAGAAAAGAAGGCTTTTCTGCCATCTCCAACATCATCAACAGTCACATGCGCATCCACGGAGTGGCTTCAAGAAGCACAATCCCCCGGGGGCCCTCAGAGAAATCTGGAAACTCGCATTAAGGACATGGGACTCCAGATGTGCACACTTCATATCTTACTCATGTATGTTTGCCCAGAAAATGTAGTAAGAGTGAGGGCTCGCCAAACAAGCTCTGTAATTTGGTTACCTATGTCCCGGTTACCACGAACAAAAGCCTGCAGTCAACCCGGATAAGAACTACTGCTGAGTGTCAATCGAAGTTACACATGCCAAAGAAGGAGAGAAAGCACACCAGGAAACACCAGAAACCAAACTGCTAAAAAACAAGTGGCAAAGAAAAAAAAAAAGCTTTAACTGTTTTTCTTTGAAAGAAGCCAAGGTAAACAAATAAATAGGAGCACCAAACGGTTTGTAGCAGGTGGAAAATGAAAACAGGACAGCTACGGCATGAAGACAAGAAAACAAGGAGCCGGCATTTCCTTGAGTCCCTCGGAAGCTGACGTGTGGCCACCTGAGCCCTTTCTGACCAATGGCTCAGGGCAGAGGTGGTGTGTAGTTCTCAGGAGATGCAATGGCAGAGGTCAGGCCTCTTCTGTCCTCCCTCCTCCTCCTCCCCACCTGGAATCCCCTGGCTGGATCCCGGGCTGTTATCTTGGATAAAAGGCTGAACTTTGTACCGTGGACCTTGGCTTTTCCTTCCTGGGCAAAGAAAATGCAAGGAGACCTGAGGAACTTGGCTCCTTGACCCGGTGGGTCACCGACTCTGAGCTGAGCCTTCTGGACATTTTAGCAGTGAGGAAAAGAGTGTATCTTGTTTCTTAGGGTCCTCTAACTCGGTCCTAACTAGTATGGTTGGTTATTTGAGAGGACAGGATGATGTGTAACGAGGAAGGGAAAACATTAATAAACAATGTGACTGTCTAAGGAGGGAAGAAGGGGTTGTTCTTCACAGCCCTGTCTCAGTGTATGAGATCCGAGCACAGGGGCTTTGACACAAGAAAAGTCAGCAAGACCAGTGGGGCAGAAGGAGGGCCACCTAAGAGGTCGGAACAGAGGTGAGTTCAGTCCAAGGCAAGTGTACCTGTTTTGTCTTCAGCTAATATCAAAACTTCGGATGCATTCTCAGTGCTGACAGGGTCAAGGTTCGTGTGACCCCGAGTGGTTTTATTGGTAGTGTGCTGGAAAACTCAGTGGAGAAACCAAGCAGGACTGCACAGGGGAATCATGATGGCTACTGGTCAAGGCGGCTACAGTCAGATGAAGGCGGACATTGCATAGTGGAGCAGAGATTGTACGAGAGATTGTGACTATTATGAGAGAATGTGGAAGCATTTATATGGGAAAAATTACTCACAGGAACTGTGAAGAGAAAGCAGCCATTTGTATGTGCATATTCACAGTCACGTGAATACACTGTGCTCCGGATGTCTGCCAGTGAAAGCACCGACAGGTGAACAGAGCGTGGCAGGTTACATACACACATTTCAACATACTTCAGCCTCCAAAGGGAACGAAGCTTTGCTCTGTTCTCAGCACTGAGGCCGGAGGATCACTATTGCTCGCATTCAGGAATCTGAGACTAGCTTGGGTAACAACAAAGAGATCCTATCTCAAAACCCCAAACAAAACGAACTGAAACAAAGACCATGCCTCGACCCGGGCATTGGAGACGCTGTGCTAGGTGGAACAATCCAGATATTCGCCATTACTGTGTTATTCACTCGTGTGAGTTTTCTGGAAGGGTCACATTTATGAATAAAAAGGACAGCGACTGGGCTGGGGAGATGGCTCAAATGATGAAGCTCCTTCTCTGAAAGATTTGAGGGCCAGAGTTGAGCTTCCCAGAATCCATGTAAAAGCCAAGTGGTCCTCCTGTAACCCCGGCACTCAGGAGGCAGAGACAGGAGATGCTCTCAGCAGGGTGACTAGTTAGATGCTCTAAAACTCTGCAGAGACCCTTCCTCAATGAAGAAAGAGGAGAGCAATTGTACATCAGCTTTAGGCTTCCACAAGCATCTGCTTGAATGCGAACACATATGCACATGTGCAGCACACATACACGCAAACACCACACACAGGAGTTAGAAAGAGGCTAGAGAGATGACTTAGCATTAACAGCCGGTACTACTTCTACAGAGGACCCAAGTTCAGTTCCCAGCACCCACAGTGGTTGGCTGGCAGCCACCTGTAGCAGTCCGGCTACAGAGATTCCAAACCACTTGGCCTCCGTAGACCCTGCACCCCCATGCACGAGCCTTGCAGACACGCAGGTGCACACATAATTAAAAGTAATAATGATAATTTTTTTAAAGGAGAGAACAGAACAGGACAGATATCACCAGGGACTTGGTGTCGCTCCCGTTTCATGGGGAGAGTCTGTTTGAGAGGCGAAGTTTGGAGGTGAATGGCAGGCAGCAGTTGTAAACAATGTGAATATATTCAGTGCCTCAGAACTGCGAACTCAATGATGGCTAAGATGGTAAATTTTATGTCGTGTGTCTCTCACCACAGTGACCCCTTTTTTTTTTCTTTTTCTTTGAATGGGAAGACTTTCCAGCACTGTCAGTCCTCCATGCTAACGGAAACGGAACACTGGCCGTGACATTCTAAAGCATGTAGGCTGGTGCTTTCTGTCCTTGTCCTATCTGGGTGTTTAAATAATAGAAGAAAGATGATGCAGAGACAGGACGTTGACAGCAGGGGCAGGCGTAACGCCAGGCACAGAGGTGTGTACCTATACTCCCAGCATGCAGGACGCTGGAGGAAACCAGCTATTCAGAAAGAGGGAGAAAGAAGCCCCAGGACTGACCTAGTCTACCTTGCCACCAGAGAGGCTGTGGCCTTTTCCTCATGAAGCCAGGCAGCGGCATCTGTTCAGCTGCCCTGCATGAGCCAGGCTTTTTGACCCAGCCTGCTCTTGCAGTTTCTGTGGGAGCGATATCCACGTGGCACCAGGCTGAGGGCAAGGCTCCGGGACAAAGCCACCTCCAGCTCCCCGCCTGGCAGGGCCCGCCTCTGGGCACTGCCTACCGTCACAGCTCACCTAGAGAATCACCTGAGTCTCAAAACTGCACCAGGAGTTCACTCTGCAGCGTAGCACATTCCAGATCCCTGCTGCTGGGTGCCGCACCCAGATTCCAGAGGAGAACCTCAGCAGCCCCGGCTCCTCCTGCAGGCCTTCCCCAGCCTCTCAGGTGTCTCTGCCTCGTGACTCTGGACCACGTGCTGTCAGACAGAAATGAGGCTGGCTCTTGCATTTCTGAGTGACATCCCTTGTTCTGGGCGGGAGATAGTTTTTGTCTCCATCTTCAGCACCCTTCTGCGACTGTCCTGGATCTACACCGGAAATGGATACAACCTGGTGAGTCTGTGTGACATACTTTGTCAAGGACTCTCCAGGCCCTTATACTCCGCCATCAATCTTCCGAAGGTTTCCGTTTGACCTCTGAGCCTCCTCTCAACCTGCCTTTCCTGTGGCATTTCCAGATGTTTCCTCTTGTGCCCTGTGCTGTGGCTTCCCAAGCCTGCCCATCCCCCACAGCACAGCCTACATTCTTGCCTGGGATGTTTGTCCTTGTGGCTCCTCGCCACAAATCTTGTGGTATTAGAGTTATTCAGAGCAACAGAACTAGTGGCGTGAGTAGATACACAGATAGGTCTGTACTTACCACCCACCTAAAACTGTCTGCTTGCCTGTCTGTCTGTCTGTCATCTATCCAGCCATCTTCTATCAACCAATATCTAGAAACCTACCTCCTGCCAACCTACCTCTCTTTCATCATCTATGTATCTCCCATCAAATATCAGTTTATTTTAAGGAACAGGCTGTCATGATTGTGGGGGTTGAGCCTCAAGGAACAGTTGGTGTTTCAGTCATCAGTCTGGAGGTTGGAAGAGTATCTTCTTCCTCAGAGAGCCATAGTCTTTTTCTCTTGAGACTTTTAACCGATTGGATGAGGCCCACCCACATTATGGAAAATGACCTACTTTATTCAAAGTCTACCGATTTCAATGTTAATCACATCTAAAAAAATATAATTCCAAAACAACCACACAACTTCCTTAGGAGCATGTAGACTGGTGTTTGCGTAAACAACCAGGTTGCAGAGCCTGACCTAGCAGACACATAAGCGTAACCATCCTTCAGGTGGGCCCATCCTGCGGTGGGCTCAGTGAACTAATGGCAGGCATTAGTTCAGTATTTGCCACAAACCAGGTACTGCATTCAGTTCTCTCTTTGGCTTATTTGATTTAATCCTCACAATAGCACCGTGGTGTGGGTTCTATTGTTATCCTAAGTTTACAGAGAGGAGGTTAAGGTTAATGGAGGTTGAGTGACCAGCCCAAGGCAGCCCGGCAAGAACAGGTTGGAGGTCAGGAGCTACCACTGCAATGCCCATTGCCTTAGCTGCCTCTTCCAGGGGCCATGGAGAATACCATTCTAACCCGGAGTTATGGCACTATTTAACTTTACAGGTCTCTGAAGCAGTTTCTCATTGTCTGCCCATGTCCTTTCTCTACTTGCTGGAAACAATAATAGGTTTGTTGAACAAACCCCAGGGTGCATGTGGCTGGGCACCTTTGACATTTCCCTTCTTTGTCCCATCCTCAGTAACCAGGCATTCACGCAGAGCCTGTCTCTGGCTGGGCACCGTGACCACAGTCCTGAGTCCTTCTAGCCTCAGCTGATAAGGACTAGTGAGGAAGCCTGGCTCTGGGTTGAGAAGTCAAATGAGGTTAGCCCCAGGAGGGCACTGTGGCCTGGCCGCAGCAGAGGCCTTCAGCACAGTTCCCGCCCCTCTCGGGATAACCGAGTTGCTCAGGAATGCGATCTGAGCCCTGTTACAGCAACGCCGCCCGGAGCTCCGCCCCCCCCCCCCAGCTCCGCCCCCAGCTTTCTTTCCCCAGCCTCTCTGACCCTCACAAACCACTCCTCTTATACTGGTTTCTCTGAGAGCCAGCATGCTGGCTCTGTTTCTCAGCCTTGGCCCTAGGGGATGGAAGCTGCTCTCTCATAGCCTGCCCCACCACGGTCTGGCCTGAGGGGCAGAGTGACTCTGTGGAGTGAAGTCAGCATTTTCCTTGAACTAAGTTGAACAGTGTATTCCACAAAAGATTTGTCCAACTCCCAACTCTCGGAGTACCAGTGTGTATGATCTTATTTGGAAAGGATGTTTGCGCAAATAATAAACCTAAGGATCTAATGACAACTCATTCTTTCCCACGTCTCCCCCAGTTTTGGCCTTCAACCCCAGTTCCTCACATGTAGCCCAGGCTGTTCTCACATTTGCTAGGTAGCTGAGGATGACTTTCAGCTTCTGACCCTCCTGCCCACCCCTCTCCAGCGATAGAACCACAGCAGGCCTGGTTTTAGGCTGTGCAGGAGCCTGAACCCAGGGCTCTGTGCACTTGTGTGCAACAGGCAAGCACTCTGTTGATTCATCCACTTCCTGGAGCACAAGCATTCTTTTTCATTACTGGTATTTTTGAGGAGCAGATCTTACCAAGCAGTCCTGGCTGAGCTGGAACTCCCAGTGATCCTCCTGCCTCTGCTCCCCAAGTGCTGGGATTAAAGGCGTGCACCGTCATATCTCTCCACAGGTATCCTTTTAAAATCGAGGCGTGGAAGGTCAAGTACACACGGATGTGAAAGTCAGACTGCCCCAAGTCAGAGATGCTGGGAGGGGCTAGATGCTGGAGGGGCAAGGAAGTGCCCTGTGGAGCCTGGGGGTTGGGGTGGGGACCCTCATTAGACGAAGAGTTTTCCCCCTGGCATCTGCTAGCACCCTGGCTTAGACTTCTGGCTCCAGGGCTGTGAGTGGGTATGTGTCTTTTGTTGTCAGCTGCCCATTGTGATTTGTGAGCATCTTCATGTGTTGAAGCCCCTCATCCGGTGCCTGGTATAGAAGCAACGCTGCCTGCCTGCCATGCCCTGCCCTGTGAGCCAGTTTAGGTTAGCATGTTGCTTAGCTGATTGGCACTTGTATTTACCAGGTACCCAATAAAAAATAGGCAGACTTGAACTGGAAGAGGCAGAAGTAAACAGAACGCAGCTGTAGCGGGAGATGGCCTTCGAAGACTCTCTGAGTTCAAGTTCTTATAGGATTTGTTGGCCAAATCCTGATTTCCTTGAAGAGCGGTGCAGGATTGAAGGAAATTATAGGTGGACAGCGGTAGGCACAGAATAGATGACCATACGGTGGTGGTTGTTCTCAGGGTAGAGCAGAGAAAAATATGCGGCTAGGAAACCTGGATTGTGAGCCTGGGTGTATCACAGCTTGGCTGTGACCTTCAGGGAGTCTTTTTTTTTTTTTTTTCTGAGACAGGGTCTCTCTGTGTAGCCTTGGCTGTCCTGGACTCACTTTGTAGAACAGGATGGCCTCGAACTCACAGAGATCCACCTGCCTCTGCCTCCCAGAGTGCTGGGATCGCAGGTGTGCGCCACCACACCTGGCTCAGGCAGTCCTTTCTAAAAGCTCTGCCTGCACCTGTCTCCACTTCAGGGACTGGTGTGTCCAGTTCTGCCGTCACCAGTCTATAATGAGGCTCGTGTGAGGGAGGTCAGATACAAACCTTTTTTTGCAAAGCACGCTCACCAATCCAAGCCGTGCACCTTGTCACCTCACAGACATTATCTGTGTCTCAGGGTGTTTGGACACCAGAAGCTTTGAAAGTACCTTTTGTGTAATCTAAATTGGGGAAGAGGCAAGGGGAAGGTCTCAAATTCTCATTATTACCCAGTAGTGCTTACTGAAGAAACTTGGCTTTAGGGATAGAGAGGTGGTTCAGTGTTTTCGAGCTCTCGTTGCTTTTTCAGAGGACCTGGTTTAATTCCTAGTACTCGTGTGGTGGCTCACAACCACCTGTAACTCCAATTCCAGGGGGTCTGATGCCCTCTTCTAACCTCCATAGGCACCAGGGTCACACGTGGTACACATACAGATATGCAGGCAAACATCCATACACATAAAACAAATAAATCTGAAAATGAAACTTGGCTCTAAAATGGAGTGATTGAAACTGTGAACACATATTTTCTGTTTATCAGCCCACAACTCAAAAATAAAAAATGAAAACCGGGCGAGAGTGGCACAGGCCTTTAGTTCCCAGCACTCGGGAGGCAGAGGCGGGCAGATCTCTTAATTCAAGGCCAGCCTGGTCTACAGAGTGAGTTCCAGCATAGACAGGGCTACACAGAGAAACCCTGTCTCAAAAAGAAAAATTTAAAAATTATCTATTATTTTAAATTATGTGTATGTGTGGTGTGTGTGTGTGTGTGTGCATGTGCACATTAGTACTGGCGCCTGCGGAAGCCAGAAATGTCAGGTCTCCTGAAGCTAGACAGTTTGTGAGCTAGACAGTTTGACAGTTGTGATCTTGCTGATGTGGGGGCTGGGAGTCACACCCAAGTCCTCTGGAAGCACAGCGTGTACTCTTGACCACTGAGCCATTTCCCCAGGCCCACCAGCCCACAGATCTTCACCTGGACTCTTCATTTGTACTGTTCTGTTTCTCCTGCTATGACTGCTGACCGACTTCCTACAGCAGCTACAGGGCGAGAACCATGTCCAGGAGCCAGGTCACCCCAACACCAGCCCTTCCTATACCCTAAGTGGCATGAGTCTGAGCCACTGAACTACGGTTGAGCTGGAGAATGTGGGGAGCAGGCCACTGTCCTGTGGCTGCTCAGGAGAGCCCTCACCACCCCCCAAATCTTAAACTGCTTTATGGTGAATTACACAATCAGTTCTAGGCTGCTAGGATACTAAGAGGGTCAGACTCTTCGTTCTGGGCACGTGAATGAAAGCTTAACACAATAGGTTTTTTGGGGGTCATGCCCATGAATTTCAAGAATTTGATAGTCCTGTTTCCCCAAATTCCTGGTTACAGAGGGACAAGGGGCGTGCAGTTGTGTGTGGTGAGGGGTAAAGTAGGAAGAGGCATAAAAAAAGGAAGGTTAGAGGAAATGGAAAATTTAAAATCGTCCCCCCCCCCCCCGCACAATGGGGTAGGACTTGGAATGACTTTGTTCTGACCTTTGAGCCTGATCCTACCTACCTCCTTGACTGCTTACAACACACCTTCCACTTATCTGCTCCAGCCACACTGTGGTGTTTCCAAACCAGCCTCTGTCTTCCACCTGCTTTCCCCACCCCACCGGAACATGCCTTTTTTCTTGCCCCTAAATTGGCCTGTCAGGGCTCTTGCCCTGTCTCTATTGAAGATGCTCTTCTAAGTCTCTGTCCAACCGCCCTCCTGTTCCTTCCCTCCCTGATGGGTTCCTTCCTCAGGGCGTGTCTCATGCCAGCTGTTCTGGTCTTTGGTGGAGCCTTCAGCTTCCAGGAAGGCAGGTTTCCCACCTGAATATTCTGGACCTGTGATTTCCCTCCTTCTTAACCAGAAAAGCATAAACAACAACAAGGACAGACATCCTCTCCATAAAGTTACTTTCTTAGGGCCACCACGGTACAAAGTGCCACTGACTGGGCAGCTCACCCGAGGGAAACTTACTTTTTCACAATTCTAGCTCCTAGAACTCCTGAGACTAGTTTTCAAATGGCCATCTCTCCCCCCTGTGTCTTCTCGTCTTCCCTACGTACCTATCTGTGACCACATTTCTTCTTATAAAGCGCCACAGAGGTGTGACTCCATAAGCCTTGCTCACGGTGATTGCGGCGGAGCCCTCACTATGAGTGTCATTGCTGGCGCTGTCTTCCAGTTGATCAAGGACTTTCACGATGTCCCTGTCGGACTGTGACTCTGGTTCAGTGGTAGTGCCAGTGCTGAGGATGGAAGCACCTCACATTGGTGGTCGCTCTGCAGTGTCTGGGAGCCTGTCGCCCAGCATTGATTGCAGCCTGGTGTGGCTCGAGGCAGGGAAGGCTCCTGGGACCCCATCACCAGGGAGCACCGATCTGGGCTGTGCTGCCTGGCCCACTGGCCATGGATGTGAACCCCAACATCCTGCTGGTCCTCACTGAGGGTGCTGGCTTCCTCCTCACTTGTCATACCCCCCAGTTGCTCTGTAACACACCCACAGTTCTGAGGGGCTCCAGCCAGCTAACCCCTAAAGAGGAGGCCTGGCTCCGGGTTACCCCATCTGTGAGCGGAGGAAGCCCCTGTTCCTCCCGGATGGTATACCTCCGAGGGAGGACCGGCTGCTGCATGGCCTTGTCACCCTCCTTGTTCTGTGGTAGGGTGGGGCATCGCGAGGCCTTGCCACATGGGTCCCCGTTTTTGTCTCTCAGGGTACCACAAATGTAACAAGCTCTCATTCCAGAGCTTTCTTGTGACATTCTTCTGAGTGTTTAAAGCCAGTTTTGAAATATCAAAACCAAAATAAAGTAGAAAGTATACCCGTTAAGTAGCTCTCTACTTCTTGTGCTTAGCACAGTGTCTTCAAGGTCCGATGGTGCAGTAGTGTCAGAATTTCTCTTCATTTAAAGGCTGACTCATAGTCTGTTGTATGTAGGGAAACGGTTGAATCTTTTAAGTTTACTTTTAGGTTACCAACTCAGCACATCTATTTGAATGTAGTGTGTAGGGCCAACATCTATTTAATTAAATTTTGCAAATTTACCTGCATGGGGAGGGGGAAGTGTCCTGAGTGTCCTGTCTAGGCATCAGGTACCATTCCAAGGACCAAGACTTTCTTCTTTAATGAAAGTACAAAATAAAATCAGGTAGTTTCTAATCTACGGCAGGTATATCTTAAAAACAGAGCTCTTGTTTCAATTGGACAGTAATGCCCAAAGAGCACCAGGGTGACAAGAAAGGTAGCCAGTTCTTCTTAGTTACCTAATTGGGTTAGACAGAAAGCTCTGAACAGCTTTTTGGTATAGGAAGGAACTGACTCAACCCTCATCTCTATTTCCCAGATACCATGGGATACCATCCCTGTGGAGAGAGGTGGAGTGACGCAGAAGGAATTGCTTTTTTTTTATCCTTGGAGAAAGCAGAATAAAACCTGAACTTGCAACTGTACCAATCTTTAGTAGTCTCTTGCTTCTTTTTCGGTTATAGTTGCTTTAAACACCTTCCATGAGGAAAAATGAGTGCCCTATGCCAAAAAAGGATGAAGGGTTCAAAGAAAGAAAAATGGCAGGTAACTCCCAGACCCTCTACATCTGGCTTACAGATTGGTTCTGTGCATGAATGTGTCGGGTGTCTTGGGAACACAGTCCACACACCATCACGAAGAGCTCGTGCCGGAGCAGCTGTGACGATCTTCAGCCCCCACCTCCGGCCATCTGCTCAGCTCCTCCCTGGTATGTGTTCATTTTGGGAAGACTGCAGAACGCCGGAGTAAAGCCCATCTCGTTTAACACCACTGTGTGAGTCAGCAGAGCAGATACCCAGTGACGTATGTACCTTTCAGCACCACTGTCCATTGCTAGAGAAAACCCATGTCTAAGCACTGCGGTGACCAAGCAGAACCTAGGCGGCCGGGAGACCCACCGGCTCCTCCCGGGTTAGCTGTCTTACAGCTGTGGTTGGGAGGATACAGATGCTGCCTCAAATGACATGATTGCTCCCAGAAAACTATAAGCTTATGGTCATCAGGAGCCCAAAAGCAATAAGTGTGTACAAGAAATTTTAGCTGGTCATGAAAATGGCTTGGAAACATCTTGGAGTCTTGTGTAGGGCTCTGCTGCTCTGTCATTCTGTGTCCAGCAGGAGCCTGGGCTTTGTAGGGAAAGAAGCTAGGCCCATCAAGCGTGAAAACCCCTGCCTGGCTTGGGCTGGTGGGTGGCAGCTTCGGCAGCTAGGCACTGCACCAGGTGGAGTGGCACCAGGAAGATGGCAGCAAGGACCAGTGCTGACACATGGAAACTCACGGTGACCAGCCACACACGGCTGACTGACTGAGCCAAGCCCTGGGGGCCCAGCAACAAATTCTTTCAGGGGAGGGGGAACCCATCCTTCCCCAGAATAAATGATAAGTCTCAGTCAGTCATGGTGAAATAGGTGATGCTGGCCCCTTTATTTCATGTGAAACAGGGACTTATAAACCTTGGACAGTGGGAGGGGTTTTGAGGGTGAATGTGTTTTGTTCACTGAGGTAGGGGTGCCAGGGATTACATGCAACCTTTCAACCCTATCATAAGAAGAACACCATACTTAATTATCCTATGGTTGGGGGAAGAACTCCAGGCATGGTTAAAGGTCATTGGTTGAAAGCCAAGATACCAAGACATCTCATTAGCATGGGGTGGGTGTTTCCAGGAATCCCCAGGTGCTTGCTGAAAGGTTTAGTTTTTATTTTTCTTAAATCAGGAAAGCGTTGGGCTTGTAATCTTCCTGAGAGCTATGTGACGATCCTTAGGGGATCTAGGGTTCCCCAGATTAGGCAGAGGGGGAACCCAGCAGAGAAAGGGAGTCTGTCATATACCAAGCTCTGAGGCTATCCAGAAATGCCAGACTTTGACCTTAGTGGCAGGATCCCACAACTTCTTACCAGAAAGGCTGGTCTCACTTCATACAGCCTCCTCTACATTGCTGCAATAGAGGTCTTGAAAAACAAAAGTGTGTATGCATATACGTGTGCGTATCTAGAGGCTGGAGGTGGGTGTCAGGTATTTTCCTCTGTTGCTCTCCATTTTATTTTTGAGCGTGAACTGACAAGTTACTGTTTTGCTGGGATCTGCCTGTCTCAGTTCCCCCAGGACAGGCATGCATGGCCATGTTCTGCTTTTTTTTTTTTGAGACAGAGTTTCTCTGTGTAGTCTTGGCTGTCCTCGACTCACTTTGTAGACCAGGCTGGCCTTAAATTTACAGAGATCCACCTGCCTCTGCCTCCCCAAGTGCTAGGGTTACAGGCGTGCGCCACCGAGCCTGCTTTTACGTGCATGCTTGGGATTCAAACCCAGGTCCTCTTGCTCGCTCAGTGCTCTTACCCACTGAGCCATGTCCCTGTCTAAGGCTTCTTGTTGGTTTTGCTTAAATTATTTTGAGACAAGATTTTATTACTACAGCCTAGGCTGACCTGGGTTCTATTGGCCTATCCAGTGCTGGGCGTGCAGGCACGCACTACCATGTTGGGCAAGGCTGGGTTTCTATCATGACTTGTGTACAGTTCCTGTCAGGGAGCATTAGAACATAATGAATGCATTGGAATAGCAGAGATCTCCAGAGAGGGCTGTAATGGCTGGGTGCAGGCTGCAGCCAGCAGCTTAGATTGTCCGAGATGTCACTTATTGTAGATGTTATTGTGGTGGACTTTCTCTTGGAGCTATTCTGTGATCAAAATGTTTCCTGGCAGCTAGGCACGCTGGTACATGCCTGTTATTCCAGCCCTTGGGGGAGGGGGTCAGAGCAAAGCAGATCTCTGTGAGTTTGAGGCCAGCCTTGTCTATAAAGTGAGTCGGGGACAGCCAAGGCTACACAGAGAAACCCTGTCTCAAAAAACCCACAAAAAGGTGGGGTTTTTTTTGGTAATTTTTTTCTGGCTTGTGACCATATATTTGAGAAACAGTAATGATTATTTTATACTACCATGTGCTCAATGTAGATCTGTAACTTAATAGCAAATCCTCAGGCTTCTACCATGGTGGATACCAAGGATATTCTGGTTCATCACAGTAGATGCAGCAACATCTGTGAATGAGTGTCTTAAGAGGATAAAGTAAGGATTGAATGGTCCCAAAGAACTGGTTTGCATGCCTATGTGTTTGTACATTTGTGTGTGTTTGTGTGCACGTATGTCATAAGTTAATGATGGGT
Source organism: Pachyuromys duprasi (assembly GCA_028658305.1). Classification (NCBI taxonomy): domain Eukaryota; kingdom Metazoa; phylum Chordata; class Mammalia; order Rodentia; family Muridae; genus Pachyuromys; species Pachyuromys duprasi. The sequence continues at coordinate 17,119,666 of CM053757.1, forward strand.
ACTTCCTGTACCTCTCTCCACCTGAATTTATAAGCAAGTTCCCCCACTAAGCCTGCAGCTCACTAACATGGCCAGGCTGACTGGCCATGATCCAGGGTTCCTCCTGTCTCTGCCTCCCCAGGACAGGGATTGCAGGCACATACACACACCCAGGCTCAACTTTCCCGTGGGTTCTGGGAGTGGAACTCTTCATGCTTGAATGGCAGGCGCTTTTCCGACTGAGCCCTTCTAACTAAAGGTTTCGACGCTGAAGGTTAAGATTGCCATCTACCCTTTACGGCTGAGTGGCAGTGGGCTGGAAGAGCGTTTTTTTTTCCCCCCTTGAAAATATGATTAATCCAGGATGAGAACCTGCAGAGATTGACAAGGGAGTGGGGACATTCTAAAGCAGAATGATCTGAGTGATCGTTGTCACCAGAGCTTCAGGGAGAGGAGACAGAGTGGAGGAATTGTCAAAGACACAATTCAAGAAAAGGCTTCTGAATAAAGACTGATGGGAGGAAATCAGCGAGTACCTGACACAACGGATGGAAACAGACCTCCCCTGTACACACACCCAAGAGGGGCTGGTAAAAGTTTACAACCTCAGGGAGAACTTACAAAGAGCAAAAAGCAAGTTCCAGACCAAGGGTCAAGAGTGAGTCTTGCACCTGCTCTCACAACACCCCAAGATACTAGGCAGCTTATTAGCAAAGGCAAAGAATTTCACTCAACTCCAATTCTTTTGCCTGTAAAATGGGCACAGTGTTGTGTAACCTGAGTTTCAGGGCCCTCCAGAAATTTTCTGAACAAAAGTGGGCAGAACTTCCTTGCCCAGCCTCCAACTGGTCAGAGCCCCGTGATATCCTTGGGAATCCAGAAGCCCTTGAACTCTTACGACTCACTGTGAGCGGGGGTAGGGTAGGGTAGGGGAATCACCACCCACCTATCCTCTGGTTCTATTCACTCTGATTGGAGGGGTCACACAACAGCTCTTTATTGTTCAGGCTCTTGTCATTTGCATTAGATTCCTGAGGCTCCCACCCCATAACAAATTGTCCATAATCGATGCTACTTAGAACAAGAACAATTTATTCCCTTATAGTTCTAGAGGTCAGGATTCTGAACTCAGAGTGCCAGTGGGGCTATGTTCCTCTGTGTGTGTGTGTGTGTGTGTGTGTGTGTGTATGTGTTTTGTCTGTTGAGATAGAGTCTTGTTGATGCAGTCTTAGACTGCCTAGAACTCATGGAAATCCTCCAGCCTGAGTTTCCCAAGGGCTAGAATTACAGGTGTGACCCATAACACCTGGCAACACACTTCTCCTGAGCACACTTCTCTAGAGCAGCAGTTCTCAATCTTCCCCTGCTGTGACCCCTTAACACACTTCTTCATGCTGTGGTGTGACCTGCAACCATGAAATTATTTCGTTGCTACTTCATAACTGCAATTTTGCTACTGTTATGAATCACAGTGCAAGTGATATGCAGCCCGAAGGGGTCGGAATTCATACCTCGCAGGTTGCTGAGAACTGCTGTTCTAGAGGAAGACCTTCCCTTGCTTCTCTTGCCTCTGGCAGCTCCTATCTATCCCGGCGCCCCTCCTCACACGGCCTTTCTCCCAGATTTACTTGAATTACCTACTTCGATTAGAGTGACATTAGTCATTGGATTTAAGGTGACCTTGATCCAGGATAACTTAATCTTCATTAATTACATGTGCAAAGATCCCATGTCTAAGACAGGCTTGGTAGCATGTGATAGCAACATTCGAAAGGTGTAGGTAAAATTGTAGTTTAAGGATGACCTGGGCTGCACAGCAACACACACGCACATGCACACACACACACACACCATTATGCCTCCCCTCCCCCCTGTTTCCAAACCTGGTCAAAGCCTGAGGTTCCTGTGGACATGAATTTTTCAGAGCACTGTTCAAAATATTGCATAGCTCCTGCAGTTTTTCATGCTCACTTTCCAGTTTGTCATTGTCAGCCACAGGATGAGCTTAACAAACACCAAGCGGGATGTGGGCAACAAACCTGAGTGATGGGCACTGCGCTTCACTCAGACTCTCCCATCCTCTAAGCTTACCTTGCTGAAGCCACCAACCAGTAAATCCTTACTTCAAAACCACCGGAGGAGGCTTGACTTCCCTGCTCTAGGAGATCACACACACGCCCATCCCAAATTTCAGTTTTGGGTTCAGAGCAAATCCTCAAGTGTAGGTAGAGAAGAGCTGCCAACACATGAATATTATATAAGGTGTTACTAAGCCTGCTTATTAAGAACAGCCCAATCCAGGTGTGGCACACGCCCGGCATCCCAGCACTTGGGAGGCAGAGGCAAGAATTTAAGACTCATCAATTACCTGGCAAACTCAAGGCCAACCTGAGCTACCAGGGACCCTGCCTCAAAAACTAACAATAATAACAAGTAAATAAGAGTAAGGGAAATGAAGATGTTAATTCACACACATCTTATTTCATGTTTCACTCACGGGAGACTTGCTGGCTGGTATCCATAGCTAGTTTTTACTCCTGGATTATGAGGGAACCTGCCAAAAAATAAGAAATAAAATTGGGTAGCCTTCAGTTAGTCTCCTCTGCTTCTCTGGAACAGCTGGCCCTGTCAGTGTGAAGGCAGCTCAAGACTCATGACCACTGCCTAGATCAGGAAGTCAGGTAAGTGTGGTAGAGTCCTACAAACTCACCCTCACCAACTGTACTCATAACCCAAATTGGCAGCCTCGGACATAACAGGATCAAGAATATCTCTTCTTCCAGCTGATGGTTCTCCAAGACTGTTGCCTTCCTGACCACCAGAACAACATGGGCACTGCTAAGATCTTAGGGTCTGTTGTAAGGACAGTGGCCGGAACTCAGTCAACACGCTATTTCTCTTAAGGCTGTGTGTGTGTATGTGTGTGTGTGTGTACGTGCCTCTGTGTGTGTGGCATACATGCCTGTGTGTACTTACATATGTGTGGAGACCAGAGGTTGATGTCATGTGTCTCCCTCAGTCACTTTCCACTTGAATTTTTTGAGAAGGGTTTCTTACTAAACCAGCAGCTCACCAGTTTGACAAGATTAGCTGTCTAGTGAGCTCCAGGAATCTTCCTGTCTCTGCCTCTCCAGTGTTGGGATTACTGGTGTGTGATCTCCCTCACTTTCCTGTGGGTGTGGGGATCTGCCCTCACGCTCCCCTGGCGAGCATTTTACTGACTGAGCTATTGCCCAGTCCCTGTGTGACTTCTGAGGCCTTGGCATCAAAGTTTTCCCTGGACAGGAAAACTTGAAAATGAGAGAAAATGAGGATGAGAGGCTGGGTCAGGCAAGCTTTCTGTAAGTGTTTGTAGATAGTGGGTGAGAAGGAGCATTCTGAGTGAATCTGAGACGAAGAAAGTGGGTTTGGCAGCACTGTGCGTTGGGTGTTTGGAGAAAGCCATTACTTCTATCTCATACATCCTGGCTGTGAAGGCCTGTGTACTTTGTGGAGGTGGAGAACACAGACCCTTTGGGGGAGCCCTCTGGCTTTTGGCATTATGCCAGTGTGATTAATATTTTCTGTAAAACTCTCTGTTACGTCCAGTATGGGTCCAGGCAGAGTTGATCCTGTCTTCATAACCCAATCATCCTTCCATGGCATATTAAAGATTGGCACGTCGATGTACTGATTGCTTAGTGTGCAGTGCATATCCCCACATCCATACCCTGGCCTGGAGGTCAGGACATCTGCGGTAGCTTGTAGGTTTCAACAGCACGGAATGCAGTCTTACTGCTTCCAGAAACATGTGAGGGAGAAGGAATGACACAAGCATGCCCATTACCCACATCTAACAACCTAGCAGGGTAAATTTAGAAATTTGAAAGTTACCACGAATGGTGGGTGGATTGAAATGGCTCATAGGAGGCAAGGGAAAGTGCAGACAGGTGAACTTCTCCATTATTTAAGGCGGGCAGGAAGTAAGGGCAGCAGTGTACTAAGGAAGAGAAATTGAAATGGTGAAGCCTGTCTCTAAGGGCCTCTCCCCAAGATGGACTGAGAGAGGAGACGGGCGGGGCCTATGCTCGGCCACAGTGAGGTTCCGGAGGTCACAGCTTCCGAAGTCTAAGCTCTGGTTTTTAATATGAGTTTATTATTGCCCTTTGTGGGACTTCAGGCATGTTACTTTCCAGTCCCGTTTTCATGTCTCTAAAGGAGGGACAATAATATCTCCCTCAGGGGGTTGTGGTCAGGAACAAACAGGACACACAGGAAAGTGTCTACTGGTCTCTGGCACTGGAAGCACTCTGATCACGGTTAGTTGACCACTATTATTTGCTAGCTTTTGCTCTGCACTCCAGTTTTCCAAACTCCAGATATGTGAGGCATCGAATTGCCCCTCAATAAACACCCATTTTTATCTTTAGCTTTATTCTGAAATAATGTTAGAATTAGAAAAAGTTCTAAAAATACTAGGGGGCTCCCCCGTGCCTTGTCCCAGGTGTCCCCAGATGTTAACGTCTTAGGTAATATAGAACAGTGGGAGGCCATTGAATAGAGTGCATGCCTCACCAGCTGCCTTCTTACTATCTTTTCCCTTAGTGACTGGCCCTTCCTTACTTATGACAATATCCGAGGCTCAGTGTTTTGTGACCCTGGCCCTGCTGAAGAGAACTGGGCACTTTGGTTGTGGAATATTTCTCAGCCTAAGTTCCTTCCTCAGATGTTTCCTCATAATTAGGTGGAGATTTTGCACTTTGGGCTGGACTATATCAGCAATGACACGTTCGCTTTAAAAAGTTCCTATCTGTTTACCGTGGGGCAATACACACCACATAAAAAATATCATTCATGCAATTTTAATTATCACTAAAGCAATTCAAATGCGCTGGTACATTCGTAACATGTAACCGCTACGGAATTCATGGCTTGGTGTTCCCATTAGGTCCAGAATTTTTCATCATCCCAAAGGAAACCCCAGTTAGTCAATATCCAGTTCTTACAACCGCTGGCAGCCTTGACCTGTGTTTTCTCTACAGATTTGCTCGTTTTGGGCACTTCACATTAGCACAGTCATGCACCATGTGGCCTTTGGTGCTTGGTTTCTTTCCCCCTGCATGCTTCAGAGGTTGTACCAAGTGAACTTCATTAATTTTTATAGTCGAATAATATCCCATTGTATAGACAGTCCCTATTTTACTTTACTGTTTCCGAGTTCCACAGTGAGTGTGGACTCCTCAGATGCGCCTGGGAGGCGTGGGAGGGAAGAAAGAGTCAGTCCCCAGTGGTTGGCAGAAAAGCACTCTACTGTTTAGGGACGGGGCACAATCAGGGATTATTGGACAGTGTTTATTCGGGCCAGAGTTTACACAGGCCAGTGTGGGACTTGTTCACGGGAAGCTTGACTTTTTTTGGAAGTTTCCCTTGTGGAGAGGGAAATAGTTGTTCAGGAGGAGGATGAGAGGGCTTCAGAGACGGGAAGAGAAACTTCCCCAGGGGTTGGAAAAGGTGGTTCTCAGAGGCGCACCGCTTTAGAGGCTATCACAGGCGGTCCTGGCTGCCGGTTATCATCCCCATCCCTGAGCAAGTTCGGAAAGGCCTAGCTTTACTGCCAGAAGGGGAGCTCCCAACTGGGCAAAACCTGTGGTAGAAAACTTCGACGTACCAAAAAAGGGTAAACTGCGCTCAGATGCTTCCGGTGCGGACCTGGGGCCCAGCTGCGGGGCATGCAGTCCGAGGCAGCCAAGGCCTCAGGAGGAGGCGGAGGCCTGGTGCCCACAGCAGGCGGCCCGGGCGCGGGGCGGCCCGGGGCGGAGGGCGGAGCCCAGAGCGCGCGCGCCCCGCCCCGTTGCAGCCCCGAGCCCCGCGCGCGCTCCTAGGCGGGGCGCCGCGCTGCCTGTGCGCGCGCCCGGGAGCCGGCGGTGGCGAGCGCGGGCCGCGCGTGCGCGCTGCGGCGGGGGGGGGGGAGAGGGGCGGCGCGGGCGCGCGTCTGTCAGTGACAGCGGGAGGGGGAGGGGGCCGGAGATGGTGGCGGCGGCGGCGGCGGCAGCGGCGGCGGCGGCGGCGGCTGCTCTTCCGACATGAGGCAGCGGCTGCGGGAGGGCGGGCGGCGGGCGCAGCCGCAGCGGCATCTGTAGCTCGGGCAGGGCCCCCGGGGCGTGGGCGCGGCGTGCGGACCGGCCGGCGGCGCGGGAGTCGGGCTCTGCGGCAGCCCGCACCGCCGTCCGCGGAGGGGCCCCGCGCGGTGCCCCGAGCTCGGCCCTGGGCGGGGGGGAGCGGCGCGTTGGGCTGCGGGCGGCAGGCCCTGCTAGACCGGCGGCTCCGACGGGCGGCCCTCGGGCTCCGGCAGCCTGCGGCCGGGGGCGCGGGCCGGGGGAGCCCGCCGGCGCTCAGCGGCGCGGGGACGGGACGCTGCAGGAGCCGCAGGTCGGCCCGCGCGCCTTGACGCACCGGGCGCCGCTGCGGCAGGATGAAGCGCTGCTCGCCTCCGGCCGAGTTGTTTTTGCGAGAGCCGCTCCCGCTGCCCGGAGCGCTCGAGGTCTGAACTTCCCTCTGGAGCCGCAGTTGGAGGCGCAGTCAGAGGCCACCGGCGGGCGACGGCGCCCGAGGGGAGCGCAGCGCGGCGTGCCGGGGGACCCAAGACTCAGCGCAGCCGCGGCGCGAGAACCCCGCGAGCACCAGGTACGGCCCGAGCGGCTCCCGCTCGCCTTGGCGCTCTTATTCACCTTTATAGACAGTTTTTGGTGGACATACGGTGCCTTCCCAAGCGGCTCGCCGGAGCTCGCACTCGCGACCAGCACGGGTCTCCTGGCCCTCCGGGAGTGGGTGGAGTGAGGCCGCTCTAATTCTGCTGGTGTTGCCCGCAGGTACCCCTGACCCGGCCGGGAAAGCTTCCGAGAGCTCAGCAACATGGCTTCCTCACCCCACCAGCAGCTGCTGCATCACCATAGCACCGAGGTGAGCTGCGACTCGAGCGGAGACAGCAACAGCGTGAGGGTCAAGATCAACCCCAAGCAGCTGTCCTCCAACACCCACCCGAAGCACTGCAAGTACAGCATCTCCTCCAGCTGTAGCAGCTCGGGAGACTCCGGCGGGCTCCCCCGGCGGGCGGGCGGTGGGGGTCGCCTGCGAAGGCAGAAGAAGCTGCCCCAGCTGTTCGAGAGGGCCTCCAGCCGGTGGTGGGACCCCAAATTCGACTCCGTGAACCTGGAGGAGGCCTGCCTGGAGCGCTGCTTCCCTCAGACCCAGCGCCGTTTCCGGTACGCGCTCTTCTATGTGGGCTTCGCCTGCCTTCTCTGGAGCATCTATTTCGCTGTCCACATGAGATCCAAAGTGATTGTCATGGTGGTCCCGGCTCTGTGCTTCCTGGTGGTGTGTGTGGGCTTTTTCCTGTTTACTTTCACCAAGCTGTACGCCCGGCATTATGCGTGGACCTCGATGGCTCTCACCCTGCTGGTGTTCGCCCTGACCCTGGCTGCGCAGTTTCAGGTCTGGACACCGCTGTCAGGACGTGTTGACAGCTCCAATCTTACAGCCAAGGCGGCGGACACTTGCTTATCTCAAGTGGGGAGCTTCTCCATGTGCATTGAAGTGCTCTTTTTGCTGTACACGGTCATGCACTTACCTCTGTACTTGAGCTTGTTTTTGGGGGTGGCCTATTCTGTCCTTTTTGAGACCTTCGGCTATCATTTCCGAAATGAAGACTGCTTCCCCTACCCGGGACCCGAGGCCCTGCACTGGGAGCTGCTGAGCAGAGCCCTGCTCCACGTGTGCATTCACGCCATCGGGATCCATCTGTTTGTCATGTCCCAGGTGAGGTCCAGGAGCACCTTCCTCAAGGTGGGACAATCCATTATGCACGGCAAAGACCTGGAAGTGGAAAAAGCCCTCAAAGAGAGGATGATTCATTCTGTGATGCCAAGAATCATAGCTGACGACTTAATGAGACAAGGGGATGAGGAGAGCGAGAATTCTGTCAAGAGGCATGCTACCTCCAGTCCCAAGAACAGGAAGAAGAAGTCCTCCATCCAGAAAGCACCCATAGCATTCCGCCCCTTTAAGATGCAGCAGATTGAAGAAGTCAGTATTTTATTTGCAGACATCGTGGGCTTCACCAAGATGAGTGCCAACAAATCCGCTCACGCCTTGGTAGGTCTCCTCAATGATCTGTTTGGACGCTTTGACCGGTTGTGCGAGGAGACCAAGTGTGAGAAGATCAGCACCCTGGGAGACTGTTACTACTGCGTGGCGGGGTGTCCAGAGCCCCGGGCAGACCATGCCTACTGCTGCATTGAAATGGGCTTAGGCATGATAAAAGCCATCGAGCAGTTCTGCCAGGAGAAGAAAGAGATGGTGAACATGCGTGTTGGGGTTCACACAGGGACCGTCTTGTGTGGTATCCTGGGCATGAGGAGGTTTAAGTTCGACGTGTGGTCCAACGATGTGAACCTGGCTAATCTCATGGAGCAGCTGGGAGTGGCTGGCAAGGTTCACATATCTGAGGCCACTGCCAAATACTTAGACGACAGGTATGAGATGGAGGACGGGAGAGTCACCGAGCGCCTCGGCCAGAGTGTGGTCGCTGACCAGTTGAAAGGTATGTGCATATCTTTGTCATTTCCCTCCCCCATCCTGTTTGTCTCTAATGGAAATAACAATAATTGAAAACAAAACCCCCCCAAAATCCAAAAACCTCTTTCCAGTGGTAGTGTCTGGAGGCTGTTGGCTGTCTCTAACACCTGACCATGGGGAATCAATCAGGGTGCCTTTTTTTTTTTTTTCCTAGTGAGTCAGATGTTACAAACCTAGTCACACTGCAGACAGGGACACGGGGACAGTGCTGACCTAGATGAGACCTTAGAAGGAAGGAGAAGACTCACACCCTGCCAGTTGGCTGTCGATGTCTCTGCAATTCTGGTGGGAAGCCAGTGAGTGTGAGGATATTGGAGTCCTTTGAAAGTTGGAACTTTATAGCACAGGAAGAAATTGCCTTTAAACCCCGTGCAGATGTTTCCCTGTCCTTAACAGAACTGTTAACCCCAAGCCCTTTTCTTCTCCAGACCTTGCTTTGCTTATGGTCAAAATAGGGGCAGAAGCTGACCCTGTTCTGTAGAACCCTGGAGAATTAGACATATATGTACCTGTCAGTACACACTGCCTTTGCCTGATCAGTCAACCCCCACACGTGTGCACACAGCCCCTCACTCTTTCCCTCCATTCTCCTCCCCCCCCCCATTTGTCGAAGTTTTCATTTCTGTTTTTCAGCTTTCATTCAATGCTTTGTTACTCTGTCTTGCTTCGTACAGCCCAGAGTTCGGAACATGGAACTCCACAAGCTCCTCAGGTCCTTCTGTCTCCCCTACTCCCTCAGATTTGCATCTTCTTGTCCTCAGTCTTAAGGTCCTTATTGTTCTTGGAATTTTTGCTGGGCTACATCTTACTTTATTTTCTTATTTTTATATGGGACAAAAGTCTTTTGAGGTCTGGAAAATGGGTGTATAAGATGGGCCCCCAAACAAGGATCCTTAGTAATCTGCTACATTTCCTGCAATGAAACAGTCCTGTGTTTTACTATAAATCTTTTTTGTTTGTTTGTTTGTTTTTTGAGATAGTGTTTCTCTGTGTTGCCCTGGGTGCCCTAGAACACACTCTGTAGACCAGGCTGGCCTTGAACTCACAGAGATCCACCTGCCTCTGCCTCCTCAGTGCTGGCATTAAAGGCCTGCGCCACCAATGCTTGGCTTATAAATCTCCAGGGTTGAGAGAACATTTATTTTAGGAGTATGTAGAGAGTTAACATTGATTTTAAAAAGCTACATTAAAGCTGTATTGTGTTTTGTGGTACCCAGATGCCACATAATTACACAATTAAAAGCCTCGGGAGAGGGAACTGTGGAAGAGAAGTGATGGTTTAAATCAGACAGGGGGAGGAGGAAGCTTACATCGGAGAGTGGCTGAGCTGTCCTAGCGTGGGCCCTCTGCCCTAATAGCACTGCCTGAGTTCAGTGCTTTCCTTTCTTGATGAGCGTTTGTGATCTGAGACCCCTTGTCACTTATTCACGTGTTCTCTGGCCAGGTGGGTTTTCTTTCCCCTGAGTTTCCTTACTGTTTTTGCTAGTTGTTATAGAATTTATGGTCATAGGAGGAAAAAGCTCACCCGAGAACTCCCTTGGTTATGGAGTGTTAAATGTCGATGTTGACCAGCTCACAGATGGCCCTTTGAGTTTCTTTGGAAAGATCTCTCTCTGACAAGCATCTTTGCAGTTAAGAGCGTGGCACCTGCCCTGGGGCTTCATGGTATCTGGGTTTTGGCATCTTTAGGACTGGTGGGTGCCGGGGCTGTGGCGCAGTCCCAGCCGTTGGTGCTGGACTGTACATAAAGATCCGCTGTGGGTCAGAGGACAGTGGGAGCAGTTTTGTGAGGTGTGCTTTGTGTGATGTATCGTTTGGACTTCAAAGATAAAGATAAGTGTAGTTATTCAGTGAATTTCGAAGTTCTAAAGTCATTGAAGTTTTGGAAATACCAGTTTGTTAATTTGTTGATGATTTTCGTTTTAAATTTATGGATCCGGGGTCTCAAAGAACCCCCCTCAAGAAAAATATGAGAAGAAACCCTAGAGGAGTTGGGTGTGTTTAAAAAAAAAGTTTCAAAGAGTGTAAATTTGGTAAATTAACTTAAAATAAATGTACATTCTGTATCTATAAAACAATGTAAATGGATAGGGGAAGAAAGAAATAAAGGAAGAGAAAGGAGAAAAGATAGAAGGCTTAGATGAGGCGTTTCTGATTTTTAAGTTCAGTATTCTCTCCTTGAACTATTTTCTCAAAACTGGTTTTCTTTTCTCTGCTCATTTTGAAAACCACATAGGCAGGGCTCTAGAATAACATCTACCTGCCCAGCTCCCAGACCTCTTGAAACTGTGAGCCTTCTCCACTTCCTCTCCCCTCTTTCATCCCCTCTTCCGTGTTCTGGAATTGTGTTAGCATTGCAGGGATACTTCTGCCTAAGGAATCTGAGTGGAATAGTTATCCATTATTCACATTTTCTCCCTCTGTTTACCCTTTGTCCTCTTCCCCCTTTCTTCCTTTCCCTGATTATAACACTCCTACGTGTGTGAATGCAATCATGGATCCATGACAGTCCCGACCTTGGCAAGTTCCTGGTTGGCAAAATTGTTGCAGAATGTGTCTATGTGTTTGGGACATTTTAGAGAGAGGCAAATACTTGAGTGAGTCCTGAGATTAAGTGCAGGTCTCAGATGGGCAAAGGAAGAAAGCTAAGTACAGACCAGATATCATGGGCCAAAGCTATCATTCATGTTTCTCAGTGGGGCTGGGCTGTTGGACCCAGTTCATTAGAACTGGGAAGGCAATGGGTGATCTAAAGAGTTTGGGTATGATCCCAACTCTCAAAGGTGGGAAGGATCCCCTGTTGGGGCTTATGTAAAAGGCCAGGTGATCTGAATTGAAAACTCAGCTTTTCAGTTCTAGGGATTGTAGCCTGGAAGGGCGTGAGCCTGGAGATGAATGTGCTGTTTGAGCAGATCCTAGGTGAGGGGGCGGTGGCCTGAGGTAACTGCAGTGTCAGTGGACATGAGGGGCAGGTGTGAGCAGTGTTAAGATAACAGGATGGGACTCCAAGCCAGGCTTAATCAGAGGCAGAGAGCATGGCTGGTTTCATGGTTTGAAGGGGAGAGAGCCTTTTACGTTTCTGTAACTGACCTGGAGATTGTCTGGAGTGAGGAACGGTTAAGATACCATTGCAGTGTGGTGAGAATAGAGGGTGAGGGATCTGGCTGAAGAGTCTGAATAGGTCTGGAAATCTCGACTCCCTCAGAACTTACCCTTTTGTTACATTCTGTGTTGTTCCCAGTTCTAGGTTCTTGGCCTACATCAGGGAACAAAATAGATAAAGAGTCCTGTTTTTAATCATACAAAGGTTGGGATTTGAATGAATGGTTGGCTTTTTAGTCTCAAACAGGGGAGTTTCACTAGTGATGTTAATAGAGAAACCCAAGATTTTGGAACTAATCCACAGAGTAACAGCAATTGTAAAGCTAAGGAGGAGTATCTAAATTTGAGCTACAGGAAGAGTGGGCCTGCTGTAGGCTGAGATAACCCTCAGAGCTGGAGGGTCCTGGCTGGTCTGTGTGCCGCTTATCCAGACTCTTGGTTTTTCCTGTGGTAGATGCAAACAGAGTTCCAGGGGCAGAAAGTGAAACTTAGAAAGTGCCTCCAGCTGCCTTCCCCTCCCACGTGGATGGCTTAATCTTTGCAGAGAGAACTCACGGTTGCCACTGTAGTTAGGCTGTGGAGCCTCTGGGAGAGAAACTCTGAGCCTTCGCTTGCGTTGTTGGGTCTCTCATACACAGTGAGGCTTAGCCTCCCAGGAAGCAAGTGGCTTTGATAAGATGAAGCAGAAACTGTGGCCCCATAGCTGTTAGAAGAGACAGCAGCAGCTGTGCGGCAGCCCTGTGAGTGCTGTCTGTCTTGCTCTGTGGTCTAGGCTTTCCTTGAACTCACAACCCAGGGTTGCCTCAAACTTGCCGTCCTCCTGCTTCCATGTCTCAAATGCTGCCATGCTTGTAACAACCTTTTCAGGCCCCTCGGGACCAAATTACATGGCTTCAAGTGAGCTGCACACAGCTGTTAATTTTCAAGATAAGCTCTTGAGTGAACTAAATTTTGGCAAAGGAAATTAAGAATGAGGTTTGCTGAATTCCTGGTGGAATGCAGAAGAAAAGAAGGTAATCTTTGTGGGTAGAGTTACTAAGAAAGTGACAAACTGAAAATAAGCTTCATGATAATCGTGTTTCTGCTGACCGGCCAGTATCACCTGTCTACTTAATCTTGGAAAAAGAAAGCCACACTGACTTGTGTATGTTGTGGATGCAAGCCTGTTGATTGGTGATCATGGTTTTGGTGTTTTTGCTGGGATTTTTGTGTATTTGTCTGCCCACTCATCATTTAACATGTCTACACTCTTGGTGGTGACAAGAAGCTGTCATCCACAAAAGAGAGGGACTGAATGGCACTACCCAGATCTGGCATTCTTACACAGTCTGCATTGGAGACACTTAAGACCCTCCTAACAGCATCTAGCATCACGGGGAGAGATTTTATACAGGGGTGTGTTCTGAAGTGGGAAGGAGTTGATGTGTGAACTCTAGATGTGGGCCCACCAGCTGCCCAGAAACAAAGGGAAGGCACTGAGCAACCCAGGGAGTCCTCGCCTCATTGGTGCCTGGCCTGCACAGAAGGAGGGAAGGGCCGGGGGCAGGCTTCCCCCAGGAAGAGCTGAGATATTGTTCTACTGATGAACCTGGCGCACTGTGCCCAACAGGCCAACCTCTGCCTCAGCTTGACTCAGAGTCCATGAAGGGAGCTATACTTGACGTTCCTGCCTTTGGAAACCAGGGTGTTTACTGTAGCGTTCACTCGTGTTGTACCCCTAGAGTGTCTGGTGCCCTATGTACTGAGTTGAGTGGAGAGGCTCTGTCCCCTGGAATGGGTGAGAATGTCAGCTTTCTCCTTCATGCTAGCAGTAGCAATGGGGGCATAAGCAGCGGATGCAGACTATGGGAACTAGGTAGACTAACATCTGCAGCCTGGTGTTGTCAGACATAGGAGGCTTTCTATGAGCCGGTAGCTCAAAGTGTTTGGTCTCAGGGTCCTTTTACACTCCTAAATTATTGATGTCACTGTTTATCTATAGATTTTTCTTTTACTATATTAGAAATCAAAATAGAGACATTTAAACAACTATTTTAAATTCATTTCAAAATAATAAACCCTACACAATCACATTAATATAAACAACATTTTTATTTCCAAGACAGGGTTTCTCTGTGACGTTCTGGCTGTCCTGGAACTTACTCTGTAGAACAGGCTGGCTTCGGACTCGCAGAGATCTGCCTGCCTCTGCTCCCCTGAGTGCTAGAACTAAAGGTGTGTGTCACCACTGCCAAGCTAAACAACATTTTAATGAAACTGGAAACAAATGTAAAATCTGACTTTTTAGACATAAAGTATTGGTGAGAAGAGGGAGCCTGTGTAGTTTGTGTTAATCAAAAGTTAACTTAAAATTACAGACTCAGTATAGTGGAAATCTGCCGCGTTAGCCTTTTCTGAGTGTGTCAGCTGCGTTTGCCTCAACCACCTCGGTGTGCAGTCTGTCCCTGGAGAGTGAAGGACGCATCTGTCTGTATGCAGATGAGTCCTTGGGAAGTGAAGGAGCATTTTATTGCGATCACTGTGGGTATTTTTCTTTGACTTTGTGCCAGCACGAACAAACAGGAGTTCCTTCAAGTCTCGTGATAACATGGGCCCTGAGGCCTTGCTCTCAATTTCTTTTGTATGCTGTCACAGAGTGCTTCATTGCGTTTTTAAGTGAATTTTCTCTTCAGGTTTGACTTTATAGCAACATGCGTTGGTCATCTGTCGTACCACACACATCATCGGTCATGCCGAGTCTTCAATTATGTAGATATTCTCAGGGCTTACATCAGGACAGTCTGTCTACCAACACTGGACAGATGCTTACGTTACAGCGTCGGGCGTAGGCCAGCAGTCAGCCCTGTAGTTTGTCTGCAGGTCAAGTGCAGCGGATGGAGAAGGGCCGCCAGCTTAGCTGCACAGCGGCTCTCCGGACAACCTTGGACCTTGGTGTGTGACATACTGCTGGAGGCAGTTTCCCATTTTATCACACAGACTATTAAAAAGATACATGCTCAAGGCTGAGGTGGAGTAGTCATTCATTTTTACCGCTGCATCAAGGACATTCTTCAGTGAAACTGTTTTCCTCCGCGTGCGTGGGGTGGTTAAGAGTGCCATGACAGGACAGTTTGGTCCTGTTGCTTTGAGTGGTGCTTGGCGTCAACACACCCGTGCTGAAAAGGCAAATAGGGTCTTTGTGTCTTTATGAAGACAGTTTTGCCCTCACAACCACAGCCAGCAGTTTTTGTATCTCCTGTGCCTGGTATATGGGTTTGCTCACCGTGTGGTGGTTCTCCTCATAGTCTCAGCGTTTCAGGAGGTGGCAGCAAGATCAGAGGTTCAGGGCCACCCTCAGTTATGTAATGAGTTTGAGGGCAGCCTGAATTTAGGTGAAGCCCTGCCACACGCAACGAAATTAAAGAAAGAAAAGTGCCAGTGTACAGTGGCCAGATAGACATGGTCTTAGCTGTGACGGGCATTTTACATGTATTGTGGAAGTAGCTAATGACTCTAGTTCAGATTTTCCTTAAAAAGGTTTGCTTTTCTTAAAAAACTCCTCTGTGAGAGTATCGGTGTTTTGCCCTTGGCATGTGATTTAGTGGTTCGGTGCTTGCTCTCTCTCTCACCTGCTTGGATAATGTTCTGTGTTCTGTGCTTTTTTTTTTTTTTTTTTGTTGCAGGACCTAGACAAGCTGTTTAGGGGCTCTCCAGTGCGTGGGATGACAGATCCTCTGACAGAGATTCTCTGTCAGAGGGGAGTCTCAGATGAGATGATTCAAGTGAAACAGTGATTAGCACAGAGACTTGTTGGCATAGTGGCAATGGCCATTCAGTCACCAAGAATCAAGTCCCCCCTCTGGGGCAGGCTGTGTTTTGGCCTCACAGATCTTTTCCTTTGCTGTACTGTTTGGTGGACACCGAAACCCAGAACACACCAGGGACTGTGACTGTGACAGTTTCTTGAATTAAAAAGGGCAAGTGTCCAACTGCAAGCCCCTGAAAGCTCGCTCTGGTTACATTGGAGCAGCCGAGCTTGGCTGCTTCCTCGCTGCAAACCCCTGGGAGCTCAGCAATATTGTTTTTGGGCAGGTTCAAGTCCCTAAAGCTTTGAGGTACTTACAGTGATGTGGCCCTAGATAATTGAGGAATTATGGGAAAATCCTTAGCTTTGGGAGCCTGGAGATATGGCTGAAGTTTAAGCAAAAGCTGTTATTCTACTGTAAACTCTTTTATTTATTCACTAAATATTGACTGAGTTCCTACCATTGGTGAGGCACAGACAAAGACCTGAGACAGATTATGGTCCTCTCCTGGAACATACAACCTGGATGCCCGAGGAGGCAGCAGTTAAATGACCACACAGCAAATGTGCACCAAACTTGCCAATTATATATTATGAATAAGGCTGTGCAGGAGAGACTCTGATTATCTCCATTTTGTAAGTGAGGGAAGTGAAGTAGGGAAAGGTTCAGTAATTTGTAATGTTGAAGCAGCCAGAAGTAGTTAATAAGTGGTTAATCCAGCACTTAAATCCAAAGGAATCTATCAGAAAACAGGAGTGCCCACCTCAAGGAGTTGTAGGGATTAAATGTTAAGTACATGTCAAGTGCTTAGAAAGGACGTGTGCGCACACAGTAGCTCCTCAGCGACCAGCTGATGCTGCTGAAAGGATGATTCTTTTTCAGCCGCATCCAGAGCCACTGTACCTTTCTTGATTTCTTTCCAATTCTCACAGCATTTTTACTGGTCCTCTCAGCTGCTGTGAAATCATATCACCGTGCTTGCTGTGTGTGTGTGAGACACTCGCACGTGCATATCAACACTGTGCATACGTGGAATGTGGAGGTCAGAGGAGAACTGAGAATCCGGTCTCTTCTTTCGGCGTAGGATGCAGGGCTTGAACCCAGGTCCTTAGGCTTGTGCAGCAGTACTTTACCACTAAGACATCTTGCCAGCCCCGTTTCAAATTGATTTTCTTAAGAAGAGATTATTTTTACTTACACATGTGTGAGGGGGGTTGCCCGAGGAGGCCAGAGGTGTTAGATTCCCCAGGAGCTGGAGTTGTAGGTGGTTGTGAGTCGTCTGATGTAGGCGCTGGGAACCAAACTCTGGTCCTCTGGTCCTCTCAACCTATGAGTCATCTCTCCAGCCCCCAGTTAGTGTCCTAGCTACTTTTCAAGGAAACAGTGGCTTTTCTCAAGAATACATGTAGCCTTCTCTTGGATTTTATTTGATTGGTGATAGTTGATATTGTATCCCATCATAGATCTGCCTCCTGAGTCTTGGGATTAAAGGTGTGTACTACCATACCTGGCCAATGTTTTCATTTTTAATTTAATTTATGTGTGTGCATGTGTGTCTGTGTGGGCATATGTGCGTGTGAGTTCAGTTGCCTGTGGAGTACAGAAGAGGGTGTCAATCCCGTGGTACAGAAATTACACGCAGTTGTGAGTTAGCCAGCATAGGGGCTGGGAACCAGACTTGAGGTTCTCTTGCAGAACGAGTGCTGCTAACTGCTGAGCTGTCTCACACCCCATTACAGAAGACCTCATTTTGATACCCAGTCTGTATCATCTGAAGCATGTGGAGGTCCCACAGCTTGGCTGTCATATCCTTTTCATCCAACCCCAGTGGCTTTTGGTAGATTTTCTTCTCAGTAGCGTTTTTAAGTAGCAGAGAAATTATAGGTATTGAAATCTCATTAATTCAGTTTTTTCTGATATGTTTATACAGACAGACAGCTAAAGTTTACCCTCTCCTGTTTTGAAAAGAAAATTAATAGCATATGCATATTTACATGAAGTACAAACCACAGAAGAAAGCCATGTGCATCTCCAGGCTCTTGGGAAGCTCTAATTTACATTCTTGCAATTGGCAATTATGAAGCAATGTGGCATTTATTTTTACAGTATCTTCCCACTAAGGTCTTCTGAAGGACATGTGTCTGTGAATATAGATAAATAGCAGCAAAGAACAGCAAAAATAAAAAGCCCTACACCATGATGAAGAGGACCTCTATGTGGGCTGAGTATACTCAGTATAGCTGAGGAAGCTTCCAGGAGGCAACGCCAGCCGTTCCCTTCCTGAGAGCCTTGTTCTGAACAGTGCCTCCCGGGAGGGAGTGCTGGGCACTCGTTGCCCTCGGGCATTCTGTGTTTGACTTACCTATTCCTGGGTGGCTTTTCTCCTCTCTGCTGCAGCGTCTTCAGATAAGAGCTTGCCACAGTTTAAGCACTACTGATGTCTTGTAGCTGCTCAGTGGTCACACCACAGCCCTCTGTCTTTTAGGTTACACATTTGTATATTCAGTCAACCTCAGATAGGAAATGTTCTGAGAAAAATTGTACTGAATGTGTACATTTTTTTTCTTTCTTGTCTGTATTCACCAAATAATCCAGTATAATATATATTTAAATATCACTTATATTATATTAGGTGTTGTAAGTAATCTAGGGCCGACCAGGAGGATATGCATTTATTAAGTGCAAATGCTGTGCCTTTTTATGTAAAGGATTGGAGAATTTATGAATGGATGCTGATGTCCATGGGGGTCTTGGGAGCAGTCTCCTTACCACTCCACAGCTAAGGGACCCCCCCCACTTGGTGATGGAAGTTTGATAACCACTTTCTAAATGTCTTAGAGAAAATGTAAACTGAATATAGTTGTTTAAAAAAACAATCTCTGCCTCTGTCTCTGTCTGTCTGTGTCTCTCTGCATGTCTGTCTGTGTGTGTCACAGGGCAGCCTTGAGTACTAGTCCTCATCTGCCACCTTGCTCCTAGCTAGTGAAGGAAATACTACAGCTTCTTACATTCTACATTGTGGACACTGTTAAGTACTTAGCAAGTCTCAGAAGACCTGGGCTCAGTTCTCACCACAAAGAACCAAACAGTAGCCCACCTGGAGCCTCTATTCAGCCATGGAGCTACCCAGCCATTCCGAGGAAAGGCTTGCTGCTTTCTCTGTGTAGGTTTGGGGTATAGTCTGGTGAGAAACCATCTCCACTCCTGAGGTAAGTCTTGGCGCAGAAGGGCTTGACAGGAGCTAGAATGCGCGACGGAGGAGAGAGCAGTCAGGACGACGAGCCCGAGGATGTGAAACGAGGCCTTGAGCACCAGAGCTGAGAGCTCCTAGCCTGGTGTGTTCTTATACTGAGAGGCAAGGAGCACAGCCAGGGCTGTAGACACAGCACGGCGTTAGGGAGTGTAGAAAATGTCTTAGTTTGCTCAGGCGATTTGTAGGCTTTAAAATGGAGGTTTCAGCACGTGTTATCTTGAATTTGTTTATTTGCGATCATTCCTGTTTGTCACTTATATATGTGAAAACCCAGCACTAGCCACTTACCTACCCCCTTGCTGGGGAACAAAGCTTCAGGTTATTTGTCACACATAATTTCCAGGATTTTCATGTAATGCTCTTAAATTCTGTTCAGTTTATTTTTTCTTTCAAAGGAAAAAAAAATGTGATGCGGAAATCGGCTTTTCAGTCATTTTGCTCCAATATTTGATATATTTGGGGAATACTAGCTTACTTTTTTTTTTTTTTTTTTTAATAATCTGGTCTAGAGAGAGGAGGAAAACCCACAGGCCTCTGGCCAATTTTTTTTTTTTTTTGTATACAAATACTGAAATGCATTGTGTTGTGAAAGTGCTGTTGTTTTAAGCAAATGCTGTTGTTTAGCATTGATCCAGTTACTTTCACTCTGTTGAGTGTGACTGCTTGAAAGTGTGGGCAGCACTGAGTGTATTTTGTGACTCTGTGTAACTGAGTTTTTAGCCTCAGGAGGAGCTGTTTCTTACCTCATCGCCGTTCCTTTTTGTCTTGTGAAGAGGCTGTTTGAACACGGAGGGGCTGGGGTGAGGAGCACTGTTGCAGAGTTATCGCGGTTGTGAAATGGATTTGCTCTTGTAGATTAGCCGAGCCTCTTAGGATGCGTCCTCCGCCCCCAAGTTCAGCACATTTGGCAGGGCTCCCCCACGCCTGCTCAGTCTTGCTGGCCTTCAGATTTCTCTCGTTTATGAAATGTAAACTTTGAAGTGGCTGAGCCTTATGGTCCCCACTGTCCTCTAGGAATAGCTGAGATTCTCTCGTGATTGGAAAATAGTACTTTTCTTAATACAGAGAAGTGGTTTTCCCTTTGTCCATTTGTTTAAACTATGAACCCTCATTTAGACAAATTTAGCATAGGGAAACTCAGATTTACAGAACCACTAAATTATGGGGTATGTTTGAGATTCTTAACTTCATAGAGGGTTCTTTGCTTCCTTTAAATATAAGTAAGGTTGAATTCTAGAAGTATAAATTTACACATGGATTTTCAGGATCACATTTGTTATACAAAACAAAAATATCCCATGAGGACCCCCACTTGGCTTTGAAAGTTTGAGAACAGCTTTTGAAATAGCTTGGGGGAAATGAGAAGTGAATACGATTATTTAAAAGATGTGTTTCTAGCTCTGTGTGTGTGCGGTGGGGAGTAGGTAGGGGTGGTATGTGTGGGGTGCATGAGAAGGTCAGGGGGTAGCCTTGGGTGTTGGTCCTTGTTTGAAACAGGACCTCTTTGTTGGCTGCTGCTGTTTGGCACCAGGCTGGCTGGCTGGGGAGATTCTGGGCAGGCCCCCTCTCTGCCACCCATCTTGCCATAGGAGCACTGGCATTGCCCATGCATGCCGTCACACCCACCATTACACAAGTTCTCTCCAGCCTGTGCATGAGGCCCTGAACATCATGTCAGAAAGAGACATAATTGGTTGTCAATAAAACGAATTTCATGGTATTGACAAGTTTCTCATTAGTAGGACTGAGCAAATATTAGACTAATAAAGTCATTACCAAGTGTGCCATTTGTAAGGTATGTGCTTCTTCTCCCCCAGTTTGGCTGCCACTTACAGTGTGTCAGAGACCTGATGGTCTTCCTAGGAGTCCCCAGATATCCTTGAGCTCTGGGTGTTATAAAGATTTTCTCTCTCTATTTTGCTTCACTTCAGTCACTGATAACCCACATCTGACCCCTACACCTCTGAGCCTGTACACAGTGGGGAGAATGCACTAGGGAGGGAACGGAGCGCCGTGAGCATGCCCCACCCTCTGCTCTGTGGTGGCTTGAAGCTGGTCTTTCTCTTCAGTGTGTTTCTTTTCCTTTCTAAGGAATAGTGAGGGCCCTTGGCAGGGAATGTAACATTCGCTGTGGTTTGCAGGGCTGGTGAAATAAAGTAGCAGGAGGGAAATGCTCTAATTTGTTTTGAAATACAGGATTGTCATTGAGTACCTGTGTCCCATGACCTGTGGGCAAATTTAACCCCCACAGAGGCCCAGGTAGGGACACTGTAGCTGTCCTGAAAGTGCAGCTGCTTACAACCTGCCAGCCTGAGTCACTGTCTCCAATGTCATGTCCGTTTGGAAGGGTTAGAACCTTAAGCTTGCCATGCAAACAAGATATTTCAGAGGCCTTTCCTCGACTTTTACACACACCCCCCAGAGAAGTTTTCAGCTGGAATAACTTAGCACAGTGTTCTTTCTGGCTCAGGAGTGAATTTTTTATCATGAGGGCTTTGAGAGCTGATGGTTCTAAGATGTCAGCTAGGTCCCTCTGCCATGGGAGCTCAAGTGGAAATGTTTGCTTTCCTAGCTCTGGCCATGCTGTTACTTTATTTAGTAGCAGTTGAGTTTCTGATGCCTCCCCTGGAGGAGCCCCTGCTTGCAGTAAGATTTCTGTCTCTTCAGCAGCCTTCACTGAGGTGTGTGGACTGTCAGAGAGTCTCAGCTTGGGTGATAAATTTGAACTTTTTTAAAATTTACTTTTTCGTATCAGATTTTTTTTTGAGATACAGTTTACATGACATGCAATTTACTTATGTAAAGCATTCAGTAAAATGGCTCTTAAACTACCTGTACTTATTTATTTGCGTGTATGTATGTGCGTGCATATGAGCCAAAGCATGCATGTGAAGATCAGAGGATAACATGTGTGAGTCTCCTCTGTTCTTTCCCCTTGTGGATCCTGGGCATTGAACTTAGGTTGTCAGGCTTGGCAGCATACACTTTACACATGGAGCAGTCCTCGCTGAAAAAAACAAAACAACTCCCCCCCCCAAAAAAAAACGGAGCTCTGTGCTCATTATTACAATCAAATTTTGGAATTTTTATTACCTATTATCTTTCATTTCCCATTCTTCCAAACTTCCAGCCTCTGTTTGATGGTGCAAAGCCTGCAGACATTTCATACAAATGGAACCATCGGCCCTTTGGTGTGTGGGGTCTTTGTCTAGGGCTCATGTACTCCTACCCCACATGCTGTAGGTCAAAACAGAGCTTACACGTGCTGGGCCTGGTGCCTTCTGAGCTCGGGATATCCCAACAGGGCTCAGCACGTCACATCAGTGTAAGGGCAAATTTCGTTTTCTTTGTTCATCCATGTCAGTAGATTGAAAAGCTATTTGTTTCAGAAATCAGCAACCAAGCTGAGTAAAATAAGTTGAACGATAAGGAACTTTTATTACTTAACACCGTGACTGAGATGAGCTTTTATTTTTTATTTTTGCCAGTGTTTATAAGTTTTCCTGAAAGATACATTGAAGTGAGAATTAGTACTGTATTATAATTTGATGTTTTATATAACCAGTTTAGTTCTTTTTAATAGCTAGCCTCTCTTTTAGGCTTATTCCAGGTTGATTAAACATAAAGTTCTTGGGGCCTTTTTCTTTCTTCTAGCCGGTTCCTTAATAGAAGGTTTTAGGGGAAGCATGTGGTTTAGTATGAAACCACTCTCATTTGGCATTTTGTAGATGTAAGTACCAATTATAGTAAGTCTTTCTGGATGGCTGAATTCTCTGAAGAGCTGAAGATTTCAACCATTAGTCAATCAAAAAAAATTCCTTCTTTTTTAAATTTATTTTGGAGACAGGTTCTCACTTTGTAGCTCAGGCTGGCCTGGGATTCTTGTCAAGCTTGCTGCCTCAACCTCCCAAGTGTTGGGATTTCAGGCATGAGCTACCATGCCAGCCTAGGAAAAGTTTTCCTGTTTTAACCAATTTAAACATCTGGTTCTACATTTTTGCAGTGTATGAAACAGTTTCATAAAAATCTAATATGCCAAATAAAATGTAATTTTCTTGATGACTCAGTTATTTTTACTACTTGTTCTTCAGCCTTTGCTAATATAGCAATTTCCTTTTAAAAATAGATTTTTTTTGCTTTGCTTTAAGCAAATGAAGATTGCACTGCTTTTCCAAGTCCTTACATTTTAAAAATTAATTTTCCTGCTTGCACTCTTTCTGTCAACTCTTATATAACTGTTAGTATGTTTTCTTGTAGGGAGTATGCTCTTTTACTTTGTTTCATAAAAACAAAATAAAAAACACTCAAGCACATTAATCCTGTTGGGATGATTTGATTAAAAGGACTTTGGGGTGTGAGCTAGGCTTGCTGGACTGGCCTGTAACCCTGGCACTCTGAAGACAGAGGAAGGAGGATCAGGAGTCCAAGGTCATCCTTGGCTACATAGGGAGTTCAAAGCCAGCCTGGACTACACATGGCCCTGTCCCAAAACAACAACCTAGAAATTCTGAATAAATGGAGTTGCAAGGTACATGAGTTCAGAATGAGTATATTACTACAGAAACTTTTTTAGCTTTTTTTTTTTGAGACAGCTATATAGCTATAGTCTAGTTTTGACTCAAACATACTATCTTGCAAGGCTGTCCTTAAACTCCTTCCTGTTTCTACCTCCCGAGAGCTAGGGTTACAGGCATGTCCCACTATACCGGGCTTTTGAATATTTGTTTTCTCCCTTTCTCTCTTTCTCTCTCTCACTCTCTCTCTTTCTTTCTCTCTCCCCCTTCCTTCCTTTCTTCCTTTCTTCCTTTCTCCCTCCTTTCCTCCCTCCCTCCCTCCCTCCCTTCCTTTCTTTCCTTCCTTCCTTTCTTTCCTTCTTTCTGTTTTTCAAGACAGGGTTTCTCTGTGTAGCCCTTGCTGTCCTGAAATTTGCTCTGTAGACCAGGCTGGCCTCGAACTCAGAGATCTGTCTGCTTCTGTCTCCTGAGTGCTGGGATTTAAGGTATGTGTGACCATTACGTGGCTTTTTTGAATACTTTTAAAGGGGGAGAAAAAGAAATTTCATTGGAATTTGTGTCTTAGTCAAGACAGCATGTTTTCCCTGAGAACAAAAAAATTTCTTTTGCGTATGTAAAAATAAAAGGTGGGGATTCTAGGAAGATTAATTGTTAATTAGAGTTAATAATGACCTCCGTAACTAGTTGTATTATAAACCTAAAATTCAAGTTTATAGAAAAGATGATTTTTATTAAAGTGTGCCAGAATTTTTTTATTTTATTTTATTTTATTTTTTTTTAATTTATTTATTTTTATCTCAGTCACAGGTTAGGTACTTTAAATCCCAGGCGTAGCCCCCTCCCCCATTCCCTCCTACCCTCTCACTCCCTCCCTCATCTCCTTCTTCCCCG
>CM053757.1:17144302-17217112 GCA_028658305.1 Pachyuromys duprasi
ATCGTTTCCAGGTCCCACCATTTGCCTGCGAATTTCATGATTTCCTCCTTTTTAATTGCTGAATAGTATTCCATTGTGTAAAAGTACCACAATTTCTGTATCCATTCCTCAACTGAGGGACATCTGGGTTGTTTCCAGGTTCTAAAGTGTGCCAGAATTTTGTAACAGTATTTTGCAGAACTTCACAAGACACATCTGGAAAACTGTAGAAACTGTTGCACATATAGCAATTTTGTGTATTCTCTGACACACTGCCAAGGAGAATTGGCTACCTTTCTTCTTTGGTTTAAATTGAAGGTGTATGTGGGGTTTTTGTCCTGGGGATCTTGTCACCTGGTGTTCAGTAGTACTGATAGTGCTCACTTGTCACATGTTCTGGGAAGGTCTGTGCTTGTGGAAGGGTGCTGTGCACAGCTGACTTGCCCAGTGCAAGCTGTCAGTGCCTTAATTTTCGATGTAGTCTGTCATTTTGTAATGGTGTGTAGTTACTTAGGCAATTTGAGTATCTATTTTCTCCTTGGAAAAGAGACTCATTGAGCTTGAGTGGTGTAGATTAGGGTTGATGAGGCATATATAGAGTTATTGGTCCTCTTGGATGTTCAGAGAACGTTGATTTTACCCTGCTGCCCTCTCTCCAACCCACGTATTCGATGCTACCCTGCATATGGGCCTCAGAATTTGCCTGCATCTCACATCAGATGTGCTGGCCAGAAGGAGCATGGCTGCACTCACTCTGACTTTCTCGGCTGGTCCCTTGGTGTCCAGCAGAACTGTGTCCTTCCTGTGGCTTCCTTAAGCCATAATCTCAGTGTGCCAGTGTCCAGGGCCTCCAGGATATGACCCGTGTGCAGGGCAGCACGCTGGGACTGCAGCTCATACTCAGCAGTT
Source organism: Pachyuromys duprasi (assembly GCA_028658305.1). Lineage (NCBI taxonomy): Eukaryota > Metazoa > Chordata > Mammalia > Rodentia > Muridae > Pachyuromys > Pachyuromys duprasi. The sequence continues at coordinate 17,145,191 of CM053757.1, forward strand.
GCAGCTGGAGTCAGTTTCTGCATCCACTGGCACTTGCCAGCCCTTCTCACCACTAGGACACATGGTGACACGTGCCCCCACCTGAGGGAACTTACCCTGAGATAAGGGGAGACCAGACCGACTGATGTGAGAGCAGCTGGACACTGTGTCCAGTGCTGATGTGGGGCTCAGATGCTGGCATGAGTGCAGATGTGCTGAAGTTGCTTCAGTCTCCAGGAGATACTCAGCAGTCCCAAGGCTGGTACTGGCTGAGTGCACAGTAATGGGGATGATGATTCCTACCTATCATCCGGGAACTCAGGGGAGTGAGGCAGGAGGGGTACCACATATTCCAGGCCAGCCTGGCCAAGAGTAAAACCCTGTCTCAAAAAACAAAACAAAACAAAACAACATGAAGCCAGGCACCGTGGTTCATGCTCATAACCCTAGCTGCTGGGACTCTAAGGCAGGAGGATGGCTGGGAATTCAAAGCCAGTCAGAGGGAGGTACAGGGGGAGGCCCTGTCCCAAGCAAAACAAAACCAAACCGATCTTACATGCCCCATGCTCTGTTACAGGCAGCCTTTTTGGGGCTCACAGTCTGCCACGCCCCCAGGCCTTGCTATTACTTTTTGGGTTCTCCATGCTCTGTTCACTTTTTAAAGCATCAGAGTGAAACATGAAACCATCTGTTTGAAGCAGCCGGCTCCGTGATGCCGACTGCCTGCATCGTGCTGCTGCCATTTCTGTGCAGCTCCAGCACGTGTTCATCACCCTCAAGACATGCCTTGTCCCCAAGGAAGCCGTCACTCCTCATTTCCCCAAACCAACGCCTGTCAGCCGCTCATCTTTGTATCTAGGAGTCACATAACCTAGACATTTCATGTTTCCTGCAGCATGTGGCCTCTGTATCTGGCTTTTTCTGCTTGTTTATCAAGGTTTATCTATGTTGTAGTCTAAGTCACCACTTCATTCTCTCTTTCTCTCTCTCTCTTTTTTTTTTTTTTTGTTTGTTTTTCAAGGTAGAGTTTCTCTGTGTAGCCTTGGTTGTCCTGGACTCACAGAGATCTGCTGGCCTCTGTCTTCCAAGTGCTGGGATCACAAGTGTGCATCATCAACCACGTCATTCTTTTTTTATGGCGATCCTATGCTTCATGGAAGTGGGAACCACGTTTTGATTATCCATCCATTTATTAACGGACATGTTGGAAGTTTCTACCCTTTGGCTTCGTGGTTAGCAAAGCTATGAGTATTTGTGCAGAGGTTTTTGTGATTGTATGTGTTTTCAGCGCTTGTGTGTTTGTGCCTTGGAACAGAAGTGCTGGGTTACCTGGCATAGCTTTTTGACAGTAGCCTGTTTCAAGTAGGTAAGTTATAAAAGGACAGTGAAAGGTCACATCTGCCACCTAGATGTTTTGGGAAACATCGCAAAGGTTTAGAGTGAAGCTTCAGTTCTATGAATCATATAATATTTTTGTTTGCTTTGTGGTTTTGTTTTTATTGTTTTTTGAGACAGGGCTCACTGAATAACCCTGGCAGACAAGAACTTGCTATATAGACCCCAGTGCCCATGAACTCACAGATACCCTCCTGCCTCTGCCTCCCAAGTGCTGGGACTAAAGGTGTGCTCAGCCTGTTCATTTGCTTTTTGAGACATATCCTCCATGTGTGGCCCAGAGTGGCTTCAAACTTCCCACCCCCTTTTCCCAGCCACACGAGTGCTCAGCCGTAGGTACCCTCACACTCAGCTTTGAACGATGCACTCTGGATAAAATTACCTTGTTGACTATAAATTTAAGCAATGTTGAGATTAAGTTGCAGTTGTAGTGCAGATCCAGTGCTGAGAGACTTTGTTTTGTTTGTTTGTTTGTTTGATGTATAAGCACGACCACTTTGAGAGTATGTGGTAAACAGTACCTAGGGCAAGCTTTAAAAATGCTATATGAATACAGAATATCCCAAACAAGTCTAGGAATTCCTTGTTCAAATGAACTTGAAGTGTGGTAAGATGAGGCTTCCCCTCTGGTTCATGAGCTCCTGTGCCCAGCTAGGATGCACTTCCCATGCCAGCTGCCCTGGGAGCCTGGGACACAGATACTTTCCATAGCCGGCCTCTTTCCCACACACTTCCTTAATATAGAACATTTTCAAAAGAAACACTGGCTACCAGCAAGCTCTGCTCCCAAACATGGTCATGGGTTCATAGTTCATTTTATTTTGTTTTCATGTAGTTAAAACAAGGGGTAATATGTAAACTTGTCAGTGTAACTGAGCGTGAGTATGGCTTACGGTGAAAAGGGAGAAAATGGAATTTTGAGTCGGTAGAGGAAATGGCGAAGTCCTGCTGCTGAACTGGTGATGCAGGAGGTCAACAAGGCCTTGCCGAGAAGGCGGGAGGGTGTGAGTGTGCCCTCACACTGCCCTGGGCCGGATTCCCTTCCCAGCCAGCCAGCCAGCGGCATTAACTTTCCACCTGAAAATACGACTCTGCGACTCTGTGAGCCAGCTCAGAATGGGTCACAACAGCCAGGGCACAGCCTCCGCCTCCCACACCTCCACCCTGTGGGGCCTCAAAAGCTTCTAGACAGCCCTCAGAAAGTGCACTGTTAGCAGGGGGTAACTGACGCCTACAGATAAAAGTGCTCAGGGTGAGTGGAGCTTCCTCAAGAGACAAGGGGAGTCAGAGTGGCCATCAGGCAGAGAATGTGCTGGAAGGCGACCAGTGCTGTGTAGTCAGGCTTCGTTTTGCTTTGTCATGTTGTATTTGGGACAGAGTTTTGCTGGGTAGCCTGGAAACTCACCGTGTAGACTAGGCTGGCTTCAAACTCACGGCAGTCTTCCTGCTGCTTCTGCTTTCCAAGTTGTGAGAGAACAGGCATGCATGATCACTTCCAGTTGCTGACTTTTTTTTTAACTCTATTTTTTTTTGTCATTGTTTTGAGAATTTTATACATGGGTACTAACTAACAACACCACTTGCTACATTTCTTTTTAAAGGCACCTTTGTGAACATCCATTGGTTGAGCACAGGGTTTTAGTGCCTGTTTTTAGTGCTATAGATAAAGATACGAGGTCACTATCTCAGGATCTCCCAGACTGCTGGATTCTGTTGGTAGGGACTGTGAGATTGTGTAGCTCTTGTGGACAGCAGTGTGGCATCTCCTCAGAGGGGAGACACAGAATTACTGCAAGTCACAACAGTTCCATGTTCAGGTGTACACCCAGAAGCTCTGAAGACATAATCACACAAAAACTGGATGCACAGATGTTCATGACAGCCAAAGAGCACAAAGCAGCTAAGTTTCTGTCAGTGGGTGAATGGATGCCACATGGTTGAATATTATTCAGTCATAAAAGCAAATGGCACACTGATGCATGCTACAAGATGGATAAACCTTAGAAATGTGCTAAGTGAAAGATGCCAGACAGAGCACACTGAAAAGGAATGTCTGGAATAGGGGAATCTAGAGCTAGAAAATAGATGAATGGTTTGTTAGAAAGGGGACCTGCCTTCTTAGTGGGAACAGGGTTTTCTTAGGATGATGAGCAGGATTCCGAAGTCAGGCTGGTACACACCTGTCGTCTCAAGAAGGAGCATCTTTGGCTATGAGCTCAAAGCCAACCTGGGCTATAGAAACCTGGGGGAGGGGAGAGGTAAGGAGGGAGGGAAAGAGAGGGAGAGGGAGATCTGAAACTACTTAGGTGATGGCTGCCAGCTGTTGTAAGGATCATTGGATTTTATACTTAAATGAGGTACATGGCTTACGAGTTGTATTTAAATGTAGCCATTACTAAATACCAGAGTAATGTTAACAGCTCATTAGACATGAAAACACACTAGGACAAGGCAAGTGTAGATCGGTAGTGTACATCTGTAATGCCAGCACACAGGAGACTTGAGTCACTGAGGCAGGAGCATCTCTGGGAACTTGAGGCTAAACTGTTCTACATACTGAGTTCCAGAAAAGCTAGGACTACACAGTTGCGACCCTGTCTTTAACCACCATTCCACAAAAGAAATAATGATTTGTGTAGACGTGGAACAGAGGGGTATGCGACGGATGGTACTGTAACAGCCTTTTGGGAGAGACAGAGATCGTAGTTTGAGGTCAGGTCGCAGTTCAGCAGATTCAGTGTCTTCATTTCTGTGTTCAGAGTTGTGTAAGTTTGGAGGCCTGATCTGGGTTAGCCATGAGACGGTCTGTAAGTGAGGCGCCAGTGTATTAAGTTGCCTTGGGGAATAGCATGTACTTTTCCAGTGTAGAGAATATTCCTACCTACTGCCTGGGGCGCTCCCTCCATGATATCAGGGTATCTGGTAGCAATGTGTCTACTTACGGAGCAGAGAGCTGTGTTACTCGGCCTCGAGGAACTCAGTCAGCATGCTTATCACAGGCCGAGAACCCTGAGCTGTGCAGGTGAGCACCGCCAAGCTCTTTCCCTTGCTCTCCTTAAGAGAGACGATGTGTAGGACAAGTCCGTGTGCAAAGCAAAACCTCTTTATAAGGTATGCAAATGTGTGTACAGTTGCTTGCAGATCAAGGCAAGATAGTTTTAGATCAGCAGGGTGCAGATGAAGGGAATCCGCTGTTGGAGTGTGGACAGGCAGATTCCACAGCCTGGTAGGACCCTTTCCTAAGGCAGGGGTGTGGTAGGGAGAGCCTGTTGACTGGGGAGAAAAAAAGAAAGGGGTTTCTTCAGAGATGGGTCTGTTAATCCTACTTTACTCACATTCACATGATGTAGACATACCATTACCCAGATTAGACATGCTGATGAAGGGACTGGTTATGCATCTTAGAAGTACAGAAAAGTAGACCCAGAAGGAGCCTTGGCGTGAGTCAGCTCATGAGTTACTGCAGGCAGTAGGCAGTAGGCAGGAACAAGATGGGCTGATACTGACAGCCATTTTGGGGCAGCCCAGTGTGGACCAGTGGCTAGCTGTGGACACAGTGCTGCACTTTGGTTGACTGACATCTGCTGTGAGCAGGGGTAGCGGGGGAGTTGGGTCTCCTTTCCTTGTATGCCATCTTGGAGCTGGAATTTTAAATTTCCTCAATCACTTCCTGGTTACATTTTGAAATGTGACCTTTCACCAGAATTCAGCACTGACAGAGAGGAGCTTCTTGGTGTGTTTTAGAGACAGGTGTGGGTGTTGCTATAATGTGCATCTTGCACTAGTACCAAGAATGAAATCTTCCCTTACATAGAGTCATTATTCTGTGGGCCCTGACCCCTGACCCCAATGGGTTCTTCAGAAGCTGCCTGGGTCCTTTGTCTTCAGATGTGGCCTGAGATGAGGCTGCTGTTTCTTTCACTAAAATCCTGGGAACTTCCCTGTTAAGTGGGCCCTTCCTTGTCCTGTAGCACAGAGAATTCTGCCAACCTTCTGTAAAAGGGGGACCCCTCTTCCCTTCTCAACAGTGCATTCCCCAGAAGACAGCCCCTCCTTCTCTGAGCTTCTTCAGCTCTTACCTTCCCAACCTGCACACTGTGATGGAGAGCCTGTGGGTGTGATGTGATATGGTGGGAGGCAAAGTCCTCTGGAAGGTTGTGAGACGAGCTGAGTGTCAAGATGAATGTGGTTTTAATGTGTGAAGAGATTTATTCTTTTGACAGTCACCTGTGAAGTGTCTTCCATTTCACAGATGAGTCTTTTCAGAAAACGTTATAACAAGCATAATTCTCAACTTTGGCCTGGATCACCGAGAAGTGTCGCTTGTTCTTGGGAAAAAGTATCTCCCATGGGGCCAGCTCTTCCGTCTTGGGCCTGAGGAGGAGGCAGCTGGACTGTGGTCCAGTGTGAGGGGCGCACAGTCTTTTCTGTAACTGAAGTGGCCAGTTTCTCACACACTCTGTCATTCCTAGCCCTAATCTGTGGCCGAGGAGACAAGACACAGGCCAGGTGCTTGCAGTTCCAGGAACATAAACATAAATATTCCTCGAGGGTTCTCTCCCAGCCCTAGTCCCTCCCAGGTCACACTGTGCGTATATGTAAGCTTGTTCTTCCTTCTTCTTAAAGCTCATTCCTATAAATACTCCTCAGTTTAAAAATAATGTTTGCCTACCGTGAGTAGGCTCAGCTCTTCTGTCTAATTTTAGTTCCTTGTTTTTATGAACTTGGAGATGCTTTCCTTAACCAGAAAACAGAATAAAGAAAGGAAAGAAAGAAAAGGCAGCACAGAGTTGAATGGTCTCCTTGCTTCATTTCCCAGCAGTGCGTATCTCTGTAAGCAGGTTTTCTTTTTGTTAAGCCTCTGACTGAAAACTAAAATTGTGAATTAAGACAGGCATTAGATGAGACACAAAAGGAAAAAATGAGCTTTTGATTGGCCATTTGTTGCGCTGCGGATAGATTTTTTAGTTTAAGATTGACATGGGAACATGCCAAAAAAGCTTAATTAGAGGCCTGGGGAGGACCGCATTGGTTCTGGAGGCGTGTGCTTAAATCACTTCGGTTGCACCAGTTTTAAATGAAAAAATTAATGAAGTCAAAGTATATAATTTGACTCCTCTTATCAAAAAATGACCTTTGTATAAGGCTGTGTAACTTATTCTAGTATGAAGACAGTGATTGTTTCTTGGTTAAAAGTGATACCAGCTGGACTGAAGAGACGGTTTAGCAGGTAAGAGCACGTTCCGCACTAGCATACCACCCAGGTTCTGCCCCTAGCACACGTGTCAGATGCCCACTCCACTCCAGGTAACTCCAAGCCAGGGGATCTGACACCTCTGGCCTCTGCAGGCCTGATGCACACAAAATTAAAAAATAAAAATAAAATATGTAAAAAAGTGATATCAACCAACTTCTCTTAAATTTCTATTGTCATTTTATGTGTTTTTTGATGCTGTTTTGAGACTGGGTCTCACCATGTAGCGTAATTCTGCCTTAAACTTAATATTTTGCCTGAAATAGCCTCAAGCTTGCAGTGACTCTCCTGCATCAGGCTCCTGAGTACTGGGTTCATAGGCCCATGCCACCATGCCACCTATGTAGTCCACACACTTCTATTTATAAGGAGAACATAATATTTCTTGAATTGACATGTCATGGTTTGATCACACATTTCCTTTTGAGCTTTTAGATGGTCTTGAAGGTTTTTTTTTTCTCTCTTTCTCTGCAATTGTAGCTCTAAGGAGTTTATGACTTTCAAACTGCAGATGGCAGGGGCATAGACACTTTCCAGGTATGAGGAGAAACATGTTTATAGTCTAAGTTTTAGAAGAGACATGAGAGGAAGGTTTGAAATGTTTTTATTTTTATATATTAATTATACACACTAATGGGTTTGTTTTGACATTTCATACATGTACGGGATGCATTTGGATCATCCTCCTCAGACCTCGTGTAGACAGGCAGGGCTGCCGTGAGCTCAGGAGCAGCAGCCATGCCTGCGAGTCCGCACCTGGACCTCTCTGGCTCCTTGCTTTGGCTCGTGTGTTCTTTCAGCACCTTCCCCGTGATGTGCCCTTATTTCTGGAGGGGATGATATGGATGTACTGTTTATGAAGAAAAAAAAATTTAAAAATAATGACCACCAGAGGTAACCTTATTATTGTTTTAGTATAAGGCTTTTGGATTTTTTCCAATGCAGCTATCAATAATTATCAATATGTATCAATAATTATCTTTTGAGAAATATTATTATTGTAAGCATGCTATTTTGTAACCTTATTTTTATATAAATAGACCAAGGACTTCTTTTTACTTTTATTGTATTTATATTTATGTATCTATATTATGTATGTATCTATATTATCACTTTAAGCGATTGTTTATTTTATTATAGGGATATTTATCCAGGAAAATCTACCTTGTTAGAACTTGTGGTTGCTTCCAGCATCCTGTATACTGACTGCCATGATTCTGTTGTGTCCTTTTCCAGACATTTCTCAAACTAGGCTCTGTCTAGAATAGTATGCCATGTTTATTTGGTAACATTTTGGTTGCATTCACAATGGGACACAGTGGCACGTCATCTATGATTACTGGCATGTCAGATTTGATGAGACAGCCATAGGAACATAAGTGCTAATGGCATAACCATGAATCTGGCTAGCCACCGTCCTCAGCCACACCAACTACCAGTGGAAGCAAATGTGCCCTCACTTTCTTTTATGTTTGTTTGTTTTTTTTTTTTGTTTTTTGGTTGGTGTTTTACACAGAGACAGGGTTTCTCTGTGTAGCCCTGCTGTCCTGGACTTGCTTTGTAGACCAGGCTGGCCTCAAACTCACAGACACCCACCTGCCTCTGCCTCCCAGAATGCTGGGATTACAGGCGTGTTCTCATAATAGCTTTTCACATAAATATCTTCAATTTCTTTTCAAACTTCAAGTGATTGAAATTTGCCTTTCAATCATATTTTTCAACATACTGAAATATTTTTTCTGTTTAAGTCTAACCTATCACTGTTTTCTTTTCTTTCTTTTTTTTTTTTGTATTGATGAAAATTAAAAAGTTGTCTTCTGTAGGAGAAAACAAGTAACAGGACAGGAGCCTACCACAGAGGGCCTCTGAAAGACTCTACCTAGCAGTGTATCAAAGCAGATATTAAGACTCATAACCAAAACCTTCAGCAGAGTGCAGGGAATCATATGAAAGAAGGGGGAGTTAATATGACCTGGAGAGGACAGGAGCTCCACAAGGACCAAATATAGCTGGGCACAGGGGTCTTTTATGAGACTGTTTCTCCAGCCTAGGACCATGTATGCATATATTCTAGAACCTCTGCTCGGACGTAGCCCATGGGAGCTCAGTATCCAAATGGGTAGCCTATTAAGGAGAACAGGGACTATCGCTAACATGAACTCAATAGCGGGCTCTTTGACCTCCCCCCTCCCCAGGGAGGAGCAACCCTGCCAGGCCACAGAGGACTTTGCAGCCAGTCCTGAAGATACCTGATAAACCAGGGTCAGATGAAAGGGGAGGAGGTCCCCCCCCCCCCCCCCATCAGTGGACTTGGAAAGGGGCAGGGAGGGAATGAGGGAGGGAGGGTGGGATTGGGAGGGAATGAGGGAGTGGGTTACAGCTGGGATATAAAGTTAATAAACTGTAACTAATATTTAAAAATTTAATTAAAAATTCCTTTAAAAAAGTTGTCTTCACTTCAGAGTTAGGTAAAATGTGTACTTATATTTTCTTCTAATGATTATGTTTTTTTTTCTCTTTCCTTTACTTTTTTTTTTTTTTTTTTTTGACAGTCTCTCCATGAAACTCTGGCTGTCCTAGGACTTGTTCTGTAGACCAGGCTGGCCTTGAACTCACAGAGGTCTGCCTGCCTCTGCCTCCTTAGTGCTGGGATTAAAGGCAGGCACCACTATGCCTGGCTGATTATGCTCTTTTTAATATTCAAATCTTAACTCTGGCTAACATTTGTGTTGCTGTGGGACATGGGTGTTCTAACTGGCTAGGAAGGTAATAGATGCCGTTTATATGCACCATTGATATATGCCAGAATTAGATGTAATTCTGTTCTATATAAATCTTTTCTTATAGGTCTTGTTAGTTGTTTGTTTGTTTTTATACATTTGTTCTTCCAGATAAACCTTAGTATTCCTGTTTCCTCATAAATTCCCAACAGCATTTCTATTCAAGTTCCGTCAGAGATTAACTGATAGTGTAAATCTAGAGCAGTGGTTCTCAACCTGTGGGTTGCAGCCCCTTTGGGAGCTGAAGGACCATTTCACGGGATTTGCATAGCAGATCTTTATGTTCATAAGAGTAGCAAAATCATAGTTGCAGAGTAGCACTGAAAAGAATTCTGTGGTTAGGAGTCAGCACAACATGAGGACCTGTACTAAAGGGTGGCAGCGTTAGGAAGGTTGAGAAGCGCTGGCTCAGAGTCTGCTCATCTAGCCGTGGCGTAGTTCCTTCAGTAGTCTGTTTAAAGGGATTTTGCACATTCCATCTTCCTAGCCCTAGTATTGGTATCCAGCCCTGGGCCTCAGACCTGCAGGTGCACATTCATCTTCCAGGGCTGTAGCTCAGTGTACATCCTCAGACTTGTACATACTTACTTTTGCTTATTGGTTTGTTTGATTACTTTGAGATAGGATCTCTCTGTAACTCCAGTTGTCCTAGAATTCACTCTGTAGACCAGAGTAGCCTTGAAGTTGCCGAGACCACTCCCCGCCCCTGCCCCTGCCTCCTGAGTGCTGGGATTATAGGCTTTCGCCACAACGCCTTTCTACTTTTACTTGCTTCTTAAATTTATCCTTAGGTTTTACTATTTTTCATTGCAACTACAAATAGGACTTTCTCCCACTTTACTTCCGTACAAGATATGGTCAGTATTTAGGAAAATTTCCAGTTTCTGTCATTTGCATGCAGTGAAATCCACAGTTTGGGTGGATTTTAATACGCCGTTGCAGTTTGGTAACCACAGACACACACGAGATGCACACATTGGCACCATGCATATTAGATGCGCACATTAGCACCACACCTAAAGGCTCTCTCTGCAGCTGACCCCAGCCTGCTTTCTTTCGCTGTGGTTTTTTTTCTTTTTTTCCCCTTTTGCAGATTGTCTAAGAAATGAGATCATAAGGCTGGAGAGATGGCTCAGTGATTAAGATGGTTGCTGTTTCAGAGGACCCAGGGAAAATTCCCAGAACCCACCCGGTGCCTCATAAACATCTGTAATCCCTATCCCAAGGGATCTGATGCTCTCTTCTGTCCTCTGTACACATGTGATGTACAGATAGATGCAGGCAAAACACCAATACATAAATAAATTATATAAAAAAGAAACGGGATTATATGTGAATCTTCTTTGGTGACTAGCTTCTTTCTCTTGGAATGATGCTTTTGAGAGTCATCCTGTTATTGAACAGCCAGTTGTTTGTTCTTTCCTGAATTTGCTGAAGAGTGTTCATTTGTTTAGGCGTCCCACAGTTTTTAATCAATGTGTTTATCAGCCCATGGACGTTTGCTTGTCTCCAGTTCTTCGATATTGTAAATAAAGCTGTTGCAAACATGCGGATGTATTTTGTGTACATGTATTTTTTATCTTTTAGGTTAAATAGTGAGTGAACCCTGTGGTGTATTTAACTTCTTAAGAAACAATAGAGCTGATAATGTTACTGTGCTGTTGTTATTGGTCACTTAATTGAATGCTTACTGGGTCTGATTTTTTTTTTTTTTTGACACAGTGTCTCCCTGTGTTGTTCTTGACTGACTGGCATTCACTGTAGAAATCAGACTGTTCTTAGTGGCTGTTACTTGTTTCTGCCTCCAGTGCTGATACTGTAAGCATTTACAACTAAACCTGGTTTGGATTTTAAAATGAGTTCTTTATATTCTTGATATGAAAAAAGCATATAAAATTTAAATCCCTTTTAATCTTTTTTTAAAGATTTATTTTTATTTCATGTGTGTGAGTTTTTCCCCAAATCTATATAAATGAAACCAGAGTTACAGACAGTTGCGAACACACATGTGGGCACCGGAACTGAACCTGTGTTCTTTGGAAGAACACCCAGTGTTCTTAAGCTTTAAGCCAGCTCTCCAGCCCCCCCTCCCTTTAATCTTTAGTCTCATTTCTTTTTGTTGAAATGAAATATAAAGGCTTATAACATACCTTTTCTCTTAAGAGTTGTAATGACACTGGACTCATTTGTATACTTGTGCATGTCTTTTTTCTTCTCCAGATAACTAGTTATTTGGCTTTAGAGAAGGGCATTTGATCTCTTCACTGCTAAAACACTGCAAAAAATGTTCCCCATCCTGTGCTCATGTTGTCTCTTGCACTCAGAGGTCCTGAGCAACTGCGCTGGGATGGAGGAGGCTGAGATGCTTGATTAGGCAGTAACCTCCAGCCACTGTCCGTAAGGGTGAGTCTCCTCCAAATAAGGTTCAGCTTTTTTGTTTATTTGTTTGTTTTCAGAGACAGGGTTCTCTGTGTAGCCCTGGCTGTCCTAGAATTTGCTCTGTAGACCAGGCTGGCCTCAAACTTAGAGATCCACCTGCCTCTGCCTCCCGAGTGCTGGGATCAAAGGTGTGCGCCGCCATTGCCCAGCTGAGGTGACATAAGAGTAATTGGAGTAGCCTGCAGCTGGCCCTGAAGCACGTGAGTAGGATAAAGGCTGGGTCATCAGTCCTGGTGTGTCTTTGAGCTCTTCGAAGCATTACTAGTAAGTGCCTTTAGGGGCTGGGAAGGTGGGTCAGTTAGCAATATGCCACATCAGCATGAGGACCTGAGCTCAGATCCCCATTACCCACATAAACATCAGACATGATGGGGCGTGCCTGTAACCCTAGTGCTTGGCATAGAGTGGGCAAGGTCAAGAAAGTCCCCAGAGCTTCCTGGGTAGCCTTTCTGGACAACTGGGAGCTCTGCATTTAGTTGGAGACCATGTCTCAAAAAATGTGGAATAACACCCAACCTTGGCCGCTGGCCTCTACACATGAACCTACACATTAACATGCACATACATGAATTTCACGTGCACACCTACACTGCACTATACAGCAAATACACAAGTAAATAAATGCTTCTAATCTGTCAGCACATATTTTGCTAGTGAGGTGGATGGATGTCTCTTCTCATTTTTTGTACCATTCAAGTCATTCATTTTGTTCATCCCTTCCAACCCCGGCCTGGCTTTGAACCTGTGATCTTTCTAGTGCCTGAGCCTCTTCTGTGCTGGGGATACAGCAGGTGTGTGCCCCATGTCCAACTCCATTCCAGGTGTTCTTAACTCCTCAGGTGCTTTCTTCATGCTCATCATTGTAAGATCCACTTAGACCCTAAAGGCAAAAAGCTTGGACATACCTCTTCTTCAGGGAAGTTATTGCTCTTTTATGGCAAGAACTAAACACCACAGTGAGTGGGAGGTAGATCAGAGCTCTTCTCCAGATCTCCTGCCTGTTGAGTTTTATATGGACGGCCTTATATGCCTGATGGGGATACTTTGAAGTTTTATTTTCCTTCTAAAAATCACAAACAGGATTTTTTTTATTTGTCACTATTAAAAAACACCTCTGCATTGTATTTTAAACATTTTTATTTATGTTTACACAAGTGTGCATTTTTTTCGGTTTTCCTCAGTTGATATTTACCACTTTTATTAGCAGAAAAAATATCTGATTACTTTTTATTTTTATTTATTTGTGCATACATGGGTATGTATCACAGCATGCATGTGAAGATCAGAGGCACCTGTGGGGAGTCAGTTTCTCTCCTTCTACTATGTAGGTCCTAGGGATTGAACTCAAGTCCTCAGTCTCAGCCTTTACATTCTGAGCCATCTGACTGACCCATGACTTATTTTTTATTTTAAAGAAGGCTTTGTGCTTTTTTTTTGCTTATTAAGATTTATTTACTTATGTATTTTATGTATATGAGTGCTCTGTTTGCCATGTATGCCTGTATGACAGAGGAGGGCATCAGATCCCATGATGGATGGTTGTGAGCCGACATGAGGTTGCTGGGAACTGAGCTCAGGTCCTCTGGAAGAGCAGCCATTGCTCTTAACCTCTGAGTATCTCTCTACCATCTTGCAGCCCTGCCCCATGACTTGTTTTTAATACTTCATCATAGGAGTTATCCTGATTGGCGGCAATGCACATTTAAGGCACTCCAGTGAGGAAAGCAGATGTAAAGTTACCTTGATGATAAGCCGGACACTGATCAGCTGTGAGCCTGTCCTCATGTGAGAGATTGCTGTTCTCTGTATTATTTCCTAAGATAATTAAAAATAAATTATAATTCATAATATTAAGATTCTTTCATACATAGAAAAAATTCCTTGTTTAAAACCCTGAAGCTCAAAAGTGAAAGAGGAAACAAAGCCAACCAAGCAAAAATGCCTCTTCTACGTGTTTATCCCGTACCTGTTTAAACACAAAATCACTTTTCCACCAAAAGTGAAACTGTAGCATTAGTTTGGTCACAAAACAAGGTTGAGATTTGTATCTGCAGACTTGGTGCAGGCACACAAATTCAAGCAGCAAAGATTTGCATGCATGGCTGACAGCAGAAGGTGTGCCCAGGGAGGAAGTGCTGGTTCACCTACTGGTGGCTGCCATCCCTCCTCTCGCTCAGTGACCTCTGCTCCTGCAGGCCCTGCTGTCTTGGGAAGTTCTCTTGTTAGGACAGACCCTAAAACACAGCCTTCTAGGGGTATGTAAGGCTAGCACGCAGTTGGCTTTCAAAGAGACTCATCTACTTGTGTAGGATGGCTGTGTCGAACCTGCACCATCTAAATTTGATAACTCTCCTTTTAACCAGAAGTCTCGGGTTTGACCCAGAACCCTGTTGGTCCGCAGTGGAATCGTGGTATGTGTGGTGCCGTAAGATGGTCCTCACTGTTAGAAGCCCAAGGAAAGGAAGTGACTCTTTTGGCCAAAACAAAAATAGCTAGGGTACAAGAGGAAGGATTTAAAGAACGAGTATTTTACTATCTTGTGATAACAGCGTTGGCTATAAATACATGAGTGCAATCAAGTTTTATAAGTCCATTGTGTTTTTAAACCCGCATTTTGGACAGGAAATTCATATATTTATTTATTTATTTATTTATTTATTTATTTTATTCTCCTCCTGCCAACCTCATTACTCTAATGGCTTTTAAACCTGTCATTTTAGTTCTTAAGACTGACCCTCTTCCGTGACAGCTAGGCACCAGCAGCAGTTTTCTCTAAATCTGTCTCAGATGGTGACTTACAGTTTTATTGTATAAAAGGTAAGAGAAATGGGTGGTGAAAGTGCATACGCTTTGATGTTGGAAGGAAGGCTCTCTTTATCTCTGTCATCTAGAGGACATCTGACGTTCACAGCACAGTGAAGTCTTTGTATGTAAATGAGAATGTTGGAACACACAGGTTGTGTTTGACCTAGCCTCTTTTAAGTTCAGATGGCTCCTGACAGTCAAGCTCTTTTAAAACTAAGGGTTTTTTAAAATATTTTTTTGGTAAGGATTATGTATTATTTTAAATAGTTATAGTCACTTTTTCATGGATATCCATGCAGGGTGCATTTGTAATAGTCCAAGTATATCAGCAGTTGTTAAGGGGCCCAAAGGTGTAGCTTAGTGGATAAAGTGTCTACCTAGCATGTGTGAGGCCCTGGTTCCATGCCAACACCATATAGATTATATATAAATATAATTACATATAAATTATATGTATATGTATTATAGTGGCATATGCCTGTTATCCCAGTACCTAAGAGCTAGAGACAGGAGAATCAGAAGTTCAGGGCCATCCTTAGCAAAATAACATGATCAAGGCCAGTCTGGGATACAGCCTGGCTTTCTCTTTCTTGGTTACCTCACTCTCTTCTAGTTCCATCCATTTGCCCACAAATTTCATGATTTTCTTTTTTTTCTTTTTTCTTTCTTTTTTAATAGCTGAGTAGTATTCCATTGTATATATGTACCACAGTTTCTGTATCCATTCCTCCCTTGAGGGCATCTAGGTTGTTTCCAGATTCTGGCTATTATGAATAAAGCTGCTTTGAATATAGTTGAGCAAATGTCCTTATTGAATAATGGGGCATCTTTTGGGTGTATGCCCAGGAGCATACACATAATTTTTAAAAAACTGTTAAGAAAATAAAAAGAACTACAGCATGATGGTGCACACCTTTAATCCCAGCACTTGGGAGATAGAAGCAGGTGGATCTCTGTGAATTCAAGGCCAGCCTAGTCTACCTAGCAACTTCCAGGACAGCCAGGGCTATATAATGAAACCCTGTCTAAACAAAACAAAATAAAACAACCAAACAAAAAACCCACAACGACAAACTAAAAACAGTAACTTAAGAATCACATGGTTTCACAAGGTTTAAGGAGTTTCCAGGCAAATTTGTATTCTGTACCCATTCCTAGCCTGGTATCTCCTTTGTTGCCAGAGGCTATCCCTGTGCCTTATGATGTGGCAGCAGGAGGTGGAAGACATGTCTTACTTGTTTAGAACATTGGACCTGCATGGGAGGCTGGATGCCGCCATTGACGACATAAGACTCATACCCTTCTGTTCAAGCTTGACAGTGCCCTACCAGGTCACAGTGGCTCCCTGGGGATCTGGACAGATGATACTTTACAAACATAAAGTATAACTCCATTCAGGAAGAAAGTAGCAGTACTTGGCCAGGGGAAGCAAAATGAAGGCTTACTTTCCCCCCTTGCCTGGCTTTAGAGTGTGTGCTTTAGAGGAGCGTGGGGAAGTGTGGGACAGGATGGGTGGGAGTATATGGAGGAAGTGAAGATGGCGGTATTAAAAGATCTCTTCAAGCACCAGCCATCTCAACTCAGATCTCAGACAATTACCGTGCAGATGTTGTAGATTCTCCCATGGCTTCCAGGGTGCCGTGTGGTGAGAGATTGACATGTGCAGGGTGGAGGTGCTATCAGCTGAGACCGAAGCCTGGTGATTGGTGGTCCTGCAACCATTAGCTAATGCCTGTGAGCCTTTGCTTGTCTCTCCTTGCCTTCCTGTGCATTTCAGCGCTGTCCTCTCCTGTTGCTGGTACTTGTTCACTGCCCGTGTGTGCTGAAGTGGAGGCAGGCAAGGATTAGCCTTAGGCCAGAGTGCAGGCCAAGGATGAAGGCGAGGGCCGTCATGGCAGCCCTCAGAGGAGCTGTTCATTTTCTTCTTTGCACTGCTCTTTTTAGCAAACAAAACCTCTTTATTATGGATAAGTTCAAGCACATGAAAGTGAAGAGAATGGTAACTGTTGAATGAGGGTTTGTTTCTATAAAGTGTTTTCAAGATTGTGTTGAGTTAGTAGACTTGATTTGAGAAGCCATCCTTGTAGCAACAAGTCCTGCAGACCAGGAACATTTATTTATTTAAATATCAAATGTGTTTTATGATTATTTGATATTTAAATGTTGGTTGAAAATGTATGGATTTGCACCCTTTTTATTAAATTTATTTCTGAGTAGTTTTGTTTCTTTGGTTTTGGTTTGTTTGTTTGACACAGGGTCTCTCTAGGAAGTCCTGGCTGTCCTAGACCTCACTACATAGATCAGACTGGCCTTGAACTTAGAGAAATCTGCTGCCTCTGCTTCCTGAGTGATGGAATTAAAGGTGTGCACCCCCACCTGGTCTGAATAGTTATTAATTTAGATGCTTTCATAGATGGAATTCTTTCTTTAAATTTTTTAAGATTTATATAATCTTATTTTATGTGTATGAATGTTTTGCCTCGTGTATGTTTGTGTACCATATGTGTGCCTGGTGCCCACAGATACCGGAAGAGAAGATTGATTCCCTAGGAATTGGAGTTATAGACAGTTGAGAGCTGTCATGTGTGTGCTAAGAATCAAATCCGAGTCCTCTGGAAAAGCAGCCAGTATATTAACCTCTGGGCCATCTCTTCAACTTCTGGAATTATTTCTTAACTTTTAGATTCTTTATTGATATTATATAGAATATCAAGTCAGTTTTCTCATATTGATACTTATGATCACTCTAAATTTGCTTGTTAGCATTAGTAATGTTTTTGTAGAATCATTCGGATATTTTTTTACATAGGACATCATCAGCCTTGTCATATTTGAATATGAACAGTTTTACTTCTTTTCTGACATCTCTTTAATTCCACTTTCTTGCCTTATTGCACTGGCTAGGACCATGGTGCCTTGTACCTGACCAAAGAACCAGCTGCTGGTTTAATTGATTTTCCTGCCATTTGTTCAACCTTGTTTTTGGCTTTGCCAATAGGTTTGTTGTCTTTATGAAAAATCTTCATAGAAAATTGCTTTAGCTGTCAGCAGCCGGTTGCTGGCCTCGGAGGAAGCTTGCCTTCTTATGAGCGAACCCATCTTTGTTCCTAGCAAGGAAGGTTTGGGGAAGGTTCCACCTCTTCTTTAGCTTCTCTGTCGGGTTTCTTCTCATAGACTGATCCTCTTGGATAGCGGCATGAGCTTTCCTCCATCGCCTCCACGTCTGGAGTTCTATTCTTATGTATGGATAGAGATGTTTCTTAGAAGTACCTTCATCTGCCATTGGTAACACACTCGGGCTGCAGCGTTCCCACCCCTGGTGAGTTTTGCATGTGCTCCTACCTTGAACATCTTGCTTTCAGAACCGTAATCAGGGAATCATTTCGTCCTGTGAGGGATAGACAAGCCTCCATATTGCCAGTTGTAATTCAGGCAAAACCTGCATCCAGATAACAAGCGAAGGCACCAGGCTGATTGGAAGTTTTTATTTTAGCACTTTGAATATGCCTTGCACGGTTTCTGTGTGAGTCAGCTGTTAATCTTTCACCATTCTCCTTTGAGGTTTCTCCTGATGCACTCAGATCGTTTCTTTCTTGCTATGTCCAGTATTGGCCCTTTTCAGAATTTTCAATGATACCTCCCCCTCCCCTTTTAGTTAATACTTCATCTGGGTTGGCTTGGAGCTTGATGTATAGATAAGGCTGGCTTTGAACTTGTAGTGGTCCTCCTGCCTCTGCCTCCAAAGTGTTGGGATTATAGGTGTGTATCAACTTACCTGGCTAATTTTATGTTTTATGTTTGATTTTTTTAAATATAGGAACTTTAGGTAATATGTACCAACTCTAAACTATAATCATTACCTTTGACAAAATCCATGGTTTTTGTTGTTTGGTTCTTTCTTGTTAGTTGTCTGGGTTGACTCTGTAGAGACAGTACCTTGAGGCAGTGTGGTTTCTACAAATGATGGAGAATCTGCAAGTAGGTTGAGGGCCACGCTTAATATTGAACCTTAACCCTTGCCATGTCTTCTCCCATTTCTCCAGGGCACACACTTAAGTTTTTGCCTTAGCCAAGGATGAGTATATACCTAGGGTCTTCTCCAGTGTCTCCTGTGCACACGCAGCCTTTCAGATCCCTGGGGTCATGTGGGTCACCCCCACCCGCAGAACCTCTCACACCTTCTCTTTTGGCTAGTGTACTGCTCTTGCCACACCGGTATTGCAACCTCACGCTGGCTGATGTGTTGACCTTCTGCAGTTTTCCATGACTACTGTTGTTTGTGACAATGCCCTTGGGCATGTGCCCTGCTCCAAGTCAAGCCACCCCTCTGGCAGTGGGCAGAAGTTTTCAGAGCCCGACCTCCCCTGGTTGGTCCCTGACATGATATAGCTGCATTAGAGAAGGGCATCCTGAGAGGCGGAGCCCACAGGCAGTGTGGTCCCAACACAAGGCTCAGTCCTCCAGAACAAACACTTCTCAATGTATTGTTTGTCTTTGGTAGATATCCAGCCCTGAAACAGTTGTTTTGACAAACTCGTCCAGTTTGTAATTATTTTTTTGAGAAGTTTTGCCAAGTTTTTATTCTGTTACCCAAGAAGTTCTACCCTACTCCAAGCCTCCTAGCTACGTAATTGGGGTTATTTCCCCAACTTTTTTAGTATTATTAGTTCATGGTGAAAGCTCTACAATTAAAAATATATAAAATGGAAGTGAAACTCTTTATTAATTCCATCTTGTGGAAATAGCCTGTTCACTGAGTGTGACTCAAGAAGCACTCTGCCCATTGTTTCTTTTCTGTGCTCTCATAACCTCAGAGCCACTTAATCCAGAGACTTCTTTGAGCTTTCTCCTTTCAAGGGGAGAAACTTAATTAACAGTAATTACTTGATGATAATATTGGTATACATTTTGTACTCTGCTTGTTCTGTGTTCTGAAGCCCAATGTGATCTAGTTGGGGTTTCTGGTCATCTTTGCTCTTTGTTTGTTTAAAATCATTAGACCAGGGCCAGTGTGTGATAGGCCAGCACTCTTTCACTGTGTCCATGAAGAAAAATTTTTGAGCCTGGCATGGTTTACACCTACCTGTAATCCCAGCCCTTGAGAGGTAGAAGCATGAAGTTTGGGAGTTCGAGGTCATGCTCAGCGACACAGAAGCTTTGAGGCTTGCCTGGGTTATGTCTCAAAAACAAAACAAAATCACTTGTCAGAGGCACTGGATGACACAGGAGTAGGATTTTCTTGGGAGTTTGTTTTTGTTTTTTTCTCACTCAATACATTTTTATGGGGTGTTCCTCAAACAGGAGAGATTCCTTCACTCTGCTCATCAGTTGTTTCACAAAGCAAGCCGAGGGCTCCTCTTGTGTGGTATGTTCAGGAGTACCACCTTTCCAGACTTGGTCTCTTCAGAGTTGGAGAAACGGCCTCATACAGACACCATGACAGCCCTGGTTCCCTGGCCCACTTGAGTTCTGCCTTTCTCTGCCTTGCTCCTGATCTTCCTTCGAGGCCTGTATGCTTCTTTCTGAATCTCTAGAGCTTTGAGACTCGGGGATGTATTGTATTCAGTCTACCGAAGTCATTTATTGGGGTTGATGAGGTACTGATATCAGCAAGATGACGACAATCTCCAGAGTCATTGAATGACTTGTGGAGTGCTTCTGCGTAACTTGGTGATTTTATAGGAAGTCATTTGAGTAGGGATATACACCTTCATTAGTACGGTGCTTCCGGTGTCTAATATCGTTAGCAAGAAGGTTTGTCAAGTAAACAGAGGAATCTTGAATAGCTAGTAACATAATTTGTTTTCTTTTTGTTACATATTTTAAAATTTTAATTATTATTATTTATCACAATTTATTCACTTTGTATCCCCGTTGTGGCCTCCTCCCTTGTCTCCTCCCAATCCCATTCCCCCTCTCTCTCTTCTCCCCCTGTGCCCCTCCCCTAGTCCATTGATAGGGGAGATCCTCTTCCCCTTCTATCTGACCCTAGCCTATCAGGACTCATCAGGACTGGCTGTATCTTCTTCCTCTGTGGCCTGGTAAGGCTGCTCCCACCAGGGAGAGGTGATCAGAGAGCCTGTCACTGAGTTCATGTCAGAGACAGCCCCTGTTCCCATTACTAGGGAACCAATTTGGAGACTGACTCTATAGGTTATATCTGAGCAGGGGTTTTAGGTCCTCTCCATGCATGGCCCTTGGTTGGGGTATCAGTCTCTGCAGGACCCCGGGGTCCAGTTTTTATTTTTTGGTTTTTTTGGCTCTGTTGGTCTCCTTTTGGAGCTCCTGTCTTCTCCAGGTCTATCCCCCCCTTCTTTCATAAGATTCCCTGCATTCTGCCCAAAGTTTGGCCATGAGTCTCAGCCTCTGCTTCCATACCTCCATCAGTAGAGTCTTTCAGAGGCCCTCTGTCGTAGGCTCCTGTCTGTTCCCTGTCTTCTCCTGCTTCCAATGTCTATCACATTTGCTCTTCTACATGAGGATTGAACATCTTCCCTAGGGTCTTCCTTGTTGTTTAGCTTCTTTAGGAATATATATTTTAGTATGTTTATCCTATATGATACGTCTAATAACCACTTATGAGTGAATATATGTGTCTGGGAATGTAAACTTGTACAGTCACTTTGGAAATCAATCTGGCACTTTCTCAGACAATTAGGAATAGTACTACCTCAAGATCCATCTATACCACTCCTAGGCATATATCCAAAAGATGCTCAAGTACACAACAAGGACATTTGCTCATCCATGTTTGTAGCAGCTCTATTTGTAATAGTCAGAATCTGGAAACAACCCAGATGTCCCTCAGCAGAGGAATGGATACAGAAACTGTGGTACATTTATACAATGTGATACTACTCAGCTTTTAAAACAAGGAAATCATGAAGTTTGCAGGCAAATGGTGGGAACTAGAAAAGATCATCTTGATTGAGGTAAGCTAGTGACATAATTTAAATGAAAATTATTTCATAAATAAGCCATTCACCAGGTATTTGTTTAGTCCACTTTCATTTTCACAGGCTATAAATTTGGAAACAAAATTTAAATTGTCACAGGAGTGGTAGTGTATATTAGCAACCCCAGTACTTAGGAGGCGGAAACAGGAGGATTGCTGGGAGTTCAAACTTACAGTGTTCAACTAGCCAGGGCTACGTAACAAGGCTCTTTCTCAAGAAAACTAGAAAAACCAAAACCGCAGTCTCTGTGGGGGCTGGGGAAGTCTGCCCTTAAAGTCTGGAGCCCAGGACCAGTCATCAGAATTTATATGTTTCCTGATAACATTGTCTGTGTTAATTCTACAAGTATGTACCCAATAAATACGTGCTGGGAAGTATTTTCAGCTCTGTAGATACGTCAGTCAACAAAAGAGACACTGAGCTCTGACACATAGAATAAGCAAGTCCAAAAGTTGACACCTCTGGGAAGACTATCTGGTATGACACATCAGTCCTCTGGGCATATACTGGGAAAATAGTATATACTAGAAAAGTAGCACATATGGAAGGGTGAGGGCAGTTAAACCCTGGTGGTGATGGCCACGATGAGTGGCCAGGGAAGTCCTCACTCCTCTGGGCATTCCCTATTGTTCAGACTTTTGCAAGTTTATGAGGCTCTGTTTATTCCCAGGAAAGAGTCATTTGTGAGCTTGCTGAAGCGAAGAACTTTTGAAGTTGGCATTGGCAGGGTATTGTGCAACTGGGCTTGCTGGCTGCGCCCCAGCCTCCACATCCAATGTGAACCACAGCTTTGCAAACCTTCCCTGTGCCATCCAAAAATATTTTGTGACCTTGCTGGTTGGCAGTTTTTTGAATGTTATTTTAAATCTCCAAAAAAGGGAAACATGAAAGCGCAGGCTGTCCATCCCTGTGCGTCCAGATACACACATACAGCTGAGAGATACAATCCACTATTGTAGTGACATGAGCCCCGCTGTTATAAATAGATGGAGGCTCGCGTGCAGAACACTCCAGATGAAGGGCAAGTGAACTGGGGATGAATGCCAACTGCTGTTCTTGTCGAAAGCCCTTCTCAAAGATCAATATTATTTTTTGTTTCACTGGCTGAATTTAAAAAACAACTGTGAAAGGGCTGCCTAAGTTAACTGTTTCCACTATTCTGAACCAAATGCATTTTCTCTCTTTACTTTATTCCACATAGTAGACCTTGTGCTTACTTAGTGATGGTTGCCTGATTGCTCATGTCTTTGCATTTAAAATTGTGTATGATTGGGCTGGAGAGATGGCTCAGAGGTTAAGAGCACTGGATGCTCTTCCAAAGGTCCTGAGTTCAATTCCCAGTAAGCACATGGTGGCTTACAGCCATCCACAATAAGATCTGGTGTCTTCTCACATGCAGGTGTACATGCAGACAGAACATTGTATACATAATAAATAAATAGAAGATTTAAAAAAAGAAGTCCAGTTTCTTCCTTGCTATCTACCCAACAATAACACCTTAGAATTTTAAAAAAATGTGTATGATTTGCTTTTAAACAGTAGATTTACAGATAATGTGTTTACATATGTGGTATGGTTCATGGCTGGAAATGTGTGCCTGGTAAATATGTTCTTTTCGTATTTTAGCCCCTACTCCAAGAAACTTGTATTGTAGTTTATGTGTGACATGTCAAAACATCTTAACAGGGTGCTATTCATATGGATGGTCCTCAGTAATTTACAAACCAGTTTTGTCTCTTAGGGAAAAAAGAAAAAGTACAGTGTGGCACTCTGAGGCTTGAAACAACGTCTCATTGTTCTTGGATTAGTTGGATGTGGTGCAGTATCAAAGAGAAACTGATTGTGTAGTCTTGAGATACCAGGATGGGTGCATTTGGCTGACGGAGGAGTATGTTGAAGTGGCTAACCTTTGTAGTTAACAGTTAAGGGAGGTTTTCATGTAGCAGAAAAAGTCATGTTAAATACTCTGACTTCTGTATTATCTTCCTCTTGCTACTGTAACAAAACCTCTGAAACTGAACACCAAAAAACAACAGAAGAAAGAAGTGAAGGTGGGCAGGGTTGGTTCTGGAGTCCTGAAGAAAGTCCGTCCCACTCTTCCTGGTCTGGTGGCTTGTTTCCCTCCTCGGCTTAGGACTGTATCTCTCCAGTCTCTGGCTCTTCACACACAGCCTCTGCTGTGTCTCTTTCTGTGTGCTTATCTCACAAGGACACTCTCTCTGGATTTAGGGCCTACTCTAATCTAGTAGGATTTCATGTCTGTCCTTAAATCACACTTGCAAAGACACTGTTTGCAGATGAAGTCACAGTATGGGGACTGGAGGCTTGAATGTAGGGGGAGTCAACTGACACATGAGCTTGTATCAGGTACTTGTTTGCTGAACATCTTCATCTGAGTATATAGGAAGTACCGGTTGTACATTGGAGGTGGGGGTGGAGATGCCAAGAAAGTTATATGGTCCTTTCTTTGACAGGCTTAGAGTGTCCCATGTCCCATTCTTTCTCAGATGTCATTTAGTATTTAAAGTAAGAGAGTATTTAAACCAACACACATTTGCACACATGTCCTGTCAAAGAGCTGTTACCTGCTGCGACCATGATATGTATGCTGGAGTCTGAGGGACCTGGCCACTGGAGGACTCAGCACCTCGCCTCCTTGGCCCCCAGCTCTTGCCTTTTATTTCTTACCTTACCTCCTAGCTTTGTTCATAGTGTCAGATCAGTCACACTTTGGAAGTAAAGAACATTCCCTTTGAGAATTAAAACCACCACATTCATTTGCCTGCCAGGAGTCAAAAGGACAGTGACCAAAATCTCTAGAGTCATTGTCCTTGATAGAAACGAGTCAGGCTGTGGTCTCTTGACATGACCGTAAGGTCATACTCTGTGACCTTCTTTTTGTTTTCCCCTTTGGTGAATTGAAGAGGATTATACTAGTGTGGAGGGTTTGGGACAGCACATGCAAGCTTTGTAACTTAACATGGTGTGTGCGCAGTGAATAATGGGTCCTTTCTAAATGGTCTGTAAGAATGCTGTGCCATGGAGAACTTGGAGTGTTGTATTCTAATACTCACATGCTCCAGCTGAGAAAGTTTCCACATACCCAGAGAATTTCCGAATATATCTTCACTCTGAGTCCTTGTACTAATTCCCTACATCTTCCCAGCACTTACTGTGATGTGAACATAGACACAGACATGTGCATGTGCCATAAACACATGCACATCCCTTTTCTTTCCCAAATCACTTGGAAACTAGGTGTCAGGCAGCACCCCTGAATATTCCTGAGTATTTCTTAAAAACAGCTGCACTCTCCACATGTCCAGCAAACCCCCCCCCCCCCACATCAGGAAATGAACATTGCCATCATCCAGCACCTAATCCACAGGCCCCTCATTCTTCACCAGTTGTTCTTCTGAGGAATGTCTGCCAGAGCCCGCGGACACACCCTGCCCGTTGTCACAGCTCTGTAGCTCCCTTTAGTCTTTGGCAGCTTCTTCCTTGTCTTTGTCCTTTCATGACCTTGACATTTTAAAAGACAATTGGCTAGTTACTTTGTGGGGTGACCAGTCCTTTAGGTGTGCTCGTGACTAGATTTAGGATGTGTATTTTGGAGAGTGCTGCAGGAAGGCTGTGTGGTTCTAGCCCTTCTGATGGCACATGCACTGTTTTTATTTGTCCCGTTTCTAGATCTGTCAGTTTCATTATTGAGGTAGAGTTGATTAATTGGTTATCATTCTGTAATTTAGTTAAAAAGCAGTATTTTATAAGGGAAACATTTTGTAACTGTTAGTGTTCTGTTTCTTGTTAAACGTTTACCCATTATTGCTTGTATGCTTTGATGATTCTTGCCTGAATCAATTAATGTGGTGGTCACCAAATGGTGATTTTTCTAATTGCAGCATTTCTTCTATATTTGTTAGTTGTTGTTCCATCGTAAGAGAGGTAGTGTGCCTCCCTGCCTGCCTGCCTTCCCGCTGCCTCCTTCCTCCTCCCTCCTGCTCCTCTGTCCATTTGTGCTCCTTGGGTTTATGTAAGCCATTACTGTCAGCATTTGCTTTGATACTCCGTTTGCCCTTCAAGCTGGCTTCTGTGTCCTTACCATCCTGTCAGTGCTCCTTTACTTTTTGACAAAAGTCCTTTCAGGTTCTTCAGGAATGTTCCCTTGCTCTAGCACTGGATTTGGCCTCTTCTCCGATAAGCCTTGGTAAGCACCATTGTCCATTGCTCCTGAGTGTTAGATCTCAATGGACATAGGAAGTTAAACATAAGCATATAACTCCTATATGCACGCATTTGTTCATGAGTCTGGGCAGGTAGACACAATCTTAAGAGTTCTGTATCTACCCACCTAGCTAGCTATAAGAAACAAGTATAAGCTACATCACATGGGTAGATCATTTCAACTTTATCCCATTCTTTGGCTGTTTTTCAATGCTAAGAGAACCAGGTGCTTCTTTCTATCTTTGCTACTTTTGTTTGCTCAGTAGCCCCTTGTGTGGAACCAGTCTCCTGACCTCTGGGCCTTCCATCCCTGGGCCTTGTCACCAGTTGCAGGAGAGCGGCAGCCACAAAGCCTCAGTAAGCCACAGCAGGCAAACTCAGGTCAGCCTGTGCTGGCAAGCATAAAGTATATTAGTTGCTTTTCTCAGTGTATGAGAAAAATACTTGACCAAAGCCACTTAAGGAAGGGAGAGTTCGTTTGGCTCACAGTTCAGGGATTTGGCCACTGTGGCTTAAAGGCAGGAGCTTGGGGCAGCCGGTCACGTTTCCCACAGTCAGGAAGCAGAGTGAGAGCTCCGCGCCTGTGCCCGTGCCCGGCTCTTTTTCCCCATTTCATTCAGTTTAGAAGACAACCCAGAGAATAGTGTCACCCATTGAGGAAAGGTAGGCCATTCACTAACATAACCTAAAAAAGCCCCTTACAGCCGTGCCCAGAGCTTTGCTTCCACGAAGATTCTAAATCCTGTGGACAATCAACAATCCTGTGCACAACCCTTACAACCACTTAAAAAAACTTATGCTTTTCCTAAAGAGTGATCCTGATAATCTAGGGGTAGGTCTTTGTAGTAACAGTCTAAACAGAACTGATCTTCAGCAAAAAGTGAAGAAAAGTTCTTCCTCATCAGCACTTCTAAGTCAAAAGGGAAGGTTTGGCTGTGGAGAGTGGCTGACCCTTGGTGAAGCACAGATGTGGGTGTGCTAGGTCAGAAGCATGGGCGGTTGTGGCTGTGTCTCTTATCACAGTGGCTCTGGTGTTTACTTTGTAGCTGGAAGAACTATCCATTTTCAAGTCAGCACTTCTTTTGAAGTGATCTGGCTGAATATCCTGGGATCCTGGGGCAGGGCTAGCCTAGGTCTGAGCTGGTCAGGCACATTCAGGAGAATCATTTTTGCCCTGGTTAGGGGTCGGTGGTGTTGGGGTATCGGGGGTGTCAGTGTTTGGTTATCTGTGGCCAACTGCTCTGGTACAACTTTTTCTCTTGCTTTTCTTAATGGTCTGTGTGATCCCGGGTTAGGGTCTATACAGCTCTGCAAGGCAGGAGCTCATTCTCTTCAGTTATTTGTGGACTCAACGAATAAGCAGGTGGCAGAGTGTAGGTTTTCCACAGTTTCCTAGTGAGCTTGAAATTCCTCTCTGCTATGTCTTCCAGCTGAGCTGCTGTGAGTCAGTTGCAGTGAGTTTTGTTGCTCTGGCCATCTGCTTCTTCGTGTTCAGAACATGTCTACTCAGGAATTATTATTTCCTCACTGAATTCAGGAATGATTCTTGGTCACTTCAAATCGTGATGGCTCCGGGAACTCTGGTCAACTGCTTGAGCTGTAGTATAAAAATCAGGGGGAGGTTGTTTGTTGGAGATGTTATTGGGTTTTCTCCAGTGAGTAGCTGGATGTCCTGACCACGTGCTTCTTGGAGGCCCCTCAGGCTTAGGAACGGCCAGAGAACCAGGCAGTTTGCTAGAGTGGGCTCAGCCGGAACATGTAGCTATTGCGTTGTCTAGGCCAACATCTACTGTTCGCTCCCTGTGGACAAGACATCACAACAAGTCCTGGGAAAGTGGAAAAGTTTCCTGTGCACCTTCTGTCCTCATGGAAGGGCAGAGCTGGCTCCTCTGGGGAAAGCAGGAGTTGGCACCAATGTGTTATCTGTTGCTTGCCATTTGGCCTCACTTTTGAGCCTGGATGAGTGCCCTTCCATCTGCCCAATTCTTGCAAGGGCACTGATGTTTTGTTCCACCTGACCCCATACCCCTTCTCAAGGACAGGAGCTATACGGTTATATTAGGCTCATTTAGGCTTGAATAGCTCAATTTTCAAACTCTGTTTTGACATTGTCCTGCTGTTTGTTGAACAAAGAAGAGTTACACAAACCGCAGAAGAGGAAGCCATGACAAAGGGATAAATTGTTGTTTCACAGCCAGTGTATGAAACTAATTTAGGATGATTTTTTTCACTGTCAAATAATTAACTGAAATTTGAACAATGCACAGTCAATTTCTTTTAACTGAGAGTTCATCTAATGTTATTAATGTTTCCTGATTTTAAAATGGCAGTGCAAATACAGCTTTAAAACAGTACTTACAATTCATTAGATTTGTTTGATGTTTCTCTGACAGTTCTGATTACTAGGCGTTCCTTTTTCACTCCTGTATCTCCTCTGTATTCATTTCTGTATCCCTCCTCAGTGGCAGAGTCCAGAAACCAATAAGAGGCTCTATTTTTGGCACCTTCTCTAACTCAGACCTGTTTTGTCCAGGGTGCATGCAGGGCAGAACTGGGTTCTTGTGTCCACACAAAGCATATTCCCCAGAGGGCCAGGGTGGGTTCTGGAGAAGCGTCATGTGCACACTTGAAAGCAGTGTGCTCAAGAAGAGGTCTTACTGTTCACCTAAAATCCAAAATCTTTCTTCTTACTGTGTTCTTGGAATTCAGTCTGAGATTTCCAGGCAGGGGTGTCCAGCGTAGGTAGTAAAGTTTGACTTCCAAGTCTAGCCCAGGAGCAGTCTCTGGGCTGAGCCCTGGCCACACTTCTACAGCATACTGCCTCTGCTGGGCCACCTGCCGCCCAGGCCAGTAGAGCCCAAGAGTGAGGTTCTCTCAGCATTCCCAGACCTCCACATCATCAGCTCCTCTCAGCCATGGTCACCTGTGTCCCTCTGTGCTTGAGACTGACTCAGTATTTGAGTGTTTTTGGAAAATAATCCACCCACTGAAAACCTCATCATTGGGGGATGAATATCCTCACCATGGAGGAAAACTATGCTCTTTGCCTGTTCTCGGGCCAGCAAGCACCCAGTGTCAGGAGCATGCATGGAACAGAGCTATTCCATTTATCTCTGTCTAAAGTGTGAGGTGTGGCTGGGCAGACTGATCATTTAGCTGCTGAGGAATCAAAACTCTTCAGCCAAAAGTCTGGAGTCCATGCAGGTGAGGCCATGAGGACCCATTGTAGATGTCAGTGACCTTTCGCTTTCTGTCCTGAACAAATAGCAGCATGTGACACAGGAACCTCTTTGTTAATCTTTTTGTCCTTCAAAGAGAAGGTAAGAGTTCTTTTGTTTTTTTGAGGCAGGGCTTTTCTGCATAGCCTTGGCTGACCTAAACTCGCTTTGTAGACCAGGCTGGCCTCCAACTCACAGTAGTCTGCTTGTCTCTGCCTCCCTGAGTGCTGGGTTTAAAGACATGTGTCACCATGCCTGGCTTAAATGACTTTTTTTTTAATTTTTAGTTTTTAACATAATGACTTTGTAAGAAACCAGCTGCTCATATCATCGTTGAAAGAGAAATGCTGTCTTGAGAAGTAAAGCATATGAAAGTTTTTGGTTTGAGATTATAAGTCAAGTAAGATGCTCCATGGCTGTAATTCCAGGATGGAGGAAGCTGAGGCAGGAAGTCAGTACAATTCTGAGGTCAGTCTAAATGCATGTAGGTTAAGATGCAGGGGTCCTACTAGTAACACAGTCAGCATGAGTCAATGCTGAGAGCAGAGTAGCTAGCCAGGGGCCAAGAGAACAGAGAACCAATTATCTGATCTCTCTCTCTCTCTCTCTCTCTCTCTCTGTTTGTTTCCCAACCATAGTAAGAGGGTTTTGTTTGTTTGTTTGTTGTTACTCCTGATCAACTAGCATGGAAACAACATATTTTTCCCCAAAGCCAGACATCGCTTCCTTTATCTCATGAGAAGTAAGTCTAAGCCTCTCCAATTTTGTAGGACCATTCCTGCAAGGGAATCTAACTGTTGTTTTAATACTTCTAGGTCCTGATCAACCTGTCTGCTTAGTTTGGAAAGCATCAGATCAGGCACACTTAGTCAAACTGTTAGTATATGTCCACATAGTCTCAGAGGCTTATATTGCTGTTATTGAGATGAATTAACCCATAAGGCAGAAGAACAGGCGTCAGGATAAGGGGAAGTGCCTAGGTTAAAGGTTTTGGATATTAGACAAAGTTCAGCCCCTTGTAAGTTATACATCTCTAATGTTAATTTGGGCTGCCTGAGCAACACTGAGTTTTGTCAGTCAATGGGCTGGCAGTCTGCTTAGTTCCTATCCCTGTGTAGCGTAGACCTGGGTGTTGAAACATAATGAGCAATCCTGGCTGGTCTCTGGCTGGGAATGATTGACTCTGTCCTCAGGGTCCCTTCCTGTGGCATCAAGCCTGATCCCCAGGTTTTTCCTGTTTCATAAAGACCAGGATCTTTTTAAAGGAAATTTTCAGGAAGCCTCAGTTTTACAACCCCGATTTTTGCAATGGAAACTCCCTTGTTTCTGGCAACTAAAGGTCAGCCGCAGGAATGCATAGAATTGTAAATTCTATATTTCTGGCTCAAAAGATAAATTCTCAGAGCTTTCCTTTTCTCCATACAACCAGAAAACTTAAAGGTCAGGATGGAATATAGGTTGATGGTTTATAGTCATAATAGACCTGGTTTCATCTTTCATCTTGTGATAGTCATGACTAATGCCTTCCCTGAATGTGCCTTCTTCAGTTTCCAGTCTAGGCCTGAGGGCGGTGGGTAGTGGACCATGACCCTGTATTTATACTCCTCTTCCCTCCCCGCCCATACAAAACACAAGATTCAGGAGGAGGCAGAGTGGCAGGGAGTTAGGGTGGCCCAGGGGCTCTGAAGCTGCAATTTCCCATGTCCAGTCTCTTTGGCAGCAGCGTCCACACTTCTACTTTCTCGACCTGGGTCTGGTGGATCCGTAGCGTCATGCCAGCTATCTTCAGAGCCATAGGAGCGGAGAGAATCACCACGTAGGGTCCTTTCCAAGTTGGTTCCAGTGCCCCCTTGGCTACCTGTTCGACACAGACAGTATCACCAGACGTGAACAAGCAGAAACTGGGGGTGGTAGTGGGTCTTTAAGTCTGAAAAATAGCCTGTTTGGAGAACTGGAGAGCCTGTGGTGATTTCAGAAAGGAACGGTTACAGTTTCTGTCAACTGCTGGTCTCTGGGCCCGGGAAGCAGTGGGGCAGGTCTTTTAAATGTAAGTTCTGATAAAGGGTAAATCCTGATACGGGATGTACTGGGACAGAGCAGAGCCAAGGAAGGAGGCCTATCAATCTTTTGCTGGTCTCTAATGAGAGTTTTGTTAGTTTTCTTTTAATGTTCTGTTTATTTTTTTTAACTTGGCCAGAGCTCTGAGATTCATATGCACAATAAAGTTTTCCATGTGTGTCTAAAGATTTAGCTATTAATTGAAAGGTTTGAGCTATAAAAGTTAGGCCATTGTGGGACCCCATTGCTAGGGAGAGACCAAGTCAGGGGACCAGTTCCTGGAGGAGCTTTCTAGCTTCTATTTGAGCAGTTTTAGTCTGTGTGGGGAACACTTTTACCCACCCCGAAAAGGTATCTATAAAAACCAGCAAGTGCTTGTATCCTTCCCTAGCAGGCCAGATCTCAGTGAAGTCAGTTTTCAGAGTGTTCTGAGGTTTTGGCCTCTTACTCGAACTGCTTCCTGGGTAAGGAATCTGTATTTTGGATTTACTTGGGTACCACCCTGACATATGGCTGAGGCATCCTGCACTAGGATGTCCAGTCTAGGTAGAACATACATTGGTCTGAGCAGCCCTTTTGTGGACTCCAGATGAGTAGCCTGGTGAAGGTGAGTTGCCAGAACCTTCCCAGTTGTTTCTGGGAGATGATCTTTCCCTCTGGTGTCCTCCATCAACCTGTGGATTTGAGCTGTCAATTCGGTCTTTACCATGGAGTCTCAGGCAGCACCATGTTGGTGTATACCATCAGAATTATCAATAGGCCCCAGTGGTCTTAGGGCTGTTTGTTGGGCAGTTGAGTCAGCAGGAGGGCCAAGGCTTTTCTTTGTTTTTAATGACCTTTCCTCTAGTGATAAAAAGTCCTATGATGGTAGTTTTGGTTTCATTAAGAACTCGGTTATGTTATGTAAATATGTTTTTGTTGTGATCCCAAGGGTAGGAATTTAGTTTGGGCTTTAGTTTGTCCACAGCTGACACTTGCCTCCTGTGGGGCGCAGTCTTTGTCAGCTGTCCACACAGCACGGAGAGGGGTGTAAACACAAGAGCCCAGAGAGAGACTGGGTAGCACTTCGGAGAGACCAGAGAAGGATGTTGTGGTGGCTTGGAGGACACAGGCAGAGGGAAACATCTCAGTGCAGTCGCTTGGAGGAGACGCTTGCTGCCTTTAATGTTGACGGAGATTGGTATAGCCCCCAAAGTCCCATCAACCCTAAGCAGCTTGGAGAAGTAAAGTCTTTCTCCCCACTAACCTTTTATGTCTTACCTAGGATTACAGGGTTGGTAGAAGGGAGGTAGAGGCTTAAATTCCCCAAATAAAATAGAGTTTAAAAACAAGTGCGACTGCTAGCTCGATTGGTAGAGCACGAGACTCTTAAAAACAAGCTCAACAAAGTCCTCTCCATCGGTCATACCATGGGCATGCCCAGCAGTAAAAGCATAATGACTGTGTGCATGGTCTATGGACTTTCCTTTTCCCCATCTGCCGGAGCCCGCCAGCAGTGTTGAACGGTTCTTGAGTCGGGAGTGAGGATTAAAATTAATAAACCAACACACAACACATGGGACCTTTCCGAGAGGCTAACCGCCTTGCATTATTCCAGACTCCTTTTAAGCCAGAGCAAAAGCACCTCAGCACAATGAGTAATTTCATAAGGAGGTCAAACAAAAGGTGTGATTTTTGACAAGGTATCCCACCTGCTGTCTCAAACAAAAGGAGATAGTCTTGGAAATTTATCGCTGACTACAGTGAGGGCAATGGTGAAAGCAGTCTTTCCCCTGAGATCTAAATATCTGAAGCAAGCTGGAGACCAGCAGTTCCCAACACCCATCTGAGAGCCTGGGTCAGATTGATCAGTTCTGCTCTTTAAGCTAAAGTAACCTGGCTTGGGCCCAAATCATTTCAGTTAGAGTAAGTACTACAGTTCTCATGTATCTGGTTTCCTATTACATCCTGTGGTGGTCATGGATGAGCATATGTGGGTTGGCATTAGGCAAGAGGGTAGCAGATTGGTGATGACAGTGGGTTTCTCAAACAGGACTCAAGGATGGACCAGGAGGAGGGCCTGGTACTGGTCATGCAGTCAGTAGATAGCCAGTATTGTGATGTTCCTTGGAGGAGGGCCTCAGCAGAGTCTTGGGGTGCTGTGAGTATAAGCTCTTAACCAGGGTTAACATGTGTGTTTTTGTTTTCCATTAGACTAGCAGTAGCCACCACAGCTCAGGAGGGCCATTCTGTAGCTACAGGGTCCAATCATTTGAACAGATATGTCATGGGGTGTTTTCAGGGCCCCAAAGTGTGGGTTAAAACCACTGTTGTAACATCTTTTGTTTCATGGGTAATCAGATGAAAAGGTTTTGAGACATCTGGAAGTGTTAGGGCTGGAGCCCAAGTCAGAGCTGTTTTTGAAGCCTAAAATGTCGTTCGTTTTCAGGGGCCCCCTCTGTGCCTTGTTGTTTCCACAGACTCTGGTAGAGGCAGCAACACCTCATTGTACCTAGGAACTCTCAAACTTGTCTCTTGGTCTTTGGAGTTGGCATCTGAAGGATGGCCACAGTCCTGCTCTGAGACAGGCTGCTTTTGCCTCCCCTCCTCTGTAGACAAAATAGGTAGCATAGGTACAAAGTTGGCTTTCTTAGCGGACATTCTGTAGCGCTAGTTCTGTAACTCTTGCAGCAGTCCCACAGTGACCCTTTTATAATCTGTTTTCCCAGGAAACCTCTAGCGGAAGGGCAGGAGGTCAGCATTTTAGTGTCTCACCACACAGGGTTGGAGAGCTTTTAAATTCTTGGGGCAACCCGGTCCAGGTGAGTTTCCCACATTAACCTCTCTCTGGGCCTGTTCATTTAAAAGCAAAGATGGGTTGATTTCACCTCTGCCAGTGGGAGGCTGAAGAATGCATCTTTCAGGTCCAAGACAGAATACACCTGTTTCTCTGGAAGAATCAAACTTTCGAGAGTCAGAGGCAGGAAAGGCGTACTCCAGGGTGCCAGGGAGGACTCAGGATCCTGCCTCTCCAAGCCAGGCCATACTAACTACAAGTTCTTTTGTTTCCAGGGTCATTGGGTATCATTTAATCCGAGAGACCATCTATCTTTTGATTGGGGGCAGAACTTTCAGCTAAGAGATATTCTTCTGATAGAGAGTGTGATACTAACACTTTGCTGGGTATCTTCTAAGTCTGATTATGTCTTAGAGAGGCTGGTGCTGGCACCCTCCATTTGTGCCAAAGGTCTCATCCCAGTCAGTTCTCTCTTACTAAATACATTTTGAGTTACCTCCAGCAAGTGGGGCCTACTTACACCGTTAGCTTTTGTAACTTTCTTCTAGTATCTGCGGCTGAATGGGTGACAGAAAATCTTTTTAGCAGGTATCTTTAATCCTTTTTAAAAGGACCTAGCCAAAAAAAATTTTGTTTACAGTTTCCTTGGTCAGTTTGGATAGAAAGGAAAATCTCTTTCATCCAGGTTACATTGTCTGGGAGCAATTCCCTGCCTAGCCCAGGGATGGTCTGTCTTTCTTTCTTTCTTTTTTCAGAGAATGGTAGAGTTTTGAGTTTTCTAATTCTGTGACTCATTCATTGAAAAAGAGACATAAGCCAGGAAATAGTGGCACATACCTTTAATTTCAGTGCTCAGGAGGAAGAAGTAGGTAGATCTACAGAGCTAGTTCTAGAACACAGAGAAGCCCTGTCTTGAAAAACAAAACAAACAAAAGGAGATATAAAAAAAAAAGGAAATGTTTGGGCTGGAGAGATGGCTCAGCAGTTAAGAGCACTGTCTGCTCTCCCAAAGGACCTAGGTTCAATTCCCAGCACCCACATGGCAGCCCAATTCCAAGGGACCTGGCACCTTTACACTAATGAACATAAATTAAAATTAAAATTAAGAAAAAAAAGGAAATGTTTCCACTATTCCCCATTCCTGGGGTTGCTTAGAGCAAAGGGGATGCTCAGCTGGGGAAACCAATTCCCTCTCCCTGTGTGCACTCCTCTCAGATGGCAGGAGCCTCTGGATGAGAGGCTCCTCCCCATCTCAAGCCAGGGGGTTCGTACACCACAGCAAGCTACTGCTCAATAGAGGGCAACAGAACTGACAGAAACACATAGAAAGACCCACAGGCACACACACACAGAGTCACAGTAAAGACAACCAGGGGTGGCCACCACACACTCACACACCTGAACAGACAAGGGGAATCTAGTGACATCTCACATGGATCCCAGACACTGGATCAGCAGCAACATCTGACATGTCCAACAGAGGGTGTCCAAACAGAAGGTGAAATACCCAGATTGCTAGTCCCCAAATGACCAACAGGCTTTGAGTCCGATGCAAAACACACAGGGCCTTTATTACAAACTGGGTGGCTGCCCTTTACAAGAATAAAGAGGCAAGCAACCCCAACTCTGGGGGAACAGGGTTTTTAAGGGGACAAAAACGAACGTAGGGAAGTGCAAGTCTTGGCATTACAGGATTGGGTGAAAGGGTCTCTACAGGAGCTGACCTTTAAAATGACCTTTAAAATGATTGGTTTGTTTTCAGGTGCCAAAACTGCAAATGATCAGGTCTGGCTACCTGGAGGACACCTGCCCTGCA
Organism: Pachyuromys duprasi; assembly: GCA_028658305.1. Taxonomy (NCBI): domain Eukaryota; kingdom Metazoa; phylum Chordata; class Mammalia; order Rodentia; family Muridae; genus Pachyuromys; species Pachyuromys duprasi. The sequence goes on from CM053757.1 coordinate 17,180,891, forward strand.
GGTTAGGCTGTAGCAAGGGGGAGGGGGAATTAACACATTCCATGGGCTTTCTTAGGGGCTGCATGACCCTAGTCACACCCTAAGGTTAATCTGGGTGGGGGACTGCTGCTGGACCCCTGCTCTGAAAGGACTGTGATCTGGTGACTTTGCCCCAGACCCAAGAATTAACTCCAAGTTTTTGAACCTCTCAAAGGCACCCTAACCAGACTTAACCTCCAGAGGTGACAGACCAGGAGGTGTTCTAATTTGTTTCCTCTGGGGACGGAGGTGCCAGACACTCTGAAGCATTAGGCAGGGATTTATCGAAGGGAGCCCTGGGGATAGAAAATCTTAGGTTGTGCCCCTCCTAGGAATTCCCTGACCACCGCACTCTTCCTCACTCCTAGGGGCTCTGAGACTCCTGGTGTCTTGATGTCTGGTGTCTAGGATCTCGGTGGGATCTCCAGAAATGTTGTGGGAGATTCATCAGAGAAGACTGCTCAGACAGACATGACTTTAAGCCAATAGAAAGTCTTTGTTAGCCAGCCAGCAACTACACTGGGTGTTCAGGATCCCAGTGTACCCCTGAGCCCTTCTCAGGATGAGGTTTTAAGCACAAAACCCATGTTCTGGGCAGTTAAACAAGACCAGTTAGCCAGAAGCAGAACTACAGAAGCCAGGAAGCAAAGTTGGTACATTTCCCAGAGCTATGGACTCTGGTGGCCTTTGTTTTCATTTAGTCAGGTGGAACTGTCTATGTGCTGAGTTTCACAGCCTGAATGGTACTTCCATCATGGAGTCAGTTTTGCTGTGGTCTGGAGACCTGTTACAATTACTAGGTTTAGATTAAATACTTGTAAACCAGCTTCAGTACTTCTTGTGAAAGATACACAATACTTCTTGTTGCTTTGGAAAATTCTGCTAATTCGTTCATTTAGAAGTTGCGCTTTCTCTAGATTGAGTACAAATGTTGGTTTCTTCGGTTACACCATTAAATAGCTTACAACACATAGACAAGCAGCATTTGCTGGCTGGTACTCTTTTTTTCCTCATTGACTAAACTAGTTCAAGAAATGTAGCTGCTTTCCCAGCTCAGAGCTGTGTAAAATGTCACTGATATAAACTGTAGGGTATGGGGTGGATGCTGCAACCTGTGTTTCAGTGCTGATCCTTTCATACCACATATCAGTCATGACTTCCGTGACCTTGGGTAGCTACTTGAAGCCTCAGATTCTTAATCATTCATATAACCAACAAATGTATATAAAGTTTCAAAACTGGTTATCTAAAATATTGGCTTCTTAAATGGATCAAGAAACTTGGAAGGTGCTGGCCTGGCAATGCCTACTTGTAATCCCAGCACTTAGGAGATTGAGGCTTGCGTTCTAGGCCACCCTGAGATACACAGTAAGAAGGTGTCTCAACAACAACAACAACAACAACAACAAAGGCCAAGTGTGTTGTAACACATCTGTAACCCCAACACTCAGGAAGCATAGGTAGGAAGATCAGAAGTTCAAGTCCATCCTCAGCTGTATTAGACCTGTCTCAACCTCCCTTTCCCACTACCAGATACATAAATAAAAAGGAAATTTGGAAGTTCCAGGACAGCCAGGGCTATACAGAGAGACCCTGTCTCAGAGCACAACCTTCGGGTGTCGCTCCTCACCTCTCTGCTTTGTTTGAAGCCGGGTCTTCTTCGCTAAACTAGCTATCCTGAAAACTTCTTATCACCACCTCCCACTTCCTAGTAGGGTGTCCAGAGTTTACAGATGTGTATGCTCCTGCCCCCAGCTTCCCTCCCCCGCCAGACAGGGTTTCTCTGTGTAGCCCTGGCTTGTCCTTGAACTCACCCTGTAGACCAGGCTGGCCTTGAACCCAGAGATCCACCTGCCTCCGCCTCCTAAGTGCTGGGATTAGAGGTTGCGCCACCAAGCCCAGCTCTACCTCCAGCTTTTTGACATGGGTTCTACGGATTGAAACTCAGGTCAGTCATCCCCTACTTACTTGCTTCCTTTTCCTTTTAAAATAAAAACAAAAAGAAGGTTTTATCTGGAACTTATGAAGCATTATATTCCTTTTTTCCGAAATAGGGTGTCTCTTGCCTGTCCTGGACTCACTTTGTAAACCAGAGAGATCAGATCCAGCTACATCTTTACATGTTGTTTTCTCTCTTCATTCTAGCACTGCCATGAAATAGCTTATAAGGATGGGATTCGCTGTATTTTATTTTTGATTCCAGACTTGTGTATTATCAGAGTCAGGTATCCCTTGTATTTGGTGGTGGGTCTAAAAATACAGGAAACATTTAGAAAGGGATCTTTTAGAAGATAAAAGTTAGAGAAGACACTGCGTCATGGGTGGGAGCGGCTCCCTGCTGACAGGGCCCCGCTCGGCCTCTGCTGCTGTGGGAAAGCCGTGGGACTGTTCTGGTCCTCCCTGCTCCCATGAATGACGCTGCCAAGGAGTGTGGTTTCTGTCTGTCTTGTGCTGTGATTCCCATCCTGGAGTAGTAGGTGGGAGTTGACCTGTGACATACAAGCGTCTCCTGGGGGAGGTGTGCCCTGTGCTTTCCAGGCCCCCGTTGCTGTGCGAGGCAGAGATGTCTTACTAGTCTCATCGGAAAATCACATGAGGTAATGGGGGTGTGAGGTGCCACGAGGCACCATTATAATTACGGCTCAGTCAGCAGACCAAATACCTGTTTAACTCCTCTCCTTGGAATCAATGTCTGACACAAAGGAGACACTTTTAAAGTGCTCATTACGGGATGTCATCTTTAGGGGTGGTTCCTTTTTAAGTCAGGTAAAAACCAGAAAATGTGATTCTGTTCAATGCCTTCTGAAAAACAGTCATATGCAAGCAAAACAGATGTCCTGGGAGCATTATTTTAATGACTTCCTTTCTGCTAGGTAGGTTTCATTGGTTAATGTGTGTGTGTGTGTGTGTGTGTGTGTGTGTGTTTCTGTTTGTGTGCCTGGGTGTGAGAGAAAGATGGTTTGGGGAGGAGAGACTTCAACAGCACCATCACAATCAAGACAGGTGAAACTAGCTCTTTAAGCATACGCAGGTCAAGGTGCTCTGAGTGGACCAAAACCACCAAATGTGGGCCAGATTGTGGTCACAGAATCCAGCACTTCAGACTTCTTTGGGGTGTCACTGGAATGTTTTTTATGTGGAAGAATATGTTAAATTTAGTTCTTAGAGGAAAAAAGAAACACTTAAAACCCTTAAGAAGGTAAGCAGGGGGTGCTGAAAATGTACAGGCCTCATGAGAAACAGCACCTCACATCCCAGAGGACACAGCAGACAGTGGGCATGGGAGTTTGACTGGAAAGGCTGCTCAGGCTGGGTGGTGAACAGCTTTGTGAGCTGTGCTGGGGTCTGTGCTTTGTATTGCCAACAGGCTCTGTAGCGGCACTGTTCAGAGAATGCTGTGAGCTGAACGAGTGTCCTGCACAGCAGCACACATGTTCTCCAAAGGCTGCTTGTTGAGGTCGTTGTTGCCATTATTTTTAACTTTTTAAAAAACTTTTTCAAGACAGGGTTTCTCTGTATAGCCCTGGCTGTCCCAGAACTCACTCTGTAGACCCCTCTGGCCTTGAACTCAGAGATCTGCCTGCCTCTGCCTTCTAAGTGCTGGGATTAAAGGTGTGCCATCATCACCAGCTTAAATTAACTTCTAAATTAACTTTATCTTAAATTTTTAAGAAAAAGTTTTGCTCTATTCTCAGGTTGGCCTCAAACTTCTGGGCAACAATCCTCTTGCCTCAATTTCTTGAGTAGCTGAGACTACAGGCATGTGTCACCTTACCCATCTTTGTTGTTTTGTTTTGTTTTTTAGACAGGATCTTACTATGCAGTCCTAGGACTTGCTGTGCAGAACAGGCCAGCCTTGAATGCACAGAGGTTCACCTACCATTGTCTTCTGAGTGCTGGGATTGAAGGCGTGTGCTGCCATTCTTGACTGAGGACGTTGTTTTTGTTGATGGTGGGTTTTGTTGTATGTATGTATGTATGTATGTATATACATATGTACTTACCTATCTATCATCTATCTATCTATCCATCCATCCATCCATCCATCTATCTATCTATCAAGATGGGATCTTTCTATATAACCCTGGCTGTCCTAGGACTCACTATGTAGACCAGGCTGGCCTCAAACTCACAGAGATCTGCCTGCCTCTGCATCTCATGGATGAAAGATGTGTGCTATCACACCTGGATTTTTTTTTCAAATAAGAAACAACCAAATAAATTTTAGAGGCATGTTTGTTAATTGACGACATACAAGACAGTTTGGAAGAGGAGTAATACAAACCAGTAAATTAGATAGAAAGTATTTGTGTAGACCCAGGAATATTAAGGAGCAAGCAGTGGGAATGGAGAAAGATGACCATGTCAGCAGGGGGGCCTGAAGGGCAGGGGGATAGGGAGGAATGAGAGGGACATGCCTAGGGGGTTTTGTTGTGGATAACGAGTCACAACACCGTTTTGTACTGTGTGCCAGTGTTCCCTCTCCAGGCTTTTTCGATGCTCTGGAGTGTAGTATTGCTCTATAGAGTGCACAGCATGGCTGAGGTCAGTCAGCGGCTTTATATACAAGCTTTCCAAGGATGTGTGGTTTGTGTTGGAGGGGCTAGACTTTCCTATGAGTTAGTCAAAACAAACGGGGTGTGGACAACCCAAGGTACTGTGTCTGTCTGCTGAGCGGAGCGGAGGTGGAAGCTAAGATTCTGAGGAATGGGCTTGTCCTTGTTAAAGACTGGGAACAGAGCCGTTGGAGTCCGTAAGCCTAGGAGCTGGGAGGTTGGAGGTTTAGAGATGTAGTCAGGAAACCGAATCAGAAAAGGGAGGAAGGAAGAAAGGAAAGAAGGCAGGCAGGCAGAGAAAGAGCGAGGGAAAAAAACCACTGGGAAAAGTAAAACTGTCCCAAGGAGAAGAGATGAAGGTCTCCTGAGACACTGCAACCATGCAACTACAGACATCTTGCCCTCCCTGCATATATTGGAGTGACATGCACACATGCTTTGGGGCCAGACTGTGTCTGCATGTGTTTTATTTTTGTATAAGGAATGAGTATGGTTATGAGCATGCACATTCACTCAACCTGTCAACTGTGCTCACATTAGATTTCAACCTAGCGATAACAAATACAGGGCAATACGTACACTTTAGTGCATGTTCTATATTAAGTAATTAGATAGAGCTGCCTATCTTTTCTCTCATCCTGGAAGTCATAAATAGAGTGACTGGCAGCATTTGTCTTTGGATGCCTGGAGTGGCAAGTGGAGCCACCAGAATTTCCTCTGCTTTCCTAAATAGTAAGTCAGAAGCAGTATAGCACATCACCAGGATGGTGGAAGCTGGTGTCACTATGAAAGACCAAAAAGATGGGATGGTGGCGGTTCCTGCCTCATCTCCATTCAGTCTGCAGTAAACATACAAGACGCCTTGTACAGAAGATGGTGGATTTTAGAGAAGGACACCGGGTTGTCATAGATATAACGGGGTGGTGATTCCAGTTGCAGCAACTATGCCAGTTGTGACCCTGATGCTGGAGCAAACCATATATTCCCGGTCACTGTGTTGTTTCCTAGGCCTGGTAATAAAAACTACCGGGGCATTTTACTGCAGCCACAGGGAATCTTCCTGAGTTGTACCTTTGGGTGCGATTAACTTTTTAGCCAACATGTCTTATAGCTTGGCTCTCACATGGTAGCTAAGAGAACTGACTAGAGGGGGTTCAGGACTCTCTTTGGGGGAGAGGGTTGGCACATTTTGAACTGTGGAAAGGGTTCTGCGTTGTGGGTGGGGCCAGGTTGCTGCTGCCCGTGTTTCGTCGTTGAGAGCAGCAGTGGAAGGGCTGGATGGACGGCTCGGCACCTGTGAGGACCGGTTACTCCTTCAATTCCTCGTACCCACAAGGCGGCTCTCAGCCATCTGTAACTCCAGGCCTCAGAGATCTAGGGTCCTCTTCTGGACGCTGCAGGTACAAGAACACGTGTGGCACTCAGACATACAGGCACATACATAAAAATAGATTAGAAAAAATAATGTCTCTAAAGAGAGCCGGGTACATGTAGATGCCGAGGTCACAGAGGTGTCCTGTACTCTCACTGAAGCGGATGTCCTAGACTACAGAGACGGTTGGCATGGGCTCCAGATGGGAGCCGCCACATTCTCTCCAGCTTCGCAGAGTCGGTGCTGGAAGCAGGAGGGACTGTGTCTGCTGTACATGGCCTTGATGTGTCAGTTCGCCTGGCTGGCCCAGGGCTGTTACACCCGAAGCTCCTGGTGCCAGGAATCTAGTTGTTCTGTCTGTCACATTTGTGACATAACCTTTATTTTGTTTTGTTTTTAATTTTTGAGACAGTTTCTCCATGTAGCCCTGTCTGCCCTAGCACTCAGTCTGTAGACCAGGCTGACCTCAAACTCAGAGATCCACCTGCCTCTGCCTCCCCAGGGCTGAGATTAAAGGTGTCACCACCACTGCCTATCATCGTAGCATTTTTAAAAGAGCCAGTGCTTGTGCCTATCAGCTGCATTTGTAAGTGCGTTATAAACATTTACTCATTTAGTGTTTGTCAGGTCTGTTAGCCAGTGATGTTATCATACCCTCCAGACTGAGAGACTGAGGCCTAGAGAGGGTAAGTAGCTGCCTCCAGCTGTACAGGTTGTCTGTAGAGTTTGGGATCAGAACCCAGGCAGTTTGGTTCTGGAATTCAGGGGCTGCAGCGCAGCCGTGAGGCTAATGCTCGCCTGTCGAGGGCCTCCGGCCTCCATGAGTAAGGTAGGCAGTTCACCTACCCTGCATGTGAAGAGGACCTGCCTTCAGTTTAAAATCTGGCAAAGTTAGCTTGGCAATAAACCAGTTAACCAGCTCAATTGGAATGTGCTGTAGGCAATAAATTGTTTACCTCGGCTAATTTCACAGCAATAGCACGAGAAAATAACTAAGGACTAAAACCTAAAGATGTTTCTAAATGTTTTTTTGGCGAATATATGTTACTTGTGGGAAAATAACTTCCTGGAAAATGATTTTGTTTCACAAAGAATTACCACTGCCCAGGACCTTTAATCTGTAAGTCTGCAGCCTAAACTAGGTATACTTGTATAGCAACCCAAGAGCAAGAAGCCTTGCAGACACATGGATGCTGGTGGCTGGTGCATCCTGACTGTGTAGCTATGCCGTGGGAAGGTGGATAATGGACCCCAAACCTTTAGCAGCATGAAGCTGAGGGGCTGGTGTGCTTTTCCTTGCATCCAGATTCTGACTTGCCTCTCATACCCCACAGGCAATTCTTGTTGCTCAGTCTGTGCTTTTGCAAATTTCTTAAAAAACAAAAAACAAAAACAAAAAAACCCTGAAACATGGAATCAGAGAGATGGCTCAGCAGTTAGGATTGCTTGCTGCTCTTCCTGAGCATTCAAGTTTGCTTTCCAGCACTCACAGCAGGCGGCTGACAACTGCCTTTAACTCCTGCTCCAGGGGGTGTCCTATGCCTCTGGCCTTCTGAGGCACCTGCACTCAAACGTACATATCCACATGCCGACACACACACCTACACATAATTAAAACTAACAAAAATATGACTTACAGTAATTGTGAAATGTGACACAGATATGGACGGTATGTATTGATGCAGTCTGATCACAAGAAGGTGACTGCCAGAATCTACCAGACAGTCTGCGAAGAGCCACCATCCCTTCAATCATCTCCCTGCCAAGGGTGGCCACATCCTTATCGTTTCTGGTGGTCCTGTGCCTGCTCTACAACCTGGTTTTCTTACTCAAGTGTGTGCCTGTAACACGCAGCTTTGCCCTTCAGTTGTGCCTGCTCTCTGGCTTGCTCCTGCTTTTGGCTTTTGCCACCAGCTTTTTATTTTGACAAATTTCAGACCTAAAGAAGTTGAGAGACCAGTATGACAGACACGGTATATCACTTTACTTAGATTTACTAATTGTTAACATCTGCCAAACGTGTGCACTCTATAAGTGTATGTACACATGTATTCCCTGTATATGTGTATACATGCACACATATGTGCTTGTGTCACCCTAGCTGGTTTTCCAACTCCCAAGTCCATGTCTGTCTTAGCCTCCAGAGTTGCTGGGAGTACAGGTGCACACTATTGTGTGTGGCTACACATGTTTTCTTTTGGAGCCTTCTAACCATTACAGAGTAAATTGTAGATATTGTGGCCCTGCACTCTCAAAGTCTTTAGCACATATCTTGTGACAGCAAGGACATTCTTCTGCATAGACAAAACAAATCATCATTGACAGGCATGCTGGCGCATACCTGCAATGCCAGCACTCAGGAGACTGAGACAGGAGGATTGTGAGGTTGAGGCCAGCCTGGGCTACATAGTGAGACCTTAACAACAAACAATCAAACAGTCCTAGCACAGTGGGTCAGCTGGTAAAATACTTGTCCTGCAAGACTAATGTCCTTATTTCTTTCCTCAGATCCCACAGCGAAAGAAGAGACCCAACCCCCAAAGTTGTTTTCCGAGTGCCACACATGTGCCAAGGCATGTTCACCCCATACTCAACATACTCAGAACACACACACACACACTCACACACACACACTTACACACACACAGCAACATTTAAAAACCAAAAGTCTAAGGATGTCCCTTGGTGGTAGAGCACTTGCCTAGAATGTGTGTGGCCCTGTGTTTAATCCAAAACACCATGAAAAAGGAGTTTGAACACTGGCAAAGTTCTCATGGAGTATTTATATTCACACATCCTCCCCATCTAGTGGTGTCCTTTTAGAGTCTTTATTGTCGTCACCAGGGGCAGGTCAAGGCTAATCTGTTGCATTTAGTCATCATACCTGGTCGATCGAAATAGTGCCTTAGCAGCATTTGAAGGCTTGGTTTTATTTTTAGCTCTGTGTTTGTGTGTCTGTATCCCCGTGTCCGTATGTATGAATGCAGGTGAGTGCATGCTATAGCATGCATGTGGAGGTCTGAGGACAGCCCTGGTATTAGTCATTTCCTGTTTCTATGACTTGGTCATGGCTGCTTACCCCAGCCTACTGGCCTGTGAGCATCCTGGGATTCTCCTGTCTCCACCTCCCATCTTGCAGTAGGAGCCCTGGGATTCTAGACACACAGTGCTGTGTCCAGCTCCACGTGGTTTCTGGGATCTGAACTCAGGTCCTCATTCTTAGGTGGCAAGGGCTGTACTTACTGGGATGTTTGTTTGCTTGTTTACATTTAAGTACAACGTCCATTTGTAAAAATGCTTGAGATCTATCACAGATTGAACTGCAGAGCCACAGCCATCATCCAGGCGAAGCAGATTTTTCCATCCCCACCACCGCCATCACCGTCTACTTCCTCCTCCTAATGGGAACCTGTGACCTGACTCCGGGCGCCATGGACTCTTTTGCCTGTGTTTGAGTTTCATATAAATGGAATCTGAAGTTTGTATGTTTCTGTGGTTCCTTGCACTGTGCAGTGTGCTGGTGAGATCACTCCTACGCTGTGGCCGTCATTTCATTTCCACACTGCAGTGTATATTCTCTGACCACAGTGTAATCAGCCTATCTCAGCTATGTGGATGTTTGGGTTCTTTCCGTCGTCAGCTTTTGCAGAGTTCCCATGAACTCTCATTTTTAGTACCCTGCCCTGCATTTCTGTTGGGAAGCAAATGGCCAGAAGAGGAATGGGGATCTTCCACTCCAGTAGTGAGTCTTCTGCCAGGCGCTTTTTCATCGATCTGCCCAGCCACAAGCTTTTCGGGCCTCCATGGTCGCACCGGCTTCTAGACCCAGCCGCTCTGGCAGATGGCGAGGCTGCGTCTGGTGGATGGCGCCTCTCTGGTTGAGTGCCTTTTCACAGACAGTTGGCCTTTGTGCCTGGGTGTACTCCCTTGTGACTGTTCAGGTTTGTTGCACATTTCTCCACAGTGGCCTGGCTTTGTTTTCTTGTTGATTTTTTCGGAGTTCTTTTTATTTAGTTTTAGTTTAGTTTAGTTTAGTGAGACAGGGTTTCTTAGTGTAGCCTTGGCTTTCCTGGACTCACTTTGTAAACTAGGCTGTCCTAGAACTCACAGAGATCTGCCTGCCTCTGTTTTCTCCAGGGCTGGGATTACAGGTGTGAGCTACCATGCCTGGCGAGTTCTTTATATTTAGATTGAGTTATATGTAAACCATAATTATTCTCTCATACTGACCTTTCCCTTTTACTATGAAATTGCTGTTTTATGGGTCATTTAGTCAAATGTTGACAATCAGCATAAAATTTAACCTAGTGGAAAGTTTATTAGTCTTTTCCACCATGGGTGAGTATTTTCTGTGCCTTATTTCCCTACCTACCTCTGAGACCAAAAAAGTTGTTTCTTATGTTTCCCAAATGTTCTTATGTTTAGCTTTTTCACATGTATGTCTGTAATCCATGTAACACTGATTTGTGTGTCAGTGTGTGCACTGTGAGGTAGGGGTCAAGTTTGCATTAAGACAAGACAAGCTATCCATGTACCTCAGCACTATTTCTGACAGTTTTGTTAAGGTGTCATCTGTACACCATAAAATCCGACTGTTAAAAAAAAAAGTGTGCAGTGTACCTATTTGAAGGTTTAAAAACATTCCCGTTATCCACCCGGCTCTTCCTCTTCGTCATCAGGTAGAGCCTGCCCCGAGCGCCAAACCTCAAGTCTACTTTTTGTCTATACACGTGTCTTTTCTAGACATTTCTTGTGACGAGAGTGATGCACTGCGTGGCCTTTTGCTGACTTCTTTTACTTAGCATTTGGAGCATGAGGTTCATCCACGCTGCGCATGGATCAAGTGTCTAGTTCCTTCCTCCTGAGTCAGTTCATGGTGTGGATGGACCACAGTTTATCTGTTCACCAGCTGCTGCACGTTTGGACTACTTCCACATCTTGGCTCAACAAATAGAGCTACTCTGAACATCACACAGGGCTTGGTTTGTGTAGATACAGCTTCTCGTAAGTAGCAACTTGTATGGCTGTGGTCATATAACTTTGTTTTTCTTTTGTAAAGCAGCTTTGTTTTATCTTGGAAGACAGCTATGTGGGTTTTAACAGATGTATAGATTTTATGGTGCAAGTTCAATCAGGATACCACTCGGTTCCGTCTCTCCCCAATAACGCTGTTTTTATGATGGCCCTTTATAGGCAAGTTCTAGGCCACTCCCTTTCAGGACACACCATTGAGATGGACCGGTGTGTCCCCATGAGATTCACCCTAATTGTTATATCTATCTGTAACACTCCTTGTTCTGCTGAGCAGGGCTGCATTGTGCGGACAGATGGCCATAGCGTTTGTCTGTCCACCCACTAAGTACTGGTAGATTTGTTTCCAGGCTTGAGCAGCCGTGGATAGAGTTGTGGTAAACATTGGTGTATAGTGTTTTGTGTTAATACAAGGTTAATTTCTCTAGGGCAATTATCCAGGGTGATTGTCCCATTTTACATTGCCACCCCTCATTTCTGTGACAGTTTCTGTTACTCCAGAGGCTCATAAGGACTTGATGTCTTTTTTTTTTTCAATTAAAATCATACTGAGAAGTGTGCAGTGAAGCTCATGAAGTTTTAACTTGCATCTCTGAAGTGATTGGTGCAGGGCACATAATGTGCATATTGGAACTGGCAACACACCAGGTACCCATCCACTCTGACCAGAACTCGGTTCTCAGAGCCGACCTTTCCTGTCCCCGACACGGGAAGTTTTGCTGTGAGTCAGATGTCTACTCACAATAGACAAACATTTGTTTGTCTTTTTGTCTGTATTCCACTGTCATAATCACTGCGTATTTGTGAGAGGTCCTGGAAGTCTATAAAATCTCCCCCACTGTTCTTCAGGATGTTTACATAAACGGAACCATACCCTGTGTGACCTTTTGGGTCTGTTTTCAAGGTTCACTGTGTTGTAACAAGTGTCAGTGTTTCATTCCTTTCTCTGGCTGAACAGTAGTTCATGTGTGGATATCTGCTGTTTGGTGGATGGCTGGATCATTTCTGTTTGTAATGAATAATGTTGTGGACATGATTTTACACATTTTTCTCTGGATGAGGGTTGTAGTTTCTCTTGGCCATCTACTTCAGAGTAGAATGCTAGGTCACACCACAACTCTCTATTCAGTGTTTTGAAGAACTGCCAGACTGCTTTCAGTGGGAGCTGCATCATTCTATAGTCTCAGCAGCAAAGTACCAGACTTCTGTTTTGTCTTCATCCTCACTAACACTTGCTGTCATCTTTGGGTTTGGTGGTCCCCTCTTGGTAGGTGGGGACATTTACTTATTCATTAATTATTTTTAATTTTTTGAAAGATTTATTTTATATGTGTAAGAGGGCTTTGCTTGCATGTATGCCTGTGTACTACATGTTTGCCTCATGCTGTCAGAGGTCTGAAGGGAGCATCAGAACCCCTAGAACTGGACTTAACAGATGTCTGTTAACCATCATGTAGGTGCTGGAAACAAAACTGGGTCCTCTGTCAAAGCAACAAGTGCTGTTAACCACCGAACCTTTTCTTTATTCCCCAATTTATTTTTGTGAGAGAGACACGTTACACGTGGAAGTTGGGGATAGCTTATGAGAGTCAGTGTCCTTCTACAGCGTTGACTCTGGGGGTGGAACTGAGGTCACGTAGACATGGGCAGCTTTCCCACCTTCCAGCTTAACTGTGTAGTTGTATTTTTTTAAATGTTTGAAATTTAGATGTAAGCACATTTTCCCCTTTCCTTTCCTCCCTCTACTCCTCCCCATATACCTCTGCTTGTTCCTTCAAACTCATGACCTCTTTTCTCACTGTTGTTATATGCATATATGTATATACATGTATATTCCTAATATAACCTGCTCAGTCTGTATAATGTCACTTGTACATGTTTTCAGGATGGACCCTTTGGTATTAGATAGCCAGGCGGTGTGTGCTTCCCTGGGGAAGACTGTTTGTCTGGCCCTCAGCATCCTCAGTTGTCTGTAGTTCTTTGTTAGGGCTGAGGCCTCGTGGGCTTTTCCTCATCCACTGTGGAATGCTTACTGATGTCATTTTTGTGCAGCTCATGTTTAGGCAGCTATGTTGGTGAGACTTTACGGGCGTAGCTCCCGACATTCCTAGAAGACACGCTCTCACAGCAAACTCTTTGATCCTCTGGCTTTCTGCCCCCTTTTCCACAATGGTCCCTGTGCACTATGTTTTGTAGATGTGTTCACTAGGACTATGTTCCACAACTCTGTGGCTTTCTGTAGTAATTTCCAAATGTCTCAAAAAGAAGTTTCCTTGATAAGGGGTTAAAGACTACATTTATCTGTGGGTAGAGACAAATGTTTAGATTGTTCTTAGGGATTATGATGATTTATTAGTAGTTGTAGATTTGCCTCTAATGTCCATGACTTCCTAGCCCTGAACAGTTGGCTAGGTTTCTCATACCAGCTCATTGTAGTTTTGCTTTGTATATTATTGATGACTTGATGATCAAATGATGTTGAACACCTTTTCACATGCACGTGCATTTGGCCAAAGGTGCATCTTTGAGGAATTCTATTCAGATCCCTCGCCATTTTAAAAATGGCGTTACTAGACCTCTTATTGTAGTAGGTCACTCCACTCCCTGCCCTCTCTATTTAACCTTTGAAACAGACTATGAGCCAATTTCTTGACGTATCAGTTTGTCCAGTTACTCAGTTGCATATACACTCACTCCATCACTGCCTTTGCTATCTCTTTGCCTGCTGGGTAGTTTAGAAATTACAGTGGAAACTGTCTTCTGTTAGCAGCATATTCATCTGGAAGATTCTAGATTCCTTCTCTTGAGAACCTTTATTCCAGTGGGAACTATGGAATATCTTGTATCAATCATTCAGAAATGCAGACTAAAATCTCCACGAGATAGTTCTTGTTTAGTTAGAAACAACCATACCTCAGTAGTAGGAATTTCTTGTCACACTAACTAAACTAAGTACACCCTCTTCCTAAGGCCTGTAAGTGGGTGTGTTGACTGGTTTTTCTTTCTTCTTTACTTCTTCAGGGGTTTGTATAATCCTGCTGCTGCTCAGCCTTCATCAGACTGTCAAATTCTCTCCTCTATTTGACGTTACCCCCTAGGCATCTCCTTGCGTCTGTAACCTCTCCTTCCCTTGGACCATCTCACCACATTGATCTGTCCTCCCAAGTTGCCATGCGTCATGGCCACACTGATTTTCCACAGTTACCTTCAACAGGCTGTCCTGTCCTGTCAGTCTGCACCCTTTCCTGCCCAACGGTCTCTCCTCAACATTGCCCCTGACAGACTTCCAGGTTGTCCGTAGGCATTTTTCGATGGCCTCATTCTTTGTGGAAGCATTGGACCCAGCATTCCCATCCTGGCTATCACTACTCTCCTGGCTGCTTTGACTGCTCTGTTTTTGTTTCTACCTGTCCTGCTTGTCGCCCCTTAGACCCACTGCCAAATCTACCTCCCTTGTTATTTCTGAATGTCACACCTCTTTGGGCCTATTTTGTTCGAACTCTGAGGGAGTAGAATGGACATCTGTGATTTTTGTGTCCTAACTGTGTTAGCACCTTCATTTGGGCAGAATCACAGTATTTATGGGTTCTTTTTTTTTTTTTAATTTTTTTATTTTTTTGTTATCAATCACAGGTTAGGTACTTTGCATCCCATGCCCAGCCCGCCCACTCCCTCCCACCCTCCCCAACCCTCCCTATTTATGGGTTCTAAGAGCTCGTTATTTATTGAAATAACAAACAAGATAAGAGTTAATATTCCCTTTTTAAAAATATTGTACAGATAAATATATATGTACATATATACACATGTGCACATATTCTCACAAATGTTTTTACACACACATTTCCACAAGCATAGCACTGTAGAATGCTTTCTCTCTGTTTTTTGTTTGTTTGTTTTGTTTCTGTGAAACAGGGTCTCCATATTACAATGCTGGCTGGCCTGGAAGTTGTCAAGAAGCTGTAGTTGGCTTTGAACTCCTGCTCCTCCTGCCTCCACCTCCCAAGTGCTAGAATTACATGTGTCACCAGATTTCAGCCACCTTGAGAGCACCATCCTGCTGAGCACTCATTGCTGTGTCCAAGGGAAGCTGATTGAAGGCTATGCCCGGGACGTACTTGAGAAATTTGCTAGAAATGTTTTTGATGGTCTTAGTGATTAAAGGTTATGTTGTCTATAAATTTAATTTTATTTCCAGTTTGGAAAGAGGACATTGTAGTTTAAGTATGTGGTAAAGATAATAAATGTTTAATGGAAAGGAGTCCCTGGGTCTGCTAGAGCTGAGGACCTGTGGCTTGGCCTTGCTTCCAGAGGTGTTACTGTGGCTGCTCAAGGGAACTTAAAATATTCCAGAGGACCTCACAGGGACCTTATGGTGTCCCCCAAGAAGGGCAGAGCCTTATACGGGCTCTTCCTGTGGAGGCCCATCACCCATCATGCAGGACCTTGCAGAAACTGACCAGATGTTGTAATGTAGGGACTTCTGATCTGCGGCTAGGGCACCAGACATCCACATTCCTGTTGAGTAGGTACAGTCGTAATTACTTTTCTATTGCTGTGAAGAGACACCATGACCAAGGTAACTTCTAGAAGAAAGAGTTTACTGAGGTCTTACAGTTTCAGAGGGTGAGTCTATGGCTATCATGGTGGGGAGCGTGGCAGCCGGCAGGCAGGCATGGAGCTGAAACAGTAACTGGGACACAACCGGAATGGAGGGAAGGAGAAAGTGAGAGACAGAAACAGAGACACCTCCTTAGTAAAGCCACACCCATTGCCAAATAGTTCTGCCAGCTGGACACCCAACATTCAAATATATGAGCCTACTGGGGGCCTTCCAGCCAGGAGGAGCATGGAGGCGGCTGGGCAGGAGTCTGGTCTTTTGTGCCCCGTCATGACTGGTAGTTCACCGTGGGATTACACTGTGCTCACTGGCAGCTGTTGCTGGACACTCGCACAGTAGGAGGGAGGCACAGTAGGGTCACCTTGGAGACACTGAAGGGGGAGTTGGGGTGACCCAAGTTGGATTCTATCTGCTTTCTAAGTTTGCTGGGGTAGAACCACAGCACAGGGACAGGGGGTGAAGCCTTTCCAGGGACAGGTTCTCTGAGCACAGGCCTGTTAGCATTGTGGCCGTAAGCCTAGATAAGCATTCAGGCCCCCAGCATGGTCATTTGTGCAGTGGTGTGTTGAAACACACGTGTCGCCTGTAATGAGCGTGAAAGATCAGTGAGCTCAGGTGTTTGTTTCCCAATCTATTTTTAGAAATCAAATTGTAAAATTGACAGTATATAGTAAAGGGGAAAGTATAGTATATTACAAATATTCACACCAAAAATATTTTTGAGAAAATTGTGTCAAAGTCAAGCTATATAGATATAGATTCTGAATTATGTTAAAAATCCTTTAGATCTATTTATTTTATGTGTATGAATATTTTGCCTGCATGTATGTCTGTGTACCTACGTGTGTGCCTAGTACTCAAAGAGGCCAGAGAAGGGGGTCGGATCCCCTGGAACTGAAATCACAGACAGCTGTGAGCTGCCGTGTAGGTGCTGGGAATTGAACCTGGGTCCTCTTGAAAAGTAGCCAGTGCTCTTAACTGCTGAGCCATCTCTCCAGTCTCTGAATGACATTTTAAAACCAATTTTTATCTAACTGAAGGTTTTCTGAAGATGTTCAAATGTTCCCAGTATCTCCAGTTCCTTTTTCTTAGGTGATCTGCTATTCTGATGAATCCATTCTGCTTCTGAAGTGGCTATTGTTGCTACACAGGGAAATTTCTACCTTGTATTATTGGTCCCTGAATGCTGTCCATAAGAAGAATTTACATTAATGTTTAGTTTTCCTTCTTATCCCACCCATTCGTTGTTTTAGTTTTTAACCACCCAGTGGCTGTTTAGTAATGCTAAGAAGAGATGCCTCCAGTTTATTTTATCCTAGCAATAAAGGTGAATAGAGTCTTATTGTTCATTATGATAACCAACAGCCCCATGTAGCAACTTAGAGCTTGAATTGCATTAAAAAAAAAACCCACCACAACCAACAAATCCAGATTTTCCATCATATTTGCCTTGTTTGAATGCTCAGCCCCTGCATATGACTAGAGACATCTGAGCTAGATAACAGCAAGAGGCTGCACTGTACACCCCACCGGCCTCCCAGGCATCATTCCTGGGACTCCACTTTCTACAAGTTCCTCCTCTGATTCCTCACTTAGCCTGGTTCCATGAAGCTGAAGTGTTTTATCAGCAATATTTCAGGCACTCCATCCCACCCGGCAGATGCTTAACCTCTGACCTACGGTCATGAGTAAATGCGTCTTGGGTTATTTCTATGGCTAATTCTCATTTCTTAATGACAGCAGACACAGGCACATTTGCTTCAACAGACGACAGTCATGAGTACAAGCTCTCTCTGCCTGAACCATCTTCTAGGTCTTATATTGTACTGGCCTAGAACTATGTAGCTCAGGCAAGTCTCTCAGTGGTATTTTGTATATTGTAATCCTATTATCACATGTTTTTTAAGATGATTTCATTATGAATCCCCCTGCCTCAACTCCCATGTGTCAGGATTACAGGTGTATACCTTCATGCTTGGCTTTTTTTTTTTTTTTTTTTTACTAGGACTTAGAGTTGGTCGCTACAAGTTCTTTTACACATTGTAGAACATTTTATTCAATGGGAAACCTCACAATATTGAGAATTGGTGAACAAGAATTACATGTATCAATATGAACTAATCTCAAAGACAGTGCTCCACAAAGACAGCAGCTTCTAGAAAGAGTGCTCAGAAAGTGATGTCATCCGTATGAATTATTACGGAAAGCCATGTGGAAAGTGTCAACCATATGAATTAGTAACAGTACATGTCTATATGCATATCTGTGTGTATGTATGTGTGTGCATGCAGCCATGTGGTCAGAGGACGGCTTTAGGACAGTCATTTCTCTCCTCCTGCTGTGATTCCTGGGATGGACTCTGGTCCTCAGGCTTGCTTTTACCTGCTGAGTCATCTCACCGCCTACCTCCTGGGAATTTTAAAGAGTACTTTAGTGCTGTGTCTTGTTTAGGGTACATACATAGCAAGAGCCTGGAGAACAGGGGCTTGAGCAGTGTGGGCGGCTTCTCTGGCCTAGGTCAGTGGGGTCACAACTCTCCAGTGTGTTTTTCTTGACACATTTTCTTTGTCTAAAATATTCTGTAACAAATTCAGATTTCCATCTTTCTCCTCGGCAGGTTTTATATTGTGCTGCCTGGAACACTGTAACCCAGGCAGGCTCCTCCTTTCCTCCCTCTTCCTCTGCCCGTCTCCCCCCCCCCCTTTCTTTTGAGACAGTCCTGTGTAGGCTGGGCGGTTGTCAAGCTTCACTGTGTGGCCAAGGATGACCTTCAGCTGCCTGTCTTTAAGTCTGGGGTACTGAGATTTCAGATGTAAGCCACCACATGGAGTTCATGTTCTTTTACAACATAATACAGATAAGCAAAACATGTGATACTAAGTATTATATTTAATCTAAAATAATATAGGATGTTTCCTGTCATCCTGGGACCCTGTTATACGTTAGTATGCATTGTGGTTTGTACTAACAAGGCCAAGCATAGTTTTAAGTAACTTTGCTTTCCTGTGGCACTAACTTCTCTGAGTACTGTGTCATCTTTGAGGTCAGCACCTCTGGAACCTTCCTTCCTGGACTTCTGCCCATTTTCTTCTCTCACAGCAGCGGTTCCTCCAGGTCTGGAGTGGAGTTCAGTTGCCACCATGTGGTCGAGGGCTCCTCCAGCCTGTTCCTTGAGTGAGTTCTGTCCCCATCAATGTTTTCTGTAAGCCAGGTCTCTGTGTCTCTGCCACACACCCCTTGTCCTGTGGTCTTGCACAAGGGCACTCACTCACCACCACATTGCTTTTGCTTTCCACCACATTGCTTTTGCTTTCAGCTTGTGCATGATCTTCATAAGGCAGCCATGACAGTCCTACCCTGTGCTGTCCCCCACTCCCTGACCTTCCTTTAGACCAGAGCATCAACTTCATGCGTTTACAAGCAACATTTAGGAGATTATTGCAAATCTACCACACCAAGAGTTTTTATTCTCCTGAAAAGAGAAAATGAAAGACTGCTTGCTGCTCCCACACAAATGAAATCCGGGCTCTTGAAGGTACTTACAAGGAAGAGGCTTTGGAACAAGGCAATGGCTGTGATCACTGCCGCTTGAAAGGCTGATCAGAAGGATTGCCACTCCAGGCCTCAAATACAGACGGAATTCAAAGGGCAACTCAGTGAGAACAGTGGAAAAGGTATTAGAGGGCTAGGGATATAGCTCAATTATAGAGTTAGGGTCAGTTTAATCCACAGAACTCTAGACAGACAGACAGACAGACAGACAGATAGACAGATGATATAGGGTGGGGGGACTTGAGTCTGCCATGTGCCCTCATACACAAGGAAATGCGCTCTGAGAAACTGCTTCAGACACTGAAGCAGACCAGACACAAAATGCTATCAAAAAAATAATAATAATAACAGGCTGGCTCAGCAGTTAAGAGCACTGTCTGTTCTTCTAAAGGTCCTCAGTTCAATTCCCAGCAACTACATGGTGGCTCATAACCATCTATAGTGAGATCTGGTGCCCTCTTCTGGTGTGCAGGCACACATGCAAATAAAATGCTGTATAAATAATAAACAAATAAATTTAAAAAAAAAGAACACTGACCACTGTTCCAGAAGACCTGGGCTTGATTTTCAGCACCCACAGGGTGGTTCGGTACTATATACAATTCTAGTCGCAGGGATTTCAGCACACTCATCTGGCCTGTGCAGGTTCCAGGCACCCACATAGTACACAGATACTCTTGCAGACAAAATATCCAATACACACAGAGAAAGGGGGATGTCAGGGAGAGGGAGAGAGAGAGACCTTGATGATCTTTAAAGTGAGAAAATTGCAGCACGTCCCTCTGACTGCAGTCTGATTTGGAAGAAATCCAGAAACTCAAGCAAACATTCTACAAAGCTGAGGGGCTGGGTTGACACCCATGGCTGTGGATCTCCGCCACCAGCCTTCCCCGCTGAGGACGGTCCTCAGAGGTGTGGATGCGGGTTCACAGCCTATGAGGCAGCAGAACCTGCCCTTGCTGGGGAGCACAGGCTGGGTGAAGGAGAGCCAGCCTCCAGAGCTCCTGCCTGTGTGGGTGCACCAGGAGGCAGTGTGATGCCCACACGCTGTGAGGAGCTGTGTTAACTGTCTAACACCCCAGCTGCGTGTTGGCCTAACCTTTCTGGCTAGACTGCAGAAGTGAGAATTACAGATCTGGCAATTCTTAGAGATATCTTGTGAAGGTCAAGCTTTGTTTTGTTGCGTTTAATCTCACACAGACTTTTGAATTCTTGCCATGTAGAAGTTTCGGTTCTTCAGGGTTATTTAGCCCTATTTCTTACTTACATGTTTTTCCACACTATCTATTTCTAAGCGCCTTTTAAAAAAATGTGCTTTTTTTTTTCTTTTACCTGCCACTGCCCGTGCTTTGCTTTGAATCTTCAAGGCATGTATATTTCTTCCTGGCTCTATTTCTTCTTGAAATGTGAGAGATCTTGCATCTTATTAGAGTTCACATAGTGTTTTAAATCATTTTGATTTGTTGAGGAATGATTCACTAAAGTCTGCAATTCCATGATTTTTAGTGTAATCAAGAGTTGTATAAGCATCACCACAATTTTATTTGACAGGTCCACCACTCCACAAAGGAAATCTCCATCTGTTGGCAGTTGTCCTAGAACAGGCTGGTTCGTAGCTGCTTCTGGTCCTCTAAGACCTGTTGTCTCGTGGTATTTCCACAGTAGTTATCCTGGCCTCCATTTTCCCCTCCTGCTCGTTTAACTCAGTGTTAAAATGCCTTGCTCCCTTCAGAACCCCTGTCACCCCCTCAGGCCCTCAGCCAGCACCAGGCTGCTTTCTCTCTTTACCAGTTTCTCCATTCTGGGGGACATTTCACTGAAATGGAACCATTTATATGTGGCCTTCTGAAACTGGCTTTTTTTCTCCCCTACTGAGGTACCTGTGATTTATTTCTTTTTTGAAGATATTCTCCTAGTTGGTTTCCTCATTATTTATTTACCTGTCACATATTCTTAGATTGACTTATTCATTTGCAGTGCTAAGTCTGGAAAACAGAGCGTCAAGCACGCAGGACAAACATCCTGCCACTGAGCCTCACTCCCCTTCTCCTAATTCATAGTCTTTCTGGAATCCATTTCCCATGTGTCTGTTTGGGAACAGAGACGGACTGAGGTGCCTTTGCAGCTGCACAGGGAGGCTTGCCTCCTCTTAGACACCAGTAAATTTGTCTGTCTCTCTCAGTTACCACCTTGCCCCTCATCAGGCTCGGCTAACAGTGCCCTGGGGTCCCACAGTGTTCCAAAGTAGTTACCCTGGGCCTCCATTTCTCTTCTGTTGCTCACTCATTTTAAAAGCTTTAATGACTTCTGAGCATATAGTCAGAGAAGCCTGGGACCCAGGAATTCCCACTTCTTGGACATGGTGTTACTCTTGCTTACTGCCCCCCCCCCTTCTCTGCCAAGCCTCTCGCTCTCCTGTTCAGTCATTTGTGCCCTTCCTCAGTTTTCTTGAGTTACTCCTCAGCAGTCCCTCGGTGGCCACAGCAGCCCTCTGAAGCGGAATCATTATTGTGTCATAGTATTTCCATTTCAAAGATGAGGTCAACATTTCCACCTGACTCAGTTTCTATAGCTGGAGCCCTTTCTGTGTCTTAGTCCTCAGCCCCTTGCTGACACTCAGTGCGTTTGTTGGGTAAGGGAAGGAACGCATGAATGAGTGGGCTGGGCCCTGCAGGCCGCTGTGGGCTGCTCAGTGTAATCTTCCAGAGTCGTCAGTCCTGCAGACTGGATGAAGACTCCTGGTGTTAAACCACCAGAGCTGAAGGTTGGTTTTATTTTTTGGACTTATTTTTTTTACAGATAAAATCTTACCAGTATACACTGTATACTATTGGATGAAACATGATTTATCATCAAATATTGAGCCCACATATCAGTTCCAACAGTCATTTGTTTTACATAGGAGTGGAAGAATTTGACATATATATAGAAACTTTTTATTGTTAAAAGATGGGAAAAAATTTACCTAACTTTTGCTCTTAAGCAGAAACATTATAAAAGTAAAGTGTTTTATAGATCTTGGTGATTTAATAGGTTAAGAGTGCTCTTAATTCTTATTTTCCTTTGACCAGTTGAACTTTGGCTTAATAAATAATTTTCATTTTCTTGGGGACAAAGAGAAGAGACATTTTAGGATGTTTATAAGATAGTCTAAGCTAATTGCCTCTCTTGTGTTTATTGTTTTAACTCATTAGTGATGTCAGCCTCTAGGCATTTGTTATGTTTCCCTTTAACCTCCAAGTCCTGTCTCAAGCACGGTTTCCTGGCTCTTCTTCCATCTCTTCTCTTTCTGGTGCACTGACCATCAAGTCCTTAGATTCCTGGTGACCGAGGAATTCTCCAAACAAGAGCCCCACTACAGACGGCAGGACAGAGAACTCCAGAACCATTCTTCTTTTCTAAACTGAACTTTGTCATTCGTTCATATACTCAGGCACTAAAACTGATTTTTAGTGTCTACAAGACAGAGTTTTTGCCCTCAAGAACTAATGCTATGCAGCCATCCCTTGGTACTGTTCGGGGGGGGTTGGATTGAAGATTCCCTGTGGACACCAAATTATGAGAATTTCATGTCCCTTATATAAAATGTCATATTTTCATATAATCAATGAATATCTCTAGATTATTCATAATACCTAATATAGTGTAAGTGCTGTATAAATATTTGATGTACAGCTTGATATTTGATTTACAGTTTGTATATGTTCAATACAGACACAATTTTATTTTGTTTTCCATGTATACATATGTGATATGCACGTGTCTACATGTTTACATGTGTATATGTATTCTCTGAGTACATGGGTGAGCATGCATGTGAAGACCTTAAAGTTGATGTTGGGTGTCTCTTTCTATAGCCTCCCACTTTATTTATTGAGGCTATTGAACCCGGAGCTGTCAATCAGACACACACTAGTTAGCTGACTTTTTCTGGGGATCCTGTCTCTGCCTCCCAAGTGCCGGAATTACAGGTAACTGCCACATCTGCCTCACTTTTACCTGGGTTCTGGGCATCTGAATGCCACTCTTAATGAAGGATTTTATCCACTGAGCCATCTCTCTAGGTCCCTAGGTACAACTTTCTGAAAAGCTATTTTTAAGCCACAATTAAATTCATAGATGAAGAATCCACAGATGATGAGGGCTGACTACACTTCAGAATATTTGGGGGCTGGAGCCCTGGCTCAGTGGGTAAGAGAGCTAGCTGTGAAAGCATGGAAATTGGAGTCCAGAACCCTAGTACCCACTTAACAAGCTAGGTGTGGCTGTAACTGAAGGCTTGCGGGGGTGGGAGGGAGGGTGTAAAGCCTGAGTTGGGTGGTTGGAAGTCAGGGTCGCTGGTGCTTGCTTGCTGCTGTCTTAAATCTAGGGTCAATGGTAGACCTTTTTTCAAGGGAATAGATGGAAAGAGATAGAACAGGATTCCCAGTGTCCCTTCTGGCCTCTGTATGAATAGACCACACATACACACACAGAAAATACTCAGAGAAAGCCAGGTTTAGAATCTTAGCTACTTAGGAGGTGAAGGCAAGAGGAACAAATAGTCAGGGCCAGCCTGAGCTGTAAAGTGAGATTGAGTCCAGCCTAAGCAACTTAGTAAGACCTTGTCTTAAAATTTGGGGTAGGAGGGGGAGGAGGAGGGTTTTCTAAAGTCCTGTTTCTCCCCAGGGATCTATAAGCAGTTAGTGGTTCCTGAGAGAAGGAG
The DNA here is from genome assembly GCA_028658305.1 of Pachyuromys duprasi. NCBI lineage: Eukaryota > Metazoa > Chordata > Mammalia > Rodentia > Muridae > Pachyuromys > Pachyuromys duprasi. The sequence continues at coordinate 17,204,746 of CM053757.1, forward strand.
AGAAATTTCCTTTTGTGTGTGTGTAGGCACTGGTAAGTCGCCAGACCTCAATAAATAACTCTTCACCTGTGATCTTGTAAGCAACCCTAATTAATTTCATTGGGCTATCAAAAATCCAATACAATAAAATGAAAGATACAAGGAATCACAAGAGAGGGCAATGGTGGTGAATATGGTCCCAGTACATTGTATATATGTATCAGGGTGTTCTAACAGAACCTCCTGACTATGATTAATGTATGCTAATAAAGTAAATTCTAAGTATTATGACTGGGAATAGCCCAGTGCTAGAACAATTGGGAGCAAAATAATCAAGGAGTGAACCTAGAAAAGCTGTACATACGAATTCTTTCATGAGGTGGGGACACGTTAGGAATAACCTCCCCTCTCTGCAGCCCTGGAAAATGAAGCTGATAAACAGATGAGTGTTGGTGATGTAAAAAATGGATTACCCAGAAAGATTTCAGGAAAGAATACTAATTATTCTCCTATGTTTGCACATTCAATAAAAATAAATGCTTTGTCTTCCTGATTTTGGCCTTTCAGCCCAGATGAGCTAATAGCATAGCAGAAAGGAGTATCTGTGAGGGGGGACTCCCCACTATTTTAGCACACAGACCTACGACTCCCACAAGGCCCTGTAGCTCTTTTCTCACTGAGGATCTTACTGGACCACTAAACCTACCTTTCTGTCTCATGCAGGGTCCGTTGAGTGTGAGCAGGAGGATTCACTTTGAATTTAGCTCTCCATGTGAAAGCATAAATAAAAAGACACTTACTTCGTCCACCAGAGTGTAGGTTTGGGGTTTGTGCAAGAACAGTGTCAGCTCTACAAGTTGGCCATTCTGAGCTCCCCAAGAAAGATCTAAGTTAGAAACAGCTTTGGAGCAGTTCTCTACCTGCTTTCCTATGTAGAAGGAGCATGCAAAGGGACCCTGCTGAAGAGCAGGTCAGACACCCTGCTGATGGTAACAGTTGCCACTGTCAGGCACACGGTGCGCTGATGTTCACTGCCACAAAGGCCGTCTTCGTGAACACTTGAAGTATCACCCCAGTCTCATGGCTGGGCTTCTTCTCAGCCTCACCTCACCAGAAAACAAGATGAATGAAAGGCCAAGCGGCTTCTGCAATTAAGAGGTTGATAGAGCCTGAGCCTCAGCCTGAGGTCTTCTCTTGAAACATCACACCCTTACCCTGTACTGGCTGCCTGACAGAGAAGCATCGCTGTTGCTACCCACCCTTCCCATCCTCTGTGTCCGCCTTTCCCACCAGCCCCGTACTTCACTCTTCTTCCCTGCTTCCCTGTGCCGTCCCTGATGCAGACTCTGGTGACGCCCACAGATGAGTGCGCTGCAGGGCTGATGCTAGCGACAGACACACACACACACATACACACACGGTGAACACAAAGAGATTAACCATGACACATTCAGCTAAACTTCCATGTCCTGGTTATATGTTTGTCAACTTGACACACACTGGAGTCACTTGGGAGGAGAGGGAACCCCAACTGAGGAATTGCCTCCATCAGACTGGCCTATGGGCAAAGGGTATGGGGCACTTTCTTGACTAATGATTGATGTAATAGGAGGGCCCAACTCACTGAGGACTGTGTCGCCCCCAGGCAAGTGGTCTTGCATTATACACGGAAAAGAATGAGCAAGCCATGGAAAGCAAGACAGTAAGCAGCACTCTTCCACGGCCTGTTTCATTCCTGACTCCAGGGTCCTGCCTTGAGCTCCTGCCCTGGCTTCCTGTAGTGGAGACCATCACCTATGAGCTGAAAATGAAACCGTTCCTCCTTAAATTGCTTTTGGTTGTGGTGTTCGTCACAGCAGCAGAAAACAAACTAGGACATGGTAAAAGCCAAAGGGACAATCTGAGTGCATCAGGAGAAACCGTAAAGGGGAATGGCGAAAGATTAACAGCTGACTCACACAGAAACCGTGCAAGGCATATTCAAAGTGCTAAAATAAAAACTTCCAATCAGCCTGGTGCCTTCGCTTGTTATCTGGATGCAGGTTTTGCCTGAACTACAACTGGCAATATGGGGGCTTGTCTATCCCTCACAGGACCAAATGATAGATGCGCGCACACACACACACACACACACACACGAGTCCCAGCCATACTAAGCTTAGTACCATCTGTTGACTACACCTGCCAAAGGCTCTTTTATTGGAGGGATCCTCACAGACTCTTCTAGAAATACCCGCCATCTGGGGTTGGGTGCCTGGGCTGACCTCATTGAGGACATGCCGTTCTGTCCTCCTCTGACAGTGCTGCCATAACAGAATACCACTGACTGGGTAACTTATGAGAAGAGACTGTTACGTCTCAGAGTTCTAAGGCTCGTAAGTCTCAGATCAAGGCATTAGTGCTGCGTCAGCTGCATGGCGAGGGCCATGTCCTTCTGAGGGAAGGAAATACCGTCACAGGAAGGAAAAGCCGTTCCAGAACTCCATAAAACCTTTATAAGAACCTCAGTCCCATCACAAGGGAGGAACCCCAGCCCCTCCCACCCCACTTAATCCCATCGGTAGCAGCCCTTACACTTTGGAGAGGGCCTATTCAAGGTGTAGTCTCATACTCCTAGAGTACCGCGTACATCCTTACCCCGCACATTACCATTGTCACCCCTGCTCGTCCGTCATCTGGGACTTTTACTTGGTCTTTAAGCGAAAGATTGCACACAGGTCCCAACCGTAGTTTATGTGTCCTCTTGTGCCCTCTGTGGTCCTCATAGTACGCTGTAGGAAGGAAGTATTTGATAAAGTGCTTGGTAAATGAGCAGTGACATGGTGCACTTGCTCAGGCCTTCCTCTAGGCCTGCCACATTCCCCAGGAAAAGCTGTCTGTATTTTCTCTTGCAGTGCATTTGGACAGTTTCCTGGATGAAGGACCCTACCTGGTGTTGAGATCACCCTCACATTGGGACGGCTCCTTATATTAGTTTGCAGGGGTGGGTATTTACAGATCAGAACCAAACCAAGTAGACGACGGAACTGGCCACCAGCATTGGCCACCAGCCTGTCATGCTGTCTTCACACGGCAGACACGAGATGCCCTCGTGAAAGAACGGTTAACATTTATTCTAGTTCTCAGAGGTAAAGCATGCAGCCAGCCGCTCTTCAGAACAAACATGATAGAAATCAGTGGTGCGTCTTGGAGGCAAGCAGTCTCTAAGGCTTTATCTGCTTGGGAAAACAGAGGAAGGCATCGTAAACTGGCATTCACATTTTCACGGGACTTCTGCCTTCCAGGAGTGTGTTCTCCACCCAGAGAATAAGACCCAGCTGCGTTTCAGCCAACCGTGCTTTCCATTTGTGCTGATTGTAATTTTTATCCATCATAGGTTTGAAGACATACCTGATATCGGGTCAGAGAGCCAAGGAGTCTCACTGCAGCTGTGCAGAGGCCCTGCTTTCTGGCTTTGAGGTCATTGACGGCTCACAGGCGTCCTCAGGCCCTAGGGGACAGGGGACAGCATCGCCAGGGAGTGTCAGTGACTTGGCGCAGACTGTCAAAACCTTTGATAACCTTAAGGTTAGTTTTTTTTTTCTCTCTCTGTCTTTCTTCTACAACTTTGTAGTAACTCTGCAGTAGAATACATGAACTAATAAACACCCTGTGGCAAGTGACTCAGGATGCCTGTCAATTTAGTTTTTATAATTTAAGAATTTAGTATAAAATTAGTTACATTGTGCATTTTTAGTAACCTTGCATTTTAAACATTTTTACATGCCTCCATTTCTTCTCTGTTTTGCATAAAGATATTTCTTGTTTGAGTTTAGTTAAATTTTTTCTGCAACCTATGGTGTCTGCAACCTATGGTGTCTTTGGGGACCTCTCAGGTAATTTTCCTCACAGCATACTTGTAGAGCTGGGATCTGTTTTATTTTGGAGACCACCTTAAATACTCTTCTGTTTCTTGAAATCCACAATTTTGTGATTATCTTTTTTTTTTCAAGACAGGGTTTCTCTGTGTAGCCCTGGATGTCCTGGAACTAGCTCTGTAGACCAGGCTGGCCTCAAACTCACAGAAATCCACCACTAAAGGTGTGCACCACCACCACCCAAGAATTTTGTAATTATCTTAAGTTGTGTTGGTATGGGTGAACATTACAGTGTAGTTCCATGAACAGAACAGCATTGGTGAGAGTACTCTGGTATTTTGTTACTGGAGCAGAGATCTGATGGCAGTCTAGAGGTGCCTACTTCTGGACTGACATTATATCATAAAAACTACTAAGGAATTAATATACCCAACCTCGGGCATAAGAGATTTTTCTCACTGTGAGCTGTTTTTTCATTATCACATTGGATTTAGTGTCCCTACTGGTACCTTCTATTTATATTTTTACTTCTACTTTTTTCATTCTCCGTGTTTTTGTCTGTGTGGGTCTCTCTGTCTTTTTGTTTCTGTCTCGGTGTCTCTGTCTGACTCTCTGTCTGTCTGTCTCTCTGTCTCTGTCTCTCTTCTTTGTTTCTCTGCCTGTCTCTGTGTGTGTGTGTGTGCATGTGTGTGTGTGCTTCCTCACTCCTTCTTCTGTTTATTTTCATGTTTAAATATTTGCTGCTTCCATTTTTAAAAAGAGAGCAAGATGCCTCTAATAGTTCTTTGCTCTTTGGAGCAAAATGGTGAATGATGGACTATGGTAACAGCTGTTGTCTAGTATGTTTTACCTGCATTCATTATATTTGAACGCTAGCTGTATGTTCATAAGTTTAAGAGTTTTTATAGGCTGGGTATGATGGCTTATGTCTATAATTGCAGCAATCAGGAAGCTGAAACAGGAGGATTATTGTGAGTTTGAGACCAGCCTAAGCTAGAGGGCAAGACCCCGACTCCAAAAAGCAACAAAACAAAACAACAACAAACAACAAAATAGAACTAGCTTTACCATGTGGCAATCTGCGGGAGTACCTTATTTGATATGTGAAGATATACTTCTAGTCATTGCTGTGTCCGGGGTTATTGAAAGCACCCATTTATCATTTTACTCGTGTGCTTAAGTATATTTTTAATTCTAACAGTTCAGACCCAGTAGTCCTGGCTATAGGGCTGTACTGCTGATTGCCAGATGGACAGCACCATCTCTGACCTCTGCCTACTTCTACCACCTATACTTCCTCCCCAGCTGTGCTAACCGTGTCCCCAGCATTGCCCGGTACCCCCTGGGAGAGAGGGGGAAAGAATGCTGAGCTCCTGCCCTGGGTCACAGCCCAGGATGGTAGATATGGACCCCTGTATATGCAGAGCAGTCAGGATACGCCTTTCCCTCAACTGATTGCCTTAGAGATGCAGACAGGTCCTCTACAGCATCAGCAAGAGGGGCTGTCTTGTTATAGACTGGCTTAACATAGGCAGGGAAGATTTAAAAACATGGCTTTCCAAAAGTGTTCTTTTGCCCAGGGAAAAAATGGCTTCCCCGAGGCCACAAACTGAGCCTTATTTAAGAAGCTCAAAACTCAAAAGTAATGACTTGTTTCATCTGCCTGTTGGGCATGTGTGGCTGAGTTCCCCGTGACATACTAGCAGATCTAGCCTCAGGGATTCTAGGCTAAAATGCCTTAAGACAGATCTCTGTCCTCTTGAAAACCATTTTCTTCTAGTTGTAAAATTTGTTTTGATCTGAAAGGCAAAAGCTACTTAGTATATTCTACTGCCATGCAAATATTTCCAAACGATGAGTTTCCTGGAAATTGAATACAGGGTCTGTCAAGGTGACTGAACTGCCAAGACATTTGTGAGGGGGGGGGGAGATCCTCTATTTTTCAGGAATGAAGGGTGAGTTAGTTCACAAAGTATAATTTCTGGGTTCTGGGTGGATATTTTGGCCGCATGATCAGGATTTTTCAGACTAGAGCTATACTAGAACATTGGAATTTACTTGGATTCCACATCTGGGGTACACAGAACCTGAAGAGATAAAGGGCAGGCTACAGGATGGGTGCTGCTGCCAGGAGCTCCATCTCCCCAGCAGGAGAAGAGAGCGGGCACGGAGGGGTAGGGCACTGAGTCGGCATCTAAGGCAGTGAAGTCATCAGCCCTCTGGGGGTCTCACTGCTTTTGTAAAATGCCAGTTATCTGCTCTCCATTTGTGCCATTTTCTCCAGTGCGCTGTCAGTGTGTTTGCCTTCACATTGTCTTCCCTAGAGTGAGTTTCTGGATGCACTGGAATCCTTCGCTGGGTCTGTTTACTTCCTCCCAGCAGGCTGCTTTTCCTTCGTCGGGGACCACTTCATCAAAGAGGGTAAAACTACCCGTGGGTTGATGTCTAGGTACCCTGAGGAGCCTCAGCGTAGACATGGTGTCTCTCAGAGTATGTTCCCTTTTGCAGTAGAGTCGCAGGATGGACATAGGTGTGAGGTACAAAAGGGACTCCAGTCCGGTTGACTTGTGAAATTCTGAGTCGAGCAGCCCAGGCAGGATTTCTCTAGCCACAGGCCTGCATTAGCAGCCATTGCTACCTGTTCCAAGAACTGAGAAATCAGAGAGGTGTTTGGGAAGCAGTCTTGCTATATAACCCAGACAGCCTCAAACCCATTGCCCTCCTGCCGCGGCCTCCCAAGTGCTGAGAGTAAAGGCATGCAATGATGCATTTGAGCCTGTGTCCCACAATTATAAGTCAGGAAATTTTTTTTAAAGGAAAATCTGAAACCTCTGAGATGGCTCAACAGGAAAAGGTGCCTGTCACCAAACCTGGCAACCTAAGTTCAGTCCCCAGGACCCTCATGGTGGAAGGAGAAAACTGACTCCCACAAGCCCTCATTCCCACATGTGTGCCACAGCATGCGCACAACATAAGTAAACAAAAATGTAATAAAGTATGTATATTAATTGAACTGGGAAGATATGCATAGTGCCACTTAATGAATGTTATAGGAGGTGCAATGCTATGTGTAAGTGAAATTTCCCAAAATACTAAATACTTTCCTTCCTTTGTTTTTCTGATAGAATATTCCTACAACATAGTAACAATCCTCTTTTCTCAAGGTCAACTGAAACTAATTTTGGCATTTTTTTTCTTTTTTTAAAGATAGGGTCTGATGCAGCCCAGGCTGTCCCAGAACTCCTGATCTCTCTGCCTGTGCTCCTAGGATTACAAGCCTGCACCATCGTGCTCAGCTGAATCTAATTTATCCTTCACTTGATTTTTTTTTTTTAAAACCAACCTTAGCTTTTAAGTTCAAAAGTCCTGTAGGGCTGAGGAATTCATGAAAACTTCAGTAATTAGTGTTCCTTGGTTCTATACAAGGTGGCTTTGAGATCTGAGTCTGAGTTTTACAGTTGTTTATTCATAGTTTTGCCTCCAGTGTTCCTGAACTGTCTGCTTCCTGTCCTCACATGTCTGTGGAGCCTTTCTTTTCTCTGATAATTGCTGCTTTGTGTTTCCTCTGAGGATTCGTTTCTGTTTACCTCTAATATTTTCTTAGCAGAATCCATCTCTTTTGCAAGTGTCCTGTCCATACCTGATCCTTTTTTTTAACACAGCCCCGGCTACAGATGACGGTGGCATACTCTCACTGTGGAGCACCCAGTGAGAGTGGTGGTTAGGGTCAAGTGTTTTTCTGCTTGGGCTCATGTTTCCTTCATGCCTTCCTAACTGTGAGACGATATAGGTGAGCCCCTCCTCTTCCCTACCTTTGTTTCCTTTTGTGTAAAATGGAACTTATTGTTCCTGTTTTATGGGAGTTTCTAGGGAGGAAAACACTGAGACACAAAGCTTAGAGGGGACTCGGTGACTGCTATTTGCTGTCACGGGCGTCATGCTTACCCAGCCAGCCTGGTCCAACATGAGCTTCATGGCAGAGGGTGTGTCTTCTAGTACCAGGACACAACGCTAACTAGTCAGTAATCAGTAGACTAAACAAGCAAACCCAGGACCTCACTGATGTTTCCATCCCCCAAAGAGGCTTCCTTGTGGCAGTTATGAAAAGGGACAGGTGTTGATTTCAAAATGATTTATCTTCAATGGGAAATAGCCTTATATAAAAACAAACAAACAAAAATCCCAGCAACCCTACATTATAGCTCTGTGCCATATCTTCTGACCACGATTAGGGTACATGCATTGAAACATGTTAGAAAGGAATGAAGACAGGTCTGTGTGTGTTAGAGGAACAGTTGTAATTTTTTTTTCTTTCAAAGCCCATGCCCACCAAGGTGGGCAGGGAAGGTGAAGTGTGCTCTTGGTGAGTTTCCAAGGACTCTCCGGTTACCCAGGCAACAGCCAGCAAACTCCTTGGCCTGTAGGTATGCTGTTTAGGGGTTTGTAGCATTTCCTTTAGTGTGTATGTGCCAGTAGAACCACTCAGAAGAGCTAAAATAACACTTACAGCAGCCTGGGTCATTTCAGGGGATCAGAGTCTAGCAGATCAAAGTGTCAGAATTATTCCTAGGCCCTCCTTGTGATAAGAAATGCAGCCAGAGTAAAGCCTCATGGTGGTCAGGGACCAAGAGCTCCCAAGTCAAACCCCAGTGTCCACAAACCATTTTGTCCTGAGAAGGCTTATATCTTTTTTTCCTTTGAGTTTGTGTACCCATGGGCACTTGTGTGGTATGTGTGGTATGCATGTGTATACATGTGTATACAAATGGGAGTTCTTGTGTGCACACGTGACACCCGGTAGAGGACATTGGCTGTCCTGCTGCATCACTTTCCATCTCATTCCTGGAGACACGGAGGGCTCCCAGCTGTATCTGGAGCACAGTGCTTTTGGCCAGGCTGTCTGTCCAGGAATCCCCAGTTCCTGGACACCCCAGCACCAGCACCAGGGTAAAGACTGCTGGTTACTCTTGGCCTTTTTAGTATAGGTGCTGGGATCATGTTTGCACAGCAACTGTTCTTGCCGCTTCTCAGCACCATGTGGTCAAGAGGATTCCCTGAGCTTATGTTTGACAAGACCGCAAACCTGGCTGTTACCTTGCCGTTAGCGCGTGAACACTTCTAAGCCATAGCTGTTGTCATTGTGACAGTGGATTTTCTCTAACATGCCTGTCAGCCTTGCTCCACAGTGAGCCACGCCTCCCAGGGTATACAGGAAAGGCTCTTGTCTGGGTTGGGGGTGGGAGGTTCTTGGGGGTAGAGATACCAATAGCTGCAGGGGAGAGATGGACATTTTTGATGAGTGGGGAAGGTTTCACAGATGTGTCAGTGCTCAGCAAAGACTGGGCTATAATATGCTTTAATTCAGGTTGAAGTTAGGACATTGGAATAGTCAAAGGAAAATGCTGTTGGGGCTGTAGAGGAAGAAGAGAAGCACACACATTGTTCAATAAAGACCTCATGTTGCAAAGGGGCCTCCAGACTGAGTAGGGTGTTGAGACAGGAGAGTATCTCTCCCAGGGAAGGTAGATTTTTCTGAAATTTTTAAAATTTCATTTGTTCTAAACTTCTAATCAAGAAAATCTCCCCCAAAAGAGAGTAGCTGAGAAAGAAAAAGGCTAGCATAGAGCCCCATCTTAGAGTTCAGTGAACTGATTTGCTGCAGGTCTAGGTCCCCCCTGGTGCCTCCCAGCCAAGAAGGCCCTGAGACAGCAGCTATGTTTCCCCTTTGTCCAGCCTTTTGCCCATGGCCGACATTACCAATCTACCAGTTCCCTCTGTATAGCCAGAATGTGCTTTTAAAACCCTGCTCTCTTGAAAGATCTATGACGTTGCTACCATGTGAGTTGAGCTGTGCGTGGTCGTGCGTTGCCTGCAATCCCAACAGGTGGGTGTGGAAGCAGGATGGTTGCAACTTTAAAGACAGCCTTAACTGTGCGGTGAGTTTGAGAAGACCCAAGGCTATATGGTGAGACCATGTATTAGAACACTATTTATTTTACATTAATTATGTTTATGTGTGTTAGAATATGTGCACACTTGTGTGAGGGTACCCACGGAGGCCAGAAGAGGGCGTCAGATCCCTTGGAGCTAGAGTTTCGGGTGTTTTGTGAGCCTCCTGACATTAGTTTTGAGATCTGAACTCTAGTCCTCATGATTGAGTAGCCAGTGCTCTTAACCCTAGCCAGCTCTATAGCCCTGAGACTGTGTCTAATAGACAGACAGACAGACAGACAGATGGGTATATACGTAGGTAAATCTGCTTTTGAAGTATTCTGACACACCTTTAATCCCAGCACTCAAGAAGCAAAGGCAGGTGGATCCCTGTGAGTTTGAGGCCAGCCTGGTGTATAAAGCAAGTCTAGGACAGCCAGCGCTACACAGAGAAACCCTGTCCCAAAAAATCAAAGAAATGTCCTGCCACACTTCACACGAGCATCCTTATTTTGCCCTTGTAGTAACACCATTGCCTAGACATAACTCCATTTTGTATGGAGGCTTAGAGAGGTCCTGCACCGATTAGCCATAGAACAGGGACCACAGTGGCAGGCTGGTGGCTGAACTGTGTGGCTCTTCAACAGTCTTGATGTTTAAAAGTGGTCAGAGAAATAATAACTGTTTACTGTTTCACTCCCTTGTTTCAAGGTCTGTGGCACTGAGGGGTTTGAATAAAATAAATGTCTTTCAAGGTCCAGCTTGTCCCTACTTGGTTAGTGACATGTTGAGTGCGCCCTCTGGAGGAGTAAGCAAAGCACTGCACCAGCCCCAGTGCAAGTTCTCATCCCCAAGTCTTGGGCCTTCATTACTTCATTCTTCCATTGGGGGCTCAGAGGATCACTTTGTGCTTGATATTGGATGATGTGTATATGTATACATGTGCATGTGTGTGTGTGCAAGCATGTGTGTGTTCATGTGTATAGCCCAGAGATCAAGGACAGGTATCTCCTTCAGTCACTCTCCATTGTAATGAGACACAGTCAAGTCTCTCACTGAGTCTGGAGATCCTGGGTTCATCTAGATTGGCTGGACGGCAAAGCCCAGGGATCCTCCTGTCTCTATTTTCCCAGTGCTGGGAAAGAAAGAGGGAGGGAGGAAATGAGGAAGGGAGAGAAGAAAAGAAAAGAAACAAAACCCATGGAATGGGACTAGAGCACTCACGCTGGTGTGACTCATAACCCTGTCCATCAGCAAATGTTTGAGCTTCAACTCAGTCAACAGCACAAGATGTTTTAAAATTTTTTTCTTTGTAGCAGGATATGGTGGTATATGCCCACAATCCCAGCAGAAGGTAGGAACAGGAGAATCAAGATTGTTCTTAGATACCTAAGTTCAAGACTAACCTAAGATATATGAGAAAAAAATCCTTATATTGATTTAACAGTGGGAAGAGTTCTGTCTTGTTGACATCAGTTTTAGTGTGTAAGCACAGCATTAGCGAGACGGCTCCATGGGGAAAGTGCTTGCCACACAACCTGAATTTGATCCCCAGAACCCACTTAAAAATAGAAGGAGAAAACCAACTCCGTGAAGCTATCCTCTGAGTTCTTCCATATACCCAGCACACATACACTCATGCACACAGAGGATTGAAATTTAAAAATAAAGAGTATAAACAGACTTTACCTGGGAACTAGTATTTGTCCAGATATGCTAGTTGATAAATAATAGCTGCTTTGGCATGTTACTTTCATCTTTCAGATGAATATGTATGTTCAGTCTGCATTATATCAGATTCCCAAACTACATAACTCTTTAGAGTCTTTATGCTTTCATTTCATGCAGCAGTGACCTGTGACCTCAGTTTGGATGTTAACCTACGTCATACTCTTGCCCTTAGGCTATGAAGTGTTGCATATTTTTAATTTCCCAATTATATCTAGTCTTCTGTAATTAACCCTAGTACCTTATAGTTTGCACTGAGCAGAAATCATCTTCATTGGCAGCTAGCCATGGCCATTCCGTCCCTAGGCTGCTGTCACATTAACAGTAGCAATGACTCTATTTGGGATATCGTGAGTCCCAGTAACTGTTAGGTTGTACGCATTCGGATTGCATTTAATCTTTAAAGCATCTTTCCAAGAAAAGTGTCTGCTTTCATCTTACACATGAGGGCCCTGAGGTAAATTGATTTTATTGGGGGAGGGTCTCCAAGTTAGTGAGTGGTTGAGCTGAGGCTCAAAGCTCCTCGATATTTAAAAAACAAAAAACAGCAGCCTTTCTTGTTCTGTACCTGTCTGTGCTGAGTCTGACCTTCGCCATCCTAGGTCAGCTAATTCCTACAAGCTTGGAATATCTGAGTCTGCCAGTACATATCCCCAGTTTTCAATCCAACTGCCCAGCACAGAGAGCTCATGAACCTCAGCTTAAGTGTTGTTTAAGAACAAGGTAGTATCTCTGAAGAAAGAAATTGAAGAAGATCTTAGAAGGTGGAAAGACCTCCCATGCTCATGGATTGGCAGGATTAATATAGTGAAAATGACCATATTGCCAAAAGCAATCTACAGATTCAATGCAATCCCCATCAAAATACCTTC
>CM053757.1:17217612-17281508 GCA_028658305.1 Pachyuromys duprasi
TGGTGGACTTGGAGGGGGCGGGGAGGAGGGAGATGAGGGAGGGAGTTGGAGGGTAGGAGGGAATGAGGGAGGGGGCTACGCCTGGGATTCAAAGTACCTAACCTGTGATTGAGATAAAAATAAATAAATTAAAAAAAAAAAGAACAAGGTAGTGAGCACTTTACTCACTTGTTTATCACTTTAAGATGTGATTCATAAAACCAACCATTAATCGTGAACAATTCAGTTTTCAGTATATTTGCAAGTTCATATAACTATCACCATGTTACTCCAGAACATTTTCATCACCCTTAAACAAACAAACAAACAAAGCCTGTCTTACTGCAGTTAACTTATGTAACAAAAATCCATCAACCAGATGACATACACAGTAGGAAATTGTCTCTGTGCTGGAGAGATAGCTCAGTGGTTAGGAGTACATGCTGTTCTTGCAGAGGACCTGGGTTTAATTCCTAGCATCCGAATTGGGCAAATGGTAACTGACTTCCTCAGGTGCCTGTTCACATGTGCACATACTTACACAGAAATACCACTTATGCATAATTAAAAATAAATGTATAATTTTAAAAGGTATCAATCAATGTTCTGGAAGCCAGTACATTTGATAGCCAATCCATAATTATATGGCGCTTTCTCACAGAATGGGAATGACAAGGGAATTAATTGATTCCCTTTTATAAGGGCAATAATCCCATGGGCGGTACTGGCCTTGTCAGCGGTCAGGAACGGGTGGGGGTGGGGTTCATGAGACTATCCCTCTCTGCTAAACTTTGTTTGATTTTTTTGTTTTGTTTTGTTTTTTGAGACAGGGTTTCTTTATGTAGCCTTGGCTATTCTGGACTCACTTTGTAGACCAGGCTGGCTTCGAACTCAGAGATCCACCTGCCTCTGCCTCCCAGAGTGCTAGAATTATAGGCATACGCCACCAGAACCTGCTCTTCTCTGCTAAGTTTATTGGCTACTGACAGGTTCTGGAAGAGGGTGAGTCGTCTTCAATTGCCTGTCTACTGATAAATCCACCAGGTTCTTTGTTCTTGTTTTCTGTGTAGCCTTGGCTGTCCTTGGCTGTCCTGTAGACCAGGCTGGCCTTGAACTTACAGAGATCTGGTGGTTTCTACTTCTACGGTAGTGCTGGAATTAAAGGTTTGTGCCACCCCACCACCGCCCAGCTCACCTGCCAGGTTCTAATGGATAATTCCAAACCCATGCCTGCACAGATGGTCCTAGATAAATTCAGTGGGTCACAAGACAAAACAAAAAGACAGGAATGTAGGAAATATTGGGAGGAGGGGATATTGACAGGAGTGGAAAGATAAAAAGATCAAGGTTGAGAGTAATTAGAATGTACTATATACAGAGATGAAATCGTTAAAGAACAAATTAACTTGTTCTAAAAAGCTTTGTGTGCCCAGGGTTTGTCTGTGTTAAGGCAGGTGTCAGGGCTTTGATTGATCATGGCTGAATGACATCTCCTTGATGAATGACCGTAGTCGGTTGACCTTCAAAGCCAGGAGGCATTTGCATCATTTCTTGGCTATTGTGCTGCTCTGAGTTCATGTCCGGGTTTCTCTTTCCCTTTTCTTCTTGCCAGTTTGTTCCCAAGTCTTCTGAACCAGTGTGGCTCCATGAGGCTTCCACTTGGTTCCCTCAATCCTGTTGGGAGGGCAGATTGTAACAACCCTGAATTGTTTGATTCATGTTTCGTGGAGCTGTTCCCCAAGTATATTCCTATGGCCTGTGTTTTCTCTCAGACTTGCCCTTCTTGTGGAATCACATTTGCTCCCAAATCTGAAGCTGGTGCAGAAGGAGGAGCTGTGCAAAATGGCTGTCAAGACGAGCCTAAGACCAGCACCAAGGTAACAAGCTCATGGCTGTTGTTCCTGTCAGTACCTCTCCTGGCGCATCCACCTAAGGTGACATTCCTGTCTCGTCAACTTCTTAGTTCTGAGAATAACTCCTCTTAGGTAATAGCGCTCCACACCTTCTAGGCTTTGGGTTCGAATAGACCAATAAGTAAAATGGTGGTGGGGCTGGGAGTGTAGCTCAGTAGTGAAGGGAGAGCATGTGATTTGCATGGACAAGGCCCAGGGTTTGGTCCCCAGCACTAAAGAAAAACGAAAAACAGGGTGGGTGGTTAGAGCCAACTCATATAAAGTAGAACTGAATGAGATTCTTCACAGGCAGCCAGTTCAAAGGGCCTGGGTTAGAGGGCTGTGGGCTGGGCTTTGTATATGGTAGAGTGCAGAGGTGCAAAGGGGCCAAAGGCCCTCCTCCAGGTAAGAGATGCATGCAAGAGACTCCTGAGGCAGAGCTGACAGCCTAGGGGCTGCCTGGAGCCAACGCTTTGAGACCAGGGCAGCACTGGAGTGCAAAGCGGAGTAAAACCTGAGCACAGAGCTTCAGGGAGGCCTTGGAACCTGCCTCCTTAGGAGCCCCGTCTCTGTCATTCTACAGCCCCCAGAATCTGCAGGGCACTCGGATGGGTGACTCTCATAGCCAGAGGCTCCCCAAACTAAGTCCTGCTCGTCCTTCATCCAGAAGCCTGGGGTTTCCTTCCCCGGAACCCTCTTTGCGCTTCTCCGAACTTCCCCGCAGCCCCCGCCTGTGTGAAGCTCATCTTCTTCACTTCATGGCTGTTCTACCACCTCTTTCCTTCTGGCTGCCGAACACCCAGACACGCCCCGTCCCAAAGCAGGGCCTCAGGGGAAGCAGGGCTGGGGAAGATGTGGAATGCTGGGAGGGGCCGCAGCATGCTAGAGGACCGGTGAGAAGCACGTGCTCCCGGCGACCGCTTCACTCCCCGTGCTCCCTCCTCTCTGTCTTGAGGCAGGCTTCTGGCGGCCCCAGCTCCAAAACCCAGAACGGACTCCTGAGCCCTCCTCCGGAGGAGAAGCTCACCAACAGCCAGACCTCCCTGTGTGAGATCCTGCAGGAGAAGGGACGGTGGGCAGGCGTGAGCCTGGACCAGTCAGCCCTCCTCCCGCTGAGGTTCAAGAACATCCGCGAGAAAACCGATGCGCACTTTGTGGATGTCATCAAAGAAGACAGGTAAGCCCTCCCCCCCTCCCCCAAGCCTGCAACGGTGGCAGAGTCTGCAGGCTCTTGGAGTTCCCGCCTCTACATGTTTGCCCTCTATTGTCATTATATTACTTTATTTTTATTCTGAGGTTAGCTTGAAACTATATCCTTTGCCTGATACGCCAACTTTTGGCATTTTATTTATTTTCTTTATTATAATTATATTCCTTTAATGTGTGTGTATCCCTGCTTTCAAGTACAATGCACATTGGAGGTCAGGGGACAACTTGTAAGAGTCAGTTTGAGGATCAAGCACAGACTGTCAGGCTTGGTAGCAAGTGGTTTTACCTGCTGAGCCATCATAGCTGCCCCATTTTTTAAATTATTATCACTTGTTTGGGTACCATACAAAGAAATAGGTTTTGTGATATTTTTATCATTGTTCTTTGTTCTTATTAACACCCTCCCAGCTTTTCTGGGAACAGCGGTTGACCCGGGGCCTCACTGTGCAGGCCTGGAACTTGCTGTGTAGATCAGGGTGGGCTTGAACTTGCAGCGGTCCCTCTGCTTTGGCAGGCGTGTGTGCGCCGCCACACCCAGTAGATATTTATTTTACCATTCACTTTTTTCCTCTCCAGCCCTCTGTGCCTTCCCCCCACTCTCCTTTTTCCTTTCTCCCTTTCTCTTCTCTTTTTGTGTTTTGAACCTGACAAGTATGTTGGACTCAGGATGCTTATTACCCCTTTCTATGGCGCCTCCTAAAAATAAGGATGTTTTACATACATGAAACTCGGGAAGTTTAGGGATATTCTTTCTAGCCTTAAGTCCATAGTCCAGATTGTCAAATGGCCCCGCATACCTTTGGCAGTACTCTCTCCCTCCAGCCCAGGATCTCAGCCAGACTCCCGTGTTGTGTCCTTTACTGATCAGTCCTGTGCACGCTTTCACATCTGAGACAGTTCCTTGGCTGTCTTGTTTATGTTATTAACATTTGGAAAGCTTACAAGCTGACTCATTTATAGAAAGACTTGGATGTTGGGTTTTGTGAACGTCCCTACCAGACTCAGGTTCTGCTTCTCCTGCCAGGCCTCATGGGAGTGACGTCTATCATGTCCTTCTTCCCATATTATATCCAGAGGAAATGATGCCCATTGGTCCTTAATTAAGTGATAGGCATCTTCACTGGCGAGGTATTACCAGAGGTATTACCAGTTTCTCCAACTGTTGTTATTATCTTGTCATTATGACTAATAGGCAATCTGTGGGAAGATGCCACTCCTTGTCAGACGTCCTCCGGGTTACATCTATTGATGAGTCTTGCCTGAAACTGTCTGGGCTATGGTAGTCCAAGCAGTGGAGTGCATCTGCAGCATGTTGCCGTCGGTGTCCAGCAGCCACTGTGTGGAGGCGCCCTCCCTGTTAATTCTTTATCCACCATCGTTAACCGGACCTCAAGCACTTCTGTTCTATTCCATCCATGCTTACTACACTCGAATGCTTGCATCTGGCCAGTTGACTCCCTTAAGATGGGGTCCTTTTGACATGTGTTAGACATAGTCTCTTTAACACAACAGGGTGTTCCACGCTCTCTTGATACCTTCCCTGCTCTAGCTCAGGAATGCACCTGTTCTCCAAGGTGCCCTGGCTCCTTTTTGTGATGAATAGTTTGGGATATGTTATTAATACCTAATCTAATGCTGTTGTCCCAACACATGCTCTGTGTGATTTCAGTCTTTTACTATAAATTGAGTCTTGTTTTATGTTCTCATGCATGGCTTGTTGTTGTGGAGATAGGTGCACATGAAAAGAATATGTATTCTAGGTGTGGCATTCAATCCTTAACTATTTCACATTTCGCAGAATGCTTTGACCTGCAAGTATCAGTTAGATCCAGGTGGTTGACAGTATTGTTCCAATAATGTACATATTCACTTGTTTTCTGTTGTTCCAGCTAGACACCCAGGCCAAAGTTCAGTTGTAGCTCCAGAGTCACAGATACACATCTGTTCTGGTTTCCATTCTGTTGCTGTAATAAGATACCGTGACCAAAAGCTATTTGAGGAAGAAAGGGTTTATTTCATCTTAAGCTTCCAACTCCCAGTCCATCATTGAGGGAACTCAAAGCAGGAATCTGGAACAGAAATCATAGAGCACTGCTCATTGGCTTGCTCCCAGGCTCATATTTAGCTGTCTTTCTTATACAGCCCGGGGATGGCACTGTCCTCCCACGTCAATCAACAATAAAGACCACAAGCCAGTCTGATCTGGTGAATCCTTCAGGTGAGACAGCCTCAGGTAACTCTGGGTTCTATCGGTTGACAGCGAAGCTGTCTAGGACAGCATCCTTAGGCCTTATTTGTTGGCTTAGAGTTAGTGTTAAATCACCTCATTTTAAACGAAGCCTCCAATATATACCTGCTGCTCTCCTCGCCTTATCCATGCCCTCGCTGGTCCATGTGTTCCAGCTGCATGGATTACGTCCCGGTCCTCTTGCTCCAGACTCTCCATTGTCTTGAGTTGAGCTACAGTGATGGCATTTCTTTTATGTGGCCTTGTGTTTTCCAAATTCTTTGGAAGCCTAGCAACATTGTGTGTGACACTTAGAAAGCCTGACTTTCATTCTCTCTCTTTGAAGAATACTAAGATTTTGTCTCAGCAAGCAGCTCACTTATCTGATTCAAATGGTCTTTTTTTTTTTTTTTTTTTTTTTTTTTTTGCTTTAACTGTGCTGTTTGGAGTCTACCAGTCATGTGCAATTAAGATGCAACTTCAAGATGTGACTTAGATGTGTGAACAATTTATATGCAGAACCTGGGCTTTCTCTTTCCTGCCTCTTGCTTTTCTAGGATTTATAACCTCATTCTTTATATGTAGTTACTCCTATATTTTCTACATTTGGGTGTTAACTTAAATTTTTAATATTTATTTTTATTTTATTTGTATGAATATTTTTCTGCATGTATATGTTGTATGCCATGTGTGTGCAAGTGAGAAGGGGACATCAGATCCCTGGAATGGGAATAGTGGATGATTGTGAGCCACCATGTGGGTGCTGGCAACTGAACCTGGGTCCTCTAGAACAGCAATGAGTACTCTTAGCAGCTGAGCCATCTCTCTAGTCCCTAGTACCTAGTATTTTAAGCCATTAAGACTGGCTTGTATAGCCAGGCATGGTGATGCAAACCCAAGATCCCAGCACTTGGAGGAGTCTCTCTCTTCTTCCTCTCCTCCTTTCTCCTCCTTTCCTGCCCCGCCCTGCTCGTATTTATAGCCCGTGTGTCTTTAAACTCGTGATCTTCCTGCCTTGGCTTTTGCAATGGAGGGATTACAGGTTTTTTATCAGAGGGTTCACAGTGGTGCTAACTAATGTCTGTCTTCAGGGAAAACAAGACAAAGGTAAAAGATGGGAAGTTTAAGTGTCTTTCTTCCCTTCCTCCTCTCTTTCCAGCTGTCTTGATCACTCTGTCTTGTCCTCCCAGCAGTTGTTTTTATGTTTTCTGTGAGAACCAGAAGCAGAAACTCCCAATACTGACCACAAAAGAGCCACACAGCTTCAACGTTGAAGCTGCCACTAGACTACTGGAATGACAGCACCAGAATCCTCCTGCAACTGCTTTGCATTTTCCCCCTGTCACTAGAAAGGAAGACAGAGCCAACATGAAGGAGCAGACTCTGAGTCTGAGAAGATCATAAGTTATTGCGTACTTGTCACAGAAAAGAATCCAGTCTGCAGCAAGAAAAGGAGGAAGTGCACCATTGTGACAGGCCCATTTGAGGCTCCTTCTTCTGGCCAATGGCTAATGTGTGGGGGAGAGAGATCACACCCCATATTTGTATTTACCTTCTGAAATCACACCAGCATTCCCTAAAATTTATAGTAATTCTCCAACGCATTACAAAGATGTTATGATTTGCTGATAGTCCGTACAGGAACAAGAGAGTCATGTAAATCAGATTTGATTTCTCGGCTATTAAAGAGGTTGAGCATGCTCATTTTCAAGTCTCACCTGCACTCTGAATATTTGACAGCAGCCCCACAGTTATGCCAGCTGTAAACACCATCTCACAGTAACAACTTGTTACCTTTAAGGTGTAATTACTGTCAGTATTCTGGATGACAGGAAGCCTTTGGAGTTGCCTTCATTTGAAGTCTCCAAATCAGTGTAAGTCCTCACAGCATCTGCTGGCTCTCAGGAAAGATCACCTCACAGGATGAGTGAGCTGCCTCATTGTCTTCCAATCCTGGGTGTGTGAACTGTGTGTTCAGAAACAGGCTGTAACAAGGAGTGTGGTGATCATGGAGAATGCTCACTCCTTAGCTAAGGGAAACAGCACATGATTGTGTCTAGGCACACAAAGGACTTTCCCAGAGCCCTGTCTGTGCAAGCAACACGTGTCACATGGTGACTTTCAGAGGTAGCTCTGGTGATGTACTCACTGAGAGACATCTGAGCCCCATGCTGCTGGTGTTGATGGAGTGCACTGGTTGTGTCTTCCAGCCTGATGAAAGATTATTTCTTCAAGCCGCCTATCAATCAGTTCAGCCTGAACTTCCTGGACCAGGAGCTGGAGCGATCCTACAGAACCAGCTACCAGGAGGAGGTACGTTCTTACCGCGACCTCACAGCACAAGCCCTGTTTTCGTGGGACACTGCATTCGTGTCTTATCAAGTGACAGGGAAATGAAGGCTAACGTTGATTTCCCACAGTCAGGAAGCCCTGTGAAGTTATCTATGCCAGGGAGAAAAACCCAAGGCTTTTTATGCTCCTTTATCATAAAGCCACATCTCTACCAGACTGTTTCCTCCATAGCTGCTATTTCTGGTCTTCTAATGGTTGTCCCCAGCCTTGGAAGGATGCCTGGTCACACCTGTTCTGAGTTCTTGAGTGACACTTCTTTCTCCGTAGCGCTATCGCCCTCTGAAATGGGACCAAAGAATCAGGATGTCTGTGCCCCCATCCAGAATGTAGGGTCACATCCCCCTGCCACACTGCCATTTTAACTCCGTCCAGTCCAGGGAGCTCTGTTCGTCAGGAGTGAGTGAAAGCAGTGAGTGGGAGAGCCTGGAGTGTGGTTGGAGCTCTCGGCGGCAGACCCAGCCTTCTTTCCCTTGGCCCCAACCTGACCTGAGCGTCCCAGAACCAAAGTGAACCATCATCTGAACCCAGAGCCAAGAGGGGTTCCATTCAGATTTCTCTTGTTTATTGTTTATGTCTGTGATGTCCAGCCCATGACCCAGAGAGACCATGATGTGCAAGAGATGGCGATCTTTGCTTTGTCTCATTAGAACTGCTGCCCTCTCAGTCCCCCACTGCACAGTAAATATCATTGAACATTCCAAGCACAAATCCTGCAGGTATTGCCTAAAGCAAGACATATTAAGCATTACTACTCTAAACCAGTGTTGAGGAACCTGGGCATTTGGGCGAGGATGAAGTCCTGCACTGGCTGTCCTGAGCCTTCTCTGCCCAAGCCCTGGCTACTCCCTCGAATGATAATTAGATTCCCAGAGAGAGAGGAATGACATACATGAGCCTCTGCAAAAGAGGTCATTGTGCAGCCTTACCTCCAAGATGTCGGGTCTTTTAAGGGAACCTCAGAAGTTAGGACCAGCTCCATAGCCATCTTCAAAGCCTCTGAATTCCACGGGTATTAGGACTCTAGCCCTGTGCCCACTTTGCTCAGGGGAGTTCAGGCTTGGCATTGGAGCTGGCCAGCAGCCCTCTCATTCCCCAAGGCCAAGTCCTGACTTTTCCCATCTTCCCCATCTCTGGGGCCAATGTAAGGCTGAGGACCCAGAGCCAGTTTGGCCTGAAAGGAACTTGCTGAGGGCCGGTCATAGGCCTCTTGCTCCCACATACCTCCAGCCCCTTCGTCCTGGAGCCCTGCTGCCAAGGCTGGATGCCAGCAGTACTTTGTTCCTCTTTCACCATGGCCCCTGGCTCTGCATCCTGCATCTTCATCCCAAGACAGGCCTGGGAACACTTGGGAGTCAGTTAATCTGGCTGTAGTCTAGTCGGGCTCCTCATTCCAGTGTTGCCTCGGTAGCTATTCTTGACCTTCATCTACACATGAGGAGCGATGGCAACTCTTCCTCTGTGGGCTGTTCAGAGCCCTGACTGAGATGGCACCTCTCTAAAGGGTCTGGAACTGGTCATGTTTTAGACACAACATGCGATAGTAGTTTCTTCCTCCTAAATTCCCTGATAGTGCACATGTGCCTCTTTAGTAAACTTCACACAATGCCCTGTTTCTTGTATTTCATGATCAGGCTGCCCGTTCTCTTCAACATTGTTTCATGTCCAACCTGCACCCAGTACCCAGCCAACCCAGAGCAGCACCCACATGGGATTTCTCCCTTTAAAAAACCTCTAGATTTATTCTTTTTTTTTAATTATGTGTGTGTTTTGCCTTCATGTATATATATGCACCACATGTGTGCCTGGTGCCCATGGAGGACAGAAGACGGTATTGGATCCCTAGGAACTGGAGTTATGGATAGTTTTGAACCACCGTTCATGTGCTGAAAATCAAGGCCAGGTCCTCTGGAGGAACAACAAATACTCTTTACTCCTGAGCCTGTCTCCGGCCTTGAATGCTCTCTTGGTAAAGGCTGTATACTCCCTTTCACACATGGAGGCTGTCCTCGACTGCTTTCTTAAATCTTTGCCTGTCTCATCGTGAAGCTGGCTTTCACCTCCATCCATCAGCCGCTGCCATTCTTCTGCCTTTAAAGATGTGTGCTCCTGGACTCCGAGTCAGTAACTCATCTCTCAGAGCCACTATGTAAACAAGTTTCAGAGTCTACTGACGGAGAGTCTGGTGCAAGTTTCTTAAGTTTAAATGCGGCAGTAGCGAGGAGACATCCAGGTGAACGCAACAGCTTGCGCCGGTTTGGAGCACCCAGTAAAATGGCTGACTTGTCCCTCCACGCTGCTCCCTGGCCATCTGTGGATGAGCTGGTTCATCCCTGTCCTTTCACGCACCAAACAGGTCATAAAGAATTCTCCTGTGAAGACGTTCGCCAGTGCTACCTTCAGCTCCCTCCTGGATGTGCTCCTGTCCACCACGGTGTTCCTGATTCTCTCCATCACCTGCTTCCTAAAGTATGGAGCCACGGCCACTCCTCCCCCACCGGCTGCCCTGGCCGTCTTTGGTGCGGACCTGCTGCTGGAGGTGTTGTCCCTAGTAGTGTCCATCAGGTATGTCCCAATAGAAGGAGTGGCTCTCCAATGTTTAGCCTCTGGCTCCCTCTTCTGGCTCCATGGTTAACAGCAAAACTGAATAACCAGCACAGGGGCCAGGAGTCTAAAGAGAACAGAACTTCATGTTCTCCCTCCCACCCCATTTTGAGGCATCCTCCTTACAGGCGCTGACCTTCAAGCCACACAGGTGGCACATGAGAGGGTCAGTCCCCCATGCAGTCCATCTGATGCCAGATGGGCCCTGGGTTTCCTACATTAGAGAGTATAAGGAGACGTGAGAGATTCAGAAGGAAGGAAGACGTGCAGAGGGAATAAATACATGACAGGCAGCAGCAGAGAGCAAGTCTCTGCTGACCCACGAGCCAGCCTCATCCCCCTGAGGAAGTGGTGTCAATGTCTGAGCTTGGAATAGGCAGCACTTAGATGTGACACCAAGCAACAGGAACAGTGGGTAAACCGGACTTTCTAAAGGTGTTTAATGTCGTGTAGCAAAGAATACTATTGAAGCCAGGCATGGTGGCACACACCTGTAATCCCAGCACTTGAGAGATGGAGGCAGGGAGGTCAGGAGTTCAGAGCCGCCTTGGCTGTGTAGCAAGTTCAAGGCCACCTGGGCTTCACAAGACCCTGTCTCAAACGAAAATGCCTAATATGGAGAAAGAGAAAACTAGAGCGTGGGAAGGAATAACAGATGACATCTGTGACAAGGATCTAATGCTATAGCATGTAGAGTTCATACACCTCAGAAATAAAAGACAGCCCATTTTATTTTTACATTGAAGGTACTTTTTCATACAATATATTCCGATCGCAGTTTCCCCTCCCTCATCTCCCCTCAGATCCTCCCTACCCATCCAACTCTGTGCCACCGTCTCTGTGAGTTCATGTGTGCATCTGTCCTGCTCTGTCTGGAACACACTGTTCTCTTGGAATCATCCATACCCTCTGGCTCTTATAATATCTCCACCTCCTTTTCTGCATACCTCCCTGAGCCCTGAGGGGAGGGTTGATGGACATCCCACTCAGGACTGAGTGTTTCAGAGTCTCTGACCCTCCTCACGTTGTCCAGTTGTAGGTCTCTTTGTTCCCACCTACTTCAGGAGGAAACTTCTCTGATGGTGGCTGAGCATGACAGTGATCTATGGGTATAGCCGAATAAAATGGCCATTTAAAATAGACAAGAAGCCAGGATCAGTAGCTGTAATCCCAGCACTCAGGGAGGCAGAGGCAGGCAGATCTCTCTGAGTTCTAGGCCAGCTTGGTCTACAAAGTGAGTTCAAGACAACCAAGGCTACACAGAGAAACCCTGTCTCGAAAAACAAACAATAAATAATAGATAAATTGATAGATAGACAGATAGACAGACAGACAAAGGAACAAACCAAGGTTCTGGGAAGCCCATAACCCTTTCCATATCGCAGCAGGTGTGAGTGGAGTGCCCAGAGCGCTTCATTTGCACGTGCACACATCCCAACAGGTCCCTGCTTCCTGGCTGCTGTGACAGCGGGCCCTTGCCACACACCTGCCGTGCTGTAGCCTAGTTCCACCCACTAATAATTGGGGCCCCCAAAAGCGACGCTAAGACAGAAATGGCAAGAGGTGCCTTGTCTGTGGGTTTCTGCTACCTCTACTCAACACCCCAATGCAGAAAATACAGCTTAGATCTGGCCTTGAGACTTACACATTTAACTTTTCTCCCTCTGGGGTGGGCTGTGTGGGATAGCTACCTCCTGTCTTTCTCAGACACCAGCCCGCAGTTTCCTCTCAGCAGCAGAGACCGTCCTGTCCCTTAAATGAAATGCTGTGACCGCACCATCCCTTAAATTCTCTTGTAGGGTCAAGCCCCGCGCAACGCAGGGGCAACCCTCCTGTTCCAGCCCAGACTCACCTGCATCGGGTTTCCACTCCCTCAGACATGGCTCCTACACAGTTCTGTAGGACCCAGAACTGCCTCAGCCTCTAAATGTTCTTTTTCTTTCTTGTACAATACGTTGTTTCAGTGATGCTAGGGACTGAACCTAGGACCTCACAGGTGCTAGGCAAGTATCATAGCACCCCTAGTCTCTTTTCTTTTGAGACAGAGTCTCACTAAGTAGCATAGGATAGCCTTGAACTCACACTGTAGCCCAGGCTGGCCTCGAACTTCTGATTTTCCTGCCTCAGCCTCTTGAGTTCCTGGTGTTGCAGTCCTATGCCACCAGATGATCTGGATTGTGTTTTATTTTTAAGTGAACACATTACTGAGCATTGTGGCACACATCCACAATCTCAGACACTTGGAAAGTGGAGGTTGAAGGACTAGAAGTTAAAGGTCCTCCTCGGCAGCAAGCCAAGTTTGAGGCCAGTCTGAGCTAGGTGAGACCCATTCTCAGAAAGCATTGCAGCGTCACAGTGGCCAGGGCTGCGGGAGGCTGGTTCTCAGGGGGAAAGACCTCCATGGTGGATTACATTGGTGCCCAGGGAAGCCCCTGGGGTTCCCGGCTCAGAGCCCTCTCCTTCTGCCGCAGCAAAATCACCGCCACCAGCCATCCTGCCTTTACACTGTCAGATCTTAGGGACTGCGGTGACGTCTTCCAAGTGTCCCATCTCCTAGCTGGGACTCAGCTTTCTTCGTGTCCCTCTCTAGGAACTCTAAATCCTGCCTGTGAAAGTGTCTGTTTTTTTTCTCAGTGATATTCCAACGCCTCTGTTTTCATTTAGATATTAGGAAGCCAGAGCAGCCCAAGGACCCTAAAAGTGTATTTGAGTCTCTGTGGGCAATGCTGGAGGATTGGGAATTGCTGGCCATGGCTGAGCATAGCCAGTACAGCTGTTCAGGGTTTAATGCCAAAGGTGCAAGTTCTGGGCATGTTCGAGAAGGGCATGCTACTAATGCCCACAGTGGCTCCTGACCAGAGGGAAGGCAGGGAGCCTGTCCACAGTCCCCAGCAACATGCTGCCCTACCCTCTCCCAGGCAGCCCCGGGCTCCACCAAGACCTAACCTTTACTGGTCACAGTTCTCAGCCCACACACGGAGTTCCTCGCTCTTCATAGGAAGACGTTATCATATTACTGTCACTTTCCTGAGGTGTGGCCCACCCGCATCTACAATGCTAAGAGTCTTAGAATGCTGTCGCTGGACTGTGAAGACACCTCTCAGGAAAAAAAAAAAACTGTCTGCTGCCTGGTGGTGGTGGCACACACCTTTAGTCCCAGCCCTTGGGAGGAGGAAGCAGGCTGATCTCTGTGAGTTCAAGGCCAGCCTGGTCTACAGTTAGTTCCAGGACAGCCAGGGCTACACAGAGAAACTTTCTCGAAAAACCAACCAACAAACAAAAACGGTCCGTGCTACCTGTCATACCCATGATCCAGGCTGTGAATGAGGCAGCTGGACGTGCAGGGCCGGGGCAAGGAGCAGGGAGGTGACCTGATTTGCTGAAAGGTTGAATGGCTCCGAGTGTCCCAACCAAAACAGCATCTACCTCCAGAAAACACCTGCCTGTGCGCAGGGCTCAGTGAGCCCCAGGCTGAGGTGTGATCAGCAGTCTTTTTACCTCTGTGCCTTCTGAGGGGGGGGTAGTTTTATGGGTCCCAGTAGAACAAAGCAGAGCGTCACTGTGTGACCCTGGCAAGGCTACTGAGAGCACCCTTCCCCCATTATGACGGCCAAAATGCTCAGTACAGCATTCCACATAGGCCCTGTTCAGGACGTCCTGACCCACAGCAGACTTTCCTCAGACACTCCGCAGACCCACAGAGGTCTTTGACAAGGGCAATTTTGTCCAAGAGGAGAGCATGACCTTACAGTTGGGTATGAAGATGTGAGTGCAGCCAGCTCACCTACTTGTTGGCAAGTGTAGGGGTGCAGTGGTTTCCCTGGGCACCCCCCAGCAGGCCTCAGAAGCTGCGGTGTGGAACAGATGAAGGCGCGAATGCTAACCTATTCTGCTCCTGATCCCTCCCCTCTCTGCGTCCCAGAATGGTGTTCTTCCTAGAGGACGTCATGACGTGCACTAAGCGGTTGCTGGAATGGATCGCTGGCTGGCTCCCTCGACACTGCGTTGGGGCCATCTTGGTGTCTCTCCCCGCCGTGGCCGTCTACTCACACATCACTTCTGAGTTTGAGACAAACATACAGGTCAGTGGCACGGGCCGTCCCCCTCCATACTTTCCAGGTTCTCTCACTGTAAGCCCAAGTTTTTAAATAGGTGCAAACAGGAGCCATGCGCCGGGCATGCTGGCACATACACACAGCACTTAGAAGGTGGAGACAGAAACATCAGGAGTCCAAGGTCATCCTCAGCTACATAGCATTTGAAGCCAGTCTGGACCATACAACAGCCTGTCTCAGAGTATACACACAGAGACACAAACACACACATGCACATCACAACTACAAAAACTGCAGTGTGGACCTGCCAGTGGCAATGTCTGAAGAGTGGGCACAGACTTTTCCAATTTCCTTCAGTATCCATCAAGTGTCAGACCAATTACAGACATTCTTGGCTTCCTGTGGTTCAACTTTCAACTTTCTGGCCACAGTGTTGCAGAAGTATACCCGTATGACAGCCCTGACCTCACTTTCATCTTTTCTCGGTTTTGCTAAGATCACACGGAAGTCACTGATTTTCACTTTCAGAACTCAGTAAATAGCAGCAGGTAGTGAGTAGGCTCAGTGCTGGGTGAGTTTACCCAACTGTGGGTTCATGTAGGCGTTCTGAGCATGGCTAAACTAGACAGAGCTGTGGCGTCTGGAACACTAAGGGCACTAAGTGCATTTTTATTTATGATAATTTTCATTCATCACACTGTTGTTTTTAATTTAGGGGTGCTGGTTGTCAGACCCAAGACCTCTCTTACACTAGGCAGGTGCTCTGCCACTCAGCCACATCCCCACATGCTCATGGTAAGGACTCACAGAGGTGGAGTCCTGCAGCAATTTGAACATCTGTGCTTTGCCTCACACTTTACAAAGAAGTACCTGCCCCATGTGTCCAGATGGTAGAGACAATGTGCCAGTTTGCTAAGGCCACTGATGGGCACCTGGATCCGCTGCCGCTGCCCTGGAAGGAAGCTACAGAGTTAAGCTCCTTAAAGGATGAGCTGCTTGTGGGAAACATCTGCTTCTTGACCTTTAGGCTGAGATCTAGTACGTATGTGCATGTGTGTGACAAGGGCTCCCAGGAAGTATCACTTCTCAGAGGCTCACAGCAGGACCAGAGGAAGCGTTTGGAAGATGACGCATCCCACAGTGGCCTCAAGAAGTAGCCTCCCTTTTCTGTCTATCCAAGTGATGTGTGCCATTTTACTAGGAACATTCCTCCAGCAGTGTGTAACCTAGAGTGCTGTGCCTTGGGACAGAGACGTGATCTGTTTTTAAAACCAGTAGATTACCCAAAGGAAGAATTGCTGCATGCTTCATGGTCACTTTTGTTACTGTGACCAGATACCTGATGAAGAACGTTATAAGGGATGAGGACTTGGCTCTGTCTCAGTACTAAGGAGTGTGACCTGTCCTAGCAGGGAAGGTGTGGCCCCATTGTGGAGCTTGGTCAGGCGGAGACTTTTCATCTCCCTATAGCTCGGTTAAACAGGAAGCAGAGATGGGATGGGAAACAAACCCTGTAACCCTCAACGCCCTGCTCTCCAGACACCTGCTTCCCAAAGAAAATGGCTCCTCTAGCTGGGGACCAAGCGGGGAACACCTTACATTCAAGCCACCACAAACGGTACCAGAGATGCTTGATACTGAACAGGAGTGCGGGCGGGTGGGGCCTGGCAGTCTGTGGCGTACAGGCGGTGGGAGCTGGTGTGCGGGCGGGTGGGGCCTGGCAGTCTGTGGCGTGCAGGCGGGGTGGGAGCTGGTGTGGAAGAGGTGGGACAGGCTGTCCTGACGGTGTCTTCTCCTGCAGCTCACCATGTTCACTGGCTCCGCTGTGCTGGTGGCTGTCGTGCACTACTGCAACTTCTGCCAGCTCAGCTCCTGGATGAGGTCCTCCCTGGCCACCATCGTGGGGGCAGGGCCACTGCTGCTGCTCTACATCTCCCTGTGCAGGGACAGGTGTGTACTCTCACCTCACACAGCCCTCGCCAGCATCTCTTAGGGCTCGGCAGCAGTTCTGTCTTCAGTGCTGCGGGATGTATTTCCATCACGACTTGAAATAACTTCCGGCACACAGAGTATCCAAAGAGTACCAGCTGGGGATGTGGCTCAGTGGTGAGGTGCCTGCCCCAGTGGTGAGTGCAAAGTCCCCAGGACTACCAAACAAACAGCCAAAAAAGTAACAAAGTGCTGTAGGAATGAAACGAAGCAGGGCTTGGTGGCACACACACTAAATTCCAGCACTTGGGGAGGCAGAGGCAGAGGCAGAGGCAGGAGGATCTCTGTGAGTTCAAGGCCAGCCTGGTCTACAAAATGAGTCCAGGACAGCCAAGGCTACACAGAGAAACCCTGTCTCAAAGAACAACAAAATGAAAAACAAAAACAAAAATTGCAGGAAAGAATGAAACAAGAAAGAATAAGAGAGTCATTTACAACACCATACAACAGGTTGCGTGTACAATATGTATATATTGAAACATAAATGAACTTGGATTTAGCCTTAGTTTCTATTCCTAAAAGATGCCTATATCACCAGTTGT
The DNA here is from genome assembly GCA_028658305.1 of Pachyuromys duprasi. Taxonomy (NCBI): domain Eukaryota; kingdom Metazoa; phylum Chordata; class Mammalia; order Rodentia; family Muridae; genus Pachyuromys; species Pachyuromys duprasi. Next base: position 17,234,459 of record CM053757.1, read on the forward strand.
GTGCCAACATTCAGAATTCCCCAAAACTTGTGATCCCATGCACTTAGATTTGGGAACACAATCTGTATATATTTAAATATCGATGTTCTGGGGTACCTGCCTCTGCCAGACACATGACTACTGTAGGTTATTGAGCTGACTTTTGTGAGTAAGTTAGAGTCTATGATAGTAAGACCTGAAGTTATGTCACATGAGAGAGATTCAGGATGATGAAAAATCAGGCCTGTAATCCCAGTCCTCAGGAAACTGAGGCAGGAAGATTTCAAATTTGAGTCTAGCATAGACTACATAACAAGACTCTGTCTCAAAAACAAAAAACAAAACAAAATAACCTTAGAAGAGCCAAACTTGATGGTGCATGCCTGTAATTTTACCACATGGTGAGTAGAGACAAGATGATGAGTTACAGGCCTTCCCCGGATGCATAGAAGTCTGAGAGTGCGATGTGGACAGAGAAAGTCTGGTGTCACATGATGAACCTCTGGAAGCAGGAACAGTTCTTGTTGTGCTACAAAATGAGAGGGACATTTAAACCCAGTAAGAGCCAGGCATGGTGGCGCCCACCTGTAATCCCAGTGCTAGTGAAGGGGAAGTGGATGCAGAAAGACAGCAAAAATGAAGGTCGCCTGGGCTACACAGTGAGACCCATCCAATCCCATTAGGCAAGCAGCCAGCAAAGCCAAATGCCCTGAATGGTAAAGACCAGTGAGATCCCTTCCTCTTGAGGCTTCTGCCATTGCATCATACTTGCTTCTTAGTTTGTTAAAATGTGTCTCAAGTGCCCTGTTACACACTAGCAACTGGTTTTTACACTTTGTGACTAAATAGTTGGAAATAAAGTAGAAACTTGGATAGCAGAATGCACACAGTTGTCACACAGTTGTCTTGACCTCTAAAACCAATTAAGCCTCAGTTTGTATAACAAACATTCCAATACCAAGCTTTTCCTGTAACGTCTTAGAGAGGTGCTTCCCAGCTACAGTGGACAGCCACCTGCTCGTAAATCCAGAGATTAGGGGAGCAGGCTGTTCCAAAGTTAGGGGGCATTTCTTCACTGTGCTTTGCAGGACATCTAACATTCCTGCTCCCTAACTTGTTATCACAACCAGGGACGTCCACATTTCTGGGTGCCCCTTGGGATTGGCATTGCTATCACTGAGGACCACTGCTTTAGTAAATGCCACCATCAGCAATGTCAAATGTAATCACCCTAATGAGTTTTAGGGAATCGATGAGTAGTGGTGATTAATGAATGGGGGGGGGGTAACCACCCTCAGTTCCCTTACTATATTAATAGCCATGTGACACGTTCATGTTCTCTGCAAACCAAGACCAAATGGGAGTTTGAAGCAGAGCTGTGATGAGTGGTTACACTAAGTGACAGGTGCAGCCTCCTCCTCCCTGTGTGGAACATCTGGGTTCACGGGCATCACAGTGCCGTGTACAAAGAGTGTGAAGTTCATCAGTTTAACTGCAGGTGCCTTGAGAACCCTTCATGGTGGCATTTAGTCAACAGCTTTGGCTTCTCCTCTCGGATCCAGAGAGACAAAGTAGGGACCTCCCATCTGCCTTCCGGCCACAATCCAAACAGCAGATTTTGGCATGGAACTAGTGGATGACATTTGCCTTGAGCCGAGACCACATTGAGGGTCCTCTGAGCCTACTGCCCAGTTCCAGTTGTTGCTGGAACCAGCAGGGCCCAGTGCTTGGCAGGAAACAAAAGCCCGAATTCACCTTTTACAAAAGAGGAGGAGTCTGAGTCACTTTTCTATTGCTGTGGTAAACCACCATGACCAAGGTGACTTATAAAAGAAAGCATTTAGTTGGGGATATATATATATATATATATATATATATATATATATATATATAATATTATATAGTTATGTAAAAGGAAAGTTATGTAAACTCTTCTTTGGGTTGCTTTTAATAATGCCTTTTTTTGTTTTCTATAATATTTTTATGTACTTTCCAGTTCCATAGTGATGTCACCCTTGGATACAGCACAGAATTTCAGGTAAGCTTTCAACCTGGGGCCTGTGTCTGAAAGATGAGATCAGCCATCTTTCTGTTCTTTATCTCCTGAAAACATGCATGCTATAGTAAACTACAATGTGTGTGTGCCTGTGTGTGTGCACACATTGTATGTGTGTGTGTGTCTGTGTGTGTGTGCTTGTGTGTGTAGGTTGAGAAAGCAAGCAGTAACTGTGTATTAACATACATGATCAGAGTTGCATCTTATATATGATCACAGTTGCATCTTATTGGGAAGGTGGGGTGTCATTAAGGCATATATTAGAATTAGGTTACTTTTATGCAAGACTTTAGCATGTTATACAGGAAATGTCACAGATCAAAGAAAAATGCTCAGAGTTCACAAAAGAAGAAATATATCACATATTAGGCTCACTCCCCAGTGCCGGGCCTCACACCCAGGCACTGCATGTGGTGGCCAAGTGTTTGTTCTCCACTTCTCTGCAGCTCAGTTTAGGCTGGGGCCTCAAAAAGTAGTGACATGGTGCCAGCCATGGCGTTTAGGCCGGTAACACGAGCAGTCTGGAGGCTGGGGCAAGAAGACTGCTGAGTGTGAAGCCAGCCCATGCCTAGAGTGTGGCACTGTACATGCAGCCCTGACAGGTCGCAGTGCTAGCGGAAGCCATGCCTGGCTGGTCAGAGCTGCAAGTGGCCCTTGCTTTCTGTTTGTCTGCTTTTTATTTTAAATCCCTCCTTTGCATGATAATAGACTTTAGTGTGTTTTCCTTTAACTTCTGTTCATAGTGTACTGTCCCCATGTTGAGGCATAAGTTGACTCTTACATTTTCTCATCTCAAATACCGATGAAGGTCCAGGCCTGTGATCTCAGCTACTCGGGAGGCCAAGAGAGTAGAATCAAACATTCAGGGCAGGCACGAATCTAATTTTGCTGCAGAGTGAGCTCAAGGCTGGCCTGAACAGCCTTTTTCTGAGACTCTATCTCAAAATGAGAGCTAGAAGAGCTGGTAGAGCACTTACCTAGCACAAGGCCCTGGGTTCAGTCACCAATACACAAACACCAAAAATCTTTTTTTGTTGTTGGTTTTTTTTTTTTTTGAAAACTCACCTTTGCTGTTTAAATTTAGAACTGGGATTGGGTGCCTTTGTCTATCTCTCTTAGAATAAGAATCGTTGGTTGTGGTGGCATATCCCATGATTCCAACACTTGGGAAGTAGGGGCAAAAGGATCCAAAGTTCAAGGTCATTCTCAGCTACATAGTGAGTTAAGACAGCCTGAGGGACATAAGACCTGGTCTTCATAAAACAAAATTCAGTGCAGGGCAAAGTGGCTCAGTGAGTAAATACTTGCTGTTTAAAGCAGAAAGAGAACTGATTCCAGACTTACCCTCTGATATGGACACATGCGCGTGTCTGTGTTCTCTTTTCACACACATCTGTAATAATAAAGTGTGGTGTTTTTTTAAGTACAGGCCAATGAGAAAGCTCAGAAGGTGCTTGCTGCCAAACCTGTTGACCTAAGTTCATCCCTTGGGAACCATACTAAAAAGGGCTGTTTCTCAATGTCACAACATTGGGAAAAACAACTCAGCACCTGACCCAGCTCACAGGAGCCCTGACCCTCTGCCCACTCTGCTTAAAAGCCAGCCAGGGAGCTGGGCGATGTGTCACAGGCCTTTAATCCCAGCACTCAGGAGGCGGAAGCAGGTGGATCTGTGAGTTCCAGGACAGCCAGGGCTACACAGAGAAACCCTGTCTTGACAAACAAACAACAACAAAAAAAGCCAGCCAGAGAACCTCAGTTAAACAAAGTGGGCACTTTGGTTAGCATTCATAGATCTTACCATTTGTTTCAATGCTGTAAGTGAAAGAAATAAGCATGGGCTGTCCTACCATAGCAAACTCTGGCCTGCTTCCCAACCACTGGGCTGTGAAACCTGTGCCAAGTCCTCAGGCCAGCCTAGCTGGGCTTCAGGGTTCAGCAATTACAGGGAGAAGACAATGGACTCACCAAAGAGAAAGGCTTCTCTCAGGAACCATCTCCCTGAGGGCTGTGATGGCCCTGGAGGATCTCAGCCAAGACAAGTAGCTCCTCCAAGCTTCCAATAGCAGGCCACATATGAGGCCCAAAGGGAGAGCAGGCGTTCAGTAGGAGCCGCATTGCCTGTGCAAATAGCCTTGATACCTTGGGCTACTGCCGTCCAGGGATAACAGAACCCCTCTTCAATCCCAGCTCCCAGTAGCCATCCCAGGCCTCCTGAGGATAACCTCCCCTGCTGAACTCACACAGCTACCCTGAACCCTAAGGCAGAGGGACTTGGCCATACTTCAGCTAGCCTTCATGTTTACACATGAGGAAACCAAGTCTGGGTGGATGATGCAGTTTACCCAGAGGCGCCAAGCTCTCCAGTTGTTCAACCTGAGCCGCTCAGGGACCATTCCAACACTAGGGCTTTTGTGGGGGTGTATAAGGGAGTGTCTCCGTGGCCTTAAGTTCATGTTCTACCCCCGCCTTCTCTCTCTCAATTAAAATCTTTTTTTGTTTGTTTGGGTTTTGTTTGTTTGTTTATTTGTTGGAGACAGGGTTTCTCTGTGTAGCCTTGGCTGACCTGAACTTACTTTGTAGACCAGGCTGGCCTCAAACTCACAGAGATCTACCTACCTTTGCCTCCCTGAGTGCTAGGATTACAGGCGTGTGCCACCATGCCCAGCTTTTAGCATAAAATCTTATGTAAACCAGGCTGGCCTTGAATGTGCTATATACTCTAGGATAAGCTGTCTTTGCCTCCAAAGGCCTTGCTAAATCCACTATTTAAAATACCCTTATTTCAAAAGTAATAATAAAACTTTAATTAAATACTGAGGCTAAGGAATTAAGGTTTCTGTATCCTAAATCTCACCTGAGGACACATCAGTTTTATATCCACTTTTATAGTGAACAATTCCATCATTACATAAAATCTTAGGCAATTTAGAAATGCATTAACTTACAAAACTTGGATGAACTGAAGAGCCAAAGTTTAGTTAAAAATAGAAAGGGTAGGGGCAAGAAAGGAAGAAGGAAACTCACGTTAACATTAACTGACCCTGGGTAATAGGACAGTAGATGAATCATTTTTTTAACGTCTACTTATTCCCTAAATTTTCTGTGATTGAGTTTGTGGTATTTTTAAAAAAAGAAAAAAATACTGAGCAAGTATGGTGGTATATGATTATGATCCCAGCACTTGAAAAACGGAGACAGAAGAATTAGAAATTCAAGGTTAGCCCCAGCTATATAGCAAATCTAGGCCAGCCTACACTACATAAAACCCTGACTTAGAAAACAAAGAAAAGCCATGGCAGCCCTCAGTGTTAATCTCCAGTTTCAGCTGCCAGTGGCTCCTGCTTACAGGAACCACAGGAGTAAGTTCAACTGTCAGTCTAAGGGAACGGGAAGTGTGGCCTCGAGAATACTTTGAAGGCAGGAGTTATAGCTTAGAGAGAGGATGATTGTCTTCATACATGAGGCCCTGCGCTCAGTCTCCAGCACTTAAAAGGGTTTCTTGGGAATTTCTAATTAAATTCTAAATGCACCATATTTAAAATGATTCAATAACCCTGGTGTATGCAAAGATGAGGGTACAGGAGTGGTCTCTGAAACATCATTTCTCATCATGACTACAGTGTCCCTCAGCATGAATGTAGTGCATCCGTACATTAGATTACTCCATAGCCATAAGAAAATAGCTGCATTCGGTATCTACATTGACCATGTGCACATATTACTCTTAAATGTACACATCTCATGTTCTGTTTAAAATGTTAAGATTGTCTTAAATGGCTTTGGTAAAGCAGAACTAACTAGAAAGGGAGATACGTGTTTTGTTAAACTTTCATATAAGCAGAGAATAGAGAAAATATAGCAACTCTTTGTAAAATGATATCTGTTGTTTGGAAATCTAAGAGTAAGATCTATCAGAATATTCAGTTTCTTGGTACAGTAATGACACTGTGATCACAAGGGGAAATGTCTGTATCTTGGAGAGACATGCTAAAATAGTTAGACCAGCAACTTTCAGAATGTTTAGGAAAAAGTATTTGTATGTGTCCGTGTGTATTTGTATGTCACATGTGTGTCTCTGTATGTGTGTCGAGACGAAAAGCAGAGAGGCAACATTTAACAATTAGCAAATCCACTTGAAGAGCATCCAAGTATTTGTTTTATGAAACTTAATGTTTCCATAAAGTTGAGATCTTTCCAAAAGAAATAGTTGAGGCGAAAGAAAAGATTTTTTTTTTTTTAAATCTAATGAGCTCTTCTAAAAAGTAGTTACAGCTGGGCTTAGTGGCACAGGCCTGTAATCCCAGCATGTGGGTACTGAGGCAGAGGCTAAATTCCAGCCCAGCCTCCAGCTGCGTACCAGGTTCTAGGCCAGCATTGGCTGGAAAAAAAAAAAAAAACAGATTGAAGAAACTGAATTAAATATGAATAAAACAAAAGCATCCCTGAAGCCTGTAAAACAAGCAGGCTGCTTTAAGGCCTGAGGTGCTGAGGTGGCGCTCGGCCAGACTTGGCAGCTCACTCTCTCGGCCAGTTTGGGGAGCCCTCCCTTGAAGGCGCTCTGAGCAGCTGTGTCATTTCTCCCCAGTGCCGAGAGGAAGCCATGCAACAGCTCACTGCTGCAGGACAGCAGGAGGCCAGCCAGCCTCATAGGCAAGGAGCTCATCCTCACCTTCTTCCTCCTGCTCCTCCTGGTCTGGTTCCTGAACCGGGAGTTCGAGGTCAGCTACCGGCTGCACTACCACGGAGATGTGGAAGCAGACCTGCATCGCACCAAGATCCAGAGCATGAGGGACCAGGCTGACTGGCTGCTGCGAAACATCATCCCCTACCACGTGGCCGAGCAGCTGAAGGTCTCCCAGACCTACTCCAAGAACCACGACAGCGGAGGAGTGATCTTTGCCAGCATCGTCAACTTCAGTGAGTTCTATGAGGAGAATTACGAAGGGGGCAAGGAATGCTACCGGGTCCTCAATGAGCTCATCGGGGACTTCGACGAGCTCCTGAGCAAGCCGGACTATAACAGCATCGAGAAGATCAAGACCATCGGGGCCACATACATGGCGGCGTCCGGGCTGAACACGGCGCAGTGTCAGGAGGGCGGCCGCCCGCAGGAGCATCTGCGCGTCCTCTTCGAGTTCGCCAGGGATTTGATGCGTGTGGTGGACGACTTCAACAGCAACATGTTGTGGTTCAACTTCAAGCTCAGGGTCGGCTTTAACCACGGGCCCCTCACGGCAGGCGTCATCGGCACCACCAAGCTGCTCTACGACATCTGGGGGGACACTGTCAACATCGCCAGCAGAATGGACACCACGGGGGTGGAGTGCCGCATCCAGGTGAGCGAGGAGAGCTACCGTGTGCTGAGCACGATGGGCTACGACTTCGACTACCGCGGGACCGTGAACGTCAAGGGGAAGGGGCAGATGAAGACCTACCTTTACCCGAAGTGCATGGACAGCGGGGCCGTGCCCCAGCACCAGCTGTCCATCTCCCCGGACATCCGTGTCCAGGTGGACGGCAGCATCGGGCGCTCTCCCACCGATGAGATTGCCAACCTGGTGCCTTCTGTTCCGTACTCGGACAAGACTTCGCTGGGCTCTGATGACAGCACCCAGGCCAAGGAGGTTCCCCTGTCCTCTAAGAGGCCCTGGAGAGAACCGGTCAAAGCTGAAGAAAGGTTTCGATTTGGCAGAGCCGCGGAAAAGGACGACTGTGATGACACAGGCGCAGAAGAGGCCAACGAACTCAGCAAGCTCGACGTCTCCAAGAGTGTATGAGGCAGCGCGGGAGCTGCCGAGGTGCTCCGTTCGTCCCAACACAATAATATCTGGATCGATAGGCTGGCGTGCTACCCAGCGCCTCAGTTTCTGTCCCCGGACGTGGTGTCACGTGGTCATTTCAGCCCTATTCTCTGTGTGGATCGCAGTTCTTCAGGGTTCATTTCCACCCATTTCTTCTTTCCTTTACTCCCTTTCCTGGAAGCCTGCCCCCAGCCTGGGGGATCCACTAAGCGGTGTGGAGGAATACAAGTGCCTTCAGGGTTTGGCCTTGCGTCTAGGGCTGAGGCCACTGGTGGAATAATGGCCCTGGGTATTATTTGACTTCTTAAAAAAAAAAAAAAAAAAGGAAAAAAAAGCTGTGGTTAAAATACCATTTTTATTGCCTTTTCTCACAAGTTTTCTTTTTCTCATACAGTATTTTCCAGTTTATTTTTTTCTATATATGTAATAGTGTTTTTCAGTCACCTGGCCTTTCTAAGCACACACACGCACACACACTTGCATTTATGAATCTGACATAAAGTGCCAGTAACTCACGTGGGGGAGGGGCTAAAAAGGGAGCAGGGCTGGGAAGCTCAGCAAGCCCACGCCTAGCCTCTCGGGTACCTGGGCCCACATTCCTGTGGCCCAGAAATGGGCCTCTCCGCCCCCGACAGTGGGCAGTTTCAGGGGCTCATCTGCACGCAAGCCAAGATTTCATATGCTCACCAGGCACAAAGCTTACAAACCAGGCCTCAGGAATCTCTAAGCCGTGTTTTCATCCAGACCCTCCACAGAGGGGTCTTCCAGCCAAGAGTGAAGATGTTTGTCTCGGAAGCTGACCCATCTAAGGGAGACATTTAACCATCCGAGGATGCATTTATTTATTTATTTATTTATCAAAATGTATGTATTATGGGGAGGGGCCACTGGGTGGTTTTGGTGGAGGGGAACAGGGAGCGGGCAGGGCAGTTTGAAAAGGACACAGCAGACCAATGACAAGATGTCCCTCTGTGTTTCCTGTCTCATCCGCTCACGGTGCCACCAGGGTGCTGCTCCCCCTTGTGGGGATCCAGAGTAAAACTGTCTCTGCTCCAAGCGGGATTCGGTGAACCTTTTATCCGGTCCTCCCACGGTTGGACTGCGCAGGCTAATTTGTGGTGGGTTTAATTCTTCTGGCCAATTCAGACTCTTGAAAGGGGTTCCTTACAGTGCACCGAGGGACAGGACCATCCGTCTGTTTGGCAAAGGAGATGCAGACAGCCAGACACAAAGATGTTTGTGTCCCTGGCTGCTAGCCTTGCTCGTAATTGTGTTCTTCCATGTTGAGTCTCCAGCTTAAGCTGAATGGAACTCGGGCTTCAGTTGCCCTGTTATCGTCATTTTTCCAGGTGACGCTGGTGTGCAGCTCATGAGACAGCTGAGGACCAGCTCTGTGTCTGTGGGAGGCCCCCGCGCCGCGTCCTGTGGCGTGTTCTTTCACTGGTAAACCTCACTGTATAGTTTCTACATCTGAGTTAAGTCCCGTTGTTGCTCCTCCCCAAAGACGGACAGAACCCGACTTACGCTAGCAAGGTGACATCTTAGCTCTTGTCACCCACTTCCCCGGGGACACTGGGAGGGCCACCCACGCAGCACAGCCATGCCAGGACCTAGAGTATTCTAAGTGACTGGAAGACTTTCCTTCCCAGTTGGTTCCCTGTTGGTCTTCCAACTCGAAGAACAGATAAGTTGTGACAATACCTCTTGCTTCTAAAGAATGTATTCTTGTACAATGCCACAGATTTTTTTTTCTTAAAAGCACTACCTGATTCTTTCTTTGAACTAGGGATTTAGGGCATGTTGGGTTTCCTCCTGTCAGTATTAGGATGTGTACATCAGTCTGTCCTCTAGGCTGCCTCGCTCTGAGGAGCTAGCCTGTGGTCAGTGTTTTGGCAGTCTTGGTTCAAGATGTGCTCTACCAAGCTGATCTCTACACACCTCTTCCCTCTCAAGCTCTCTTCCTTTCTCTGCTACACAGGTATTTGTGATTCTTTCCCTGCCCATTCCCCAACACTAGACCTGCAAACCAGCCGGAGAGAATCATTAACCTTGAGCAAGTGGTCTGGTTCCGAATTGTGCATACAGAGCCCTGGATGAAGGGAAGCTCACACAGAGTGCAATGGTCTTAAGAAACACCCTGAGCCTTCCTGAAGAACCAGTGCAGACATTCTTTCTTCTTTCAGGGTGCAAGGCCCCTGGAGCCTTTCCAGCTCCCTGCCCCAAAGCATACCTCAACACAGAACCGCAGGTCCCTGCAGCACACCTGCCGTGCAGCTTGGTCTGTTGGCGTTGAACAAACAGCTGTTGCTGGAGACAGTTGGGCTTCTAGGCGGTGGACTCGAGTGTCGTTCGGGTGGCAATACTCCTTAGGAACCTAGGGCAGGAAGCAATACTACAGATTTGAATGTGTGTACATAGTTGCTTTGCGTTGTACTTCCCTTTCCTCCTCAGCCCCAGCTCAGATCAATTTTATACATCTGTATGATCAAGCACACATAATTTTATCCCACACAAATGAACATAGAGCATCAGTTATAAAACCTTAAACTGCTTGACGAGCCCCACAGATGAGCCACACCTGCGCATGGCTCCCTCTACCCTGACTTCACTCCCGGGTACCGCACCTGCACATTTGCACATAACGTGGAGAGCCAAAGGCAGCGTGCAACCATCACCTGGGCTGTAGTCACTTGTAGTTTCCAAAGATAAGTCTGCGTTTGAATTTCTTGATTCTCAAGGTAAGCTTTTTTTTTTTTTTTTGGATTGGTTGTTTTGAAAATCGCATCATGCCTAGAAAACGTGAAATTATATTAGCAAGAACCAGTTGTTTGCATTTCCATGTTTCCTTTGCTCTGCTTTTTAAATTGTTAATTCTAAGAATTTCAAAATGCATCCACTGAAAAACAAAGGAGATTAAAATATTCTAAAACTTAACTTCGGTGCCTGGTATTTCCTCATTGAGAAGCTGATACCACCTCAGTTCGGAGCGGCCGCCCTCTCACCCTGTGATTTCTGCAACCCGTAGCTAAAACAGGGAAATTGACTTTTCATTCCTACCATGGCTTTAAAAATAGGGGAAAGGGGAGACCCCAAAAGTCTACCTTTTTGCATTTCTAGGGCTTTATTATTTCTTAAATGGGTTCACCCACTGCAGTTAACTTTGGTTGACAGTGTTTATTTTTACCCAGAACATTAAACGTTAAAAATCAAGCTATAGGACATTGTTGATTTGACAATTCCCCTACTCCCTTGAGAGTTTTCATGCAGCAACTCTTTTCTCCTTGTTTGCTTGTTTGTTTGTTTGTTTGTTTGTGTGAGACAGGGCTCTTTCTGATGAGGCAAGTGTCGGTGAGCACTATCAAGACATAAAGGTCCTCTCGTGGGCTGTAGACTCTAGGAAGGAAGATGAGGACATGGCCTCTGGCCACTTGCCTGTCAGCCTGCGGAAGCCTGTGTCTCCAGCCACTGAAAGCAGCAGCACCTCCTTTGACCAGGGCACTTTCCGGCCCAACAGTGCTGTCAGCTTCCCTAGGAGCCCTTCCCCAGCTAGGGAACAAGGATCCTCACTGTGCCCAAGGTCTTCCAGGAGTATGGTCTTGGGCTACAGAGGGCACTCAGGGACTTAGACAGCTTCGCAGACAAGAAAGTCAGTCTCTAATCTTTGCAGTACAACTTATCATTTGTGGTTTCTCTTTCATCTGAGATCTTTTTTGCATATGGTTGCTTTTCTCTGCCACGGGACTTCTAGTGTTATGGCTGCCTGGAACAGATCCTAAGAACCTGGTAAAGGAAGGTAACTGGGGGAACCGGAGTGTGAATGGGAGTGATTTAAAACATTCATGTTTGCGTATTATCTACATGTACATTTAAAACCATCCTGTGTGTGTGTGTGTGTGTGTATGGCCTCTTTGTAAGAAAAAATATTATTATTTGAGTAATTAAACCTTCAGAACTCTCTTCCTGCTGGGTCTGCTAATCTACGGAAACCAGAATTAAGCAATCCACACGTCTGCTGTTGAAATCTCACTCATCAAAAACAGTAGGTGCTTTACATTTCATGCTTTCTTACTCCAGAAGCCTTCAATAATTTGATGAGAGTTATGGCCTCTTTTCCTTGAAAACAAATGCACACAAGAATCCACTCTCTTAGGGCTGAGCACAGGCTCAGGCAGGGGTGTTTACCTTGAAGCTTGAGGACCAGAACTCTGATCCCCAGAAGCGCTGGATGGGTGTGGCAGCCCTTCTGCAATCCTGGAAAAACTGAGGTAGAAACTCAGTCACGGAGGAGGCTCTGAAGGCACCTAACACCAGCGCCACAAGAGCATGTGAGCACATGTATGCAAAGCAGCACCATCTCGGTAGTGCATGAGATTTCAAATTCAGACAGAAGCAGGTAGATCTCTGAGTTCGAGGACATCCTGGTCTACAGAGTGAGTTCCAGGACAGCCAGGGCAGAGAAACATTGTCTTGAAAAACAAAACAAAATCTTAAATCCCAGTAAACTAACCCTCACCTACAATATCAGAGGAACAGTGACTTTTAGTTCTGCCTTGCAGATGAGGTCTCGACCATTTGTTTAAAGACTCCTGTTTGGAAACATGGAGTTGCTTCTCAGTTACATAAACATCTTTGACAAAATTATAGTTTAGAATCTTTTTTTTTTTTTTTGAGAAAGGGTTTCTCAGTGTCACCTTGGCTGTCTTGGACTCTTTGTAGATCAGGCTGGCCTCACAGAGATCTGCCTGCCTCTGCCTCCCTGAGTGCTGAGATTACAGGCTTGTGCCACCACGCCCAGTGTATAATTTAGAATTCTTATGTGTGTGATCTAAGTATATTTGAAGATCTTCCCTCAGCTTCTCGTCATATAAATGTCAGTTTAGCCAAATTACTTGAAACAGAGGAGTAGAATTCATTCGGTATTTATTAGGAGCCTGCTTCTGCCAGATCATGATCCAGAGCATCCTTGAGTTAGGTCATTTGATTTCCGCTCTGGTGCTTAAGGACGTTTAAGAAGCAGCTGTGAGTTGAAAGTGCTTTTCTGGATCGCTGTCCCAGACTCTGAGACACCTGAAGCAGCGCAGTAATGTCCTTTTCCTGGTGGACATCTCTAAACAGGGCTCCTGTGGCCCTTAGCGGCTCTGCCACTGAACGTGAGGCCCGAGTACTCACTTTTAAAATAATCCTCGAGCACTGCTTCATGATGGCTTTGCTGGACAGTATCAGGAGCAACATGCCACCCATTTAAGAGCTTATGTCCCCACCTTGAAAACAGAGTTGCTGGTTGATCTAATGACTGCTTGCTCGCCTTTGCTCTGAAGAGATGCTTTTTGGAAAACTGCTCTCAAATATCTTCCTCAGATTAAAAAAAAAAAAAAAAAAAGAGGCAGTGTGTGTGTGTGTGTGTGTGTGTGTGTGTGTGTGTGTGTGTGTGTGTGTGTGTGTGTGTGTATGTGAGTCCTAGGCTAACCTGGACCTTGCTGTGTAGCCCAGGTTAACTGAACTTGTGGTGATCCTCCTGCCTCAGTCTCATTTACCAGTACACATAGCCTCTAACTCATTTTCCTCACCACACAGCAGGTTACCTTTCCAGGTTGGGTGGGAAGGCTTGGGTTTGGTTGGAAAGAGGGAGGGTCTGGGCTTGGCTGCTATTCTGAAAGTTGGCATCCTCAGGAAAGGGTTTTATGTGCTCAGAGAAGGGGATAAAGGGGGCCCAGCTATCCGCTTACAGGTCTCAGGCTCATGACAAATGGCTAACTGAGGTGCCTACTTAACATATCAAAGCAGGCTGGCCACCAGTCTCCTCTAGTCCCTGCCTGTTCTAGAGTCCTCTGACTGGCACATCCCAGTCCCAACCCTGAACCCTCCAGCCTAGGGGCTAGGCTGCCTTTTCCATCTTCCCTGATTCCTGCATAGCCTCAGCCATCTTGGCTACCAGGCCATTTTTTGCCTCATGGCCACTGGGCATGTTCACTCTAGAGTCTTCCAGATGCCTCTGCTCTCCCTCAAACCATACCTAGGAGCACCATATGCTTATTTCCATTTTTTCTTTCACAGACATCGTCCCCCAAGACAAACCTGAGCAGCTACCTGCGCGTACACACATACAGCCACCTTTAGCTGTCACCGCTGCTTTCCAGCTCTTTTTGTCTCTTCAGATCGTCCTACAGGATGCTTCATGTCTAGCCCCAGATCTCAATCACTGTTCTTGCTCTCTCTTTTGATCTTTGTCTCAAGGACACTGCTTCTTTCATGGAGCCCCAGGACATGACACTCAGTTTCTGCACTCACTCTTGATCTCCCCTGCTGTTCTTCTGTCAGACCTGAGAGCACTACTTCGGCTAAACCTCCGTAACAGGATGGGCAGACTCTGCTCTGATGTTATGCAGTATTGGTCTAAAGAAAATTATTTGTATCTGGCCGTGATGGCACAGACCCATAATCTCAGCTGAGACAGGAGAATCACCATGAATGTGAGGTCAGCCTTAACTGCAATGGGTGTCATGTTTTCCAGGACCAGCAGGACAGTCTCGAGAAAACAAAGAGGGTTACAGGTACTAGCACTTGCCACGAAGCCTGAGGCCTAGAGCTTACTTACTCCTCAGGCTCCACATGGAAGAAAAGAAGCATCTTCCACAAACTGTCCCCTGACCTCCACACAGCCGCACACACATTTATATGCATGAATTAACTAAATGAAAAAAAAAGATAGTTATATGGATTTTCAGAGCTTTGAAGAAAATAAGGTGCAACTATTTATTTTTAATGAGATTAGAAGCAGTCATCTAGATAACTTAGAATGTAAGCATACTTTTCCCTAAAATGCTTCCACTAAGACAGTGAAGTTCAGTCAGGTGGGGGGGGCATGCCTTTAATCCCAGCACTCAGGAAGCAGAGGTCGGTAGATCTCTGAGTTCAGGGTCACCATGGTCTGTAGAGCAAGTTTCAGGACAGCGAGGGCTACACAGAGAAACTCTGTCTTGAAAAACCAAAAAGAAAAAAGACAGTGAACATTTTGCATGGCTTTCATGTTAGTGATCCAGAGCCTTCCAGTAATTTGTTATTGTTGTTCTCATGGCTGACACAAGGGCCAATCCCACCCTATTCAGCTCATTTCCAAATTCGCTCCTCTCTTATCCAACTGTCTGTTAGCAGATTACAACAGGCCTAGACACGTGAGATGTAAGAGGAAGTGTAGCCAGCTAGGGACTATCACACATTTGGCCTCTGCTGGCCACAGTTACTGGAACTCTAAGAGAGTGGCCTGTGTCCCCAGCTGCTCTCTTTTCTCTCACTGCCGCAAATGTTGGGCCTCGGCAATATACCTTCCCAGAGTCACACCAACACCAGACAAACACTGGACCGCCGCTTCTGCTGCCCCCCCTTTCCCATGTGCAGCGTCAACCCTGGCTACCTTCAGGCTTCTTAGTGAGCCTTGTGCTGTGCCAACCACATTTTCCAGGGCACAGTCATGGCCCAGGTAGAGACAACGCAAGCTTACTCCTCATAAGTTCCCATGTGTATTGGGCACACTCCTGTGGACACCCAACGCCCTCCAGAAAGTCATCTGCAAATCCTTTCTCAGTTCAGCCAGAAGAAGCTGGCCCTGTGACCCACTGGGAGCTGTCATCCTACACAGGAAAGATGACACCTGCACTCCTGGCCAGCACAGGCAAGCCCTTGAATCAGCTTAGAACGGAAGCAGAGAGCTCCCGAAGAGGGGGGACTGGATATGAGTACAGAACAGGTCACTTGGAGCCAGGAAAAATACAATGGAGCTTGTGCCATTCAGAAGCGTGGAGTCCTACATACTGCAGCTTGGAGCATGTCAGAAGCCATCAGACATGTTAGGAGCCAGGCATGACTCGGTGTGCACCTTTTCTAATCACGGCATTAAACCAAAGCACTAAATTAACACAATACCAAAAGCTGTCGATGGGTACATACAGAAAACAAAAGCCTTAATATATCTTCTTTGAGATCCCTGAATGGAGAGATGGCTCAGCGGTTACGAGCATGAGCTGCTCTTGCCAAGGACCTGTGTTCCGTTCCCAGCATCCACATCAAGCAGCTCACAACTGCCTGTAAGCCCAGTTCCAGGGGATCTGACACCATCTTCCTCTGCAGGCAACTTCACTCACATGTCAGACACACACACATACACACACACATAAATATAAATTTTTAAAGTAGTAATAACCTGTGTCTAACTTGTAGGTACTGTTGGGTTGTACCTGCAATGCTGCGGCCACCTCTTCCGGCTGTAGCCCTTACAGCACTGTAATTCAGGGCACGTGGGTCATTGTGGTGTGGTCACCAGCCCTACTCCTGACAGGTTTTGCCTGCATGACAGTGTCAGTGTTGGGAATGTCTTATGCTGCTGGAGGGCTAAGGTGATGGTGTGTCGTAAAACACATTTTTTTTTTTTACACGCTGGCTGGGATTTCCCAAGTATGGGTATTGCACACATTTGTCATTAAATAAACGACAGAAGATTATAAATAAACTTCCCATTCCAACAACCCAAGTAGCATTTTTTTTTAAACATCACTTCCTGGAAATCGATAAGTGTTTCCTCTTCCACCTGCTAAGCTCCTCATCTGCACTTTCTCATTGTCTCTCGTCTGGAGGACAAACATCCCCATTTGGAGGAAATTCCGTTTCATTCCAGTGAGTGGGCAGGTTTGCTCCTCAGGCCAGCTCTGCAAATTTGAAAAGAGAAAGCGAGGCTGTAGACGACTTGGAGGACCTAAGTGCTTGCTGGGCGTGAGCAGCTGAGCTCATAGCCCAGCACCCACATAAAAAGCTGGGGGTATGCTGGGCGTGGCGGCACATGCCTGTAACCCCAGCACTCCACAAAGTAAGCCCAGGACAGAAGCCCTGTCTCAAAACAAAACAGAGCCGGGAGTAGCAGCTGTAGGAAGGGAAACAGTAGGATCCTGGTGCCGCCCTGGCCAGTGTAGGCAAAATGGTAGGCTTTAGGTTCAGTAAGAAGCCAGGACTGAAAAAGAACATGGAAAGTGATTGAGAAAGACACTCAATGCTGACTTCTGACCTCCATGCATTTGCAAGCACATGTACACACACACACACACACAAGTCAACTTCAAACAGAAAGAATCTATTTGTGAAATAATTGAGCTATCTGTGTACCTAGAGCCATGCACATTATCTAATTCATTACTGAAACTCTTAAAAACTATCAAAAGATTTTCAAAAGTTTATCTTGAAGAAGTATACTCAAAAGTTTTTTTTGGAGCTAGGCATGGTAGTGCACACCTGTAATCCCAGCACTCACGGGGCCAGAGGCAGGCAGATCTCTATGAATTCAAGGCCAGCCTGGTCTACAAAGTGAGTACAGGACAGCCAAGGCTACACAGAGAAACTCTGTCTTGAAAAACCAAAAAGAAAAAGAAAATTCTGTATCAGAGAAAATCATGCACCATGCATCCAGAAACTCTTGGGAAACAACTCCAAACACACTATAATTAAATTCAAATTTCATTGTTGGTTTATTTTGGGCTAGTTGCAATTTCAGATAGAAAAATGTGTGTGATGGGAGACGCTGGCTAGACAATTTGTTTTTAAAACTCTTGAAACATCTTTTTAACACAACACCAACTCATAGGCATGACGCGGTCCACATACACTCAGTCCAACTGCAGAGGGACACAGGCTGGTTGCTGCATTTGAATCCACCAAGTTGAAGGGCCAGAGGGACTTGAGGAAGCCTTTGGATTCAGGGGAACTGGTTCTTGGCCCTGATAGAGCCATTTCTAGTAGGGTCACGTGACAGGCAGCCTGCTTCTGCTGGGCCACCCTCACCTGATTGTCCAGAAGGTGTAGCTTGCTACATTTTAAGAGCCTCCATTTTCACTCTGGGAGTGAGTTTCAGAGGCCCCTCTCTCTCCCAGCAGGAAACTGTAGAGAAATGCAATTGAAGAGAGCGGGGAGCCAGGAAGGAAGATACAGCCGGTGTGGGTTCCTTGACATGGACCTCTGCACTGCTCAGCTGCATCCAACTTGGCTAGAGCTTGTTCAACAGACAGCAGTCAACCAAGGCTTATTTTCTTTGGACTGCTATGAGCAGAAATAGAAGAAGGGCTCATTTTTTCCAGGATTTTAAAATGTTTCAATCATAGCGCAGATCCAAAGTAAGTATTTATTCACTGGCCCAGTTTCCCAATCTTTTCACATAGAAGTGGGACTGCCAATTCCCTAGTTCTTAAGGAGATGCTGAAAATGAGCCATCGACCTTTGGTGCCCAAGAGTCAGATCGTTTTCCATGGTGTGGTAGGTTAGGTTCCCAGACGGGACTGTTTGGTAGGTAGCGTTTAATACTGAGCACAGGTGTGCACCAATGATAAGCAAATACAGTGCAAAGAAAGGCTTTCGATAGGAGAATATTGGTGAATTCATTTGTCCACCTATTTGTTCTTTTAACTGGGCACAACTAGTTAAAAAGAAAAAAAAGTCCAGTTGGGCATGTTGAAACAGTTCTGTAATCGCAGCACTCAGGATGCTGAGACTGCTGCAAGCTCAAGATCAAGGCCAGCCCGGGTTATAAACCAGCTAAAGGCTACACAGTAAAAACGACCACCACCACAAAACAAAACAGAATAGAGAGGAGGGGCTAGAGAGATGCCCAGCAGTTAAGAGTGAGTACTGTTCTTCCAGAGGACCCAAGTTCAGTTCCCAGCACCTTTAAGGTAGGGTAACTCACAAATGCCTCCAGCTCTGGGCGAATTCAATACCTCTGACCTCCAAAGGTACCTGCACTTACAGCACATACCCCCACACAAGTACATATAATTTAGAAAATAATTGTTTTTAAGAAAAGAGTGCTCTGGCAGAGGTAGCTCACACCCTTAGCCCCAGCACTCAGGAGGCAGAGGCAAGTAAATGTCTGATTTTGAGGCCAGCCTGAATACATAGTAAATTCCAGGACAGCCAGGGCTACACAAAGAAACCCTGTCTCAAAAAGAAAAAAGAAGAGTGGCCAGTCCCCGTGACACACATCTGTAATCCCAGCACACAGGGAGGCAGCCAGCCTGATCTACAAAGTGAGTCCAGGACAGCCAAGGCTACACAGAGAAACCCCGTCTTGAAAAACCAAAGAGAGAGAGAGGAGTGAATTTGTGCTAAGGAGGCTCTGGCTCAATGGTGGCGGCCTTAACTGGGCTAGGGAGGAAGAGACTGTGCGCTTATCCATAAAGGAGAATTACATGCGCTCCCTCTCCTTTCCTTTCCCTCTCCCAGCTCATTCTAAACTAACCTCAATCTTACTAGATAGCCAAGAACGAACGACCTTCAACTTCTGTCCCTCAGCTGGGCCTGATATATGCAGTGCTGGGGACCAAACCCTGGGCATCTTACATGCTTGACACCCTACGGCTGAGTCCCAACCCCATCCCCACACCTTCTCTGTAAATAGTATCCTGCCGCAGAAGGGATCACTTTTCAACCTGGCGACCCGCCCTGTGTGGCTGGAGATTAGCGACACCCTGCTCTTCTTGTCTAGAGACAGCCAGCCAAGCAGCACTATAATGTCTTTTTCTTTAAATAGGAGGTCTCCTTTCACAAAGGCTCATAAGCTGGGAAGGATCTGCGAGTGAACCTCAAAATCCAGGGATATTTTTCTAAGGGTTTTAGTTTTGGTTTAAGTTTACTGAATTATTTTTGCCAGGAAGCTCCAGCTTCCCCCCCAGCTGAGGAAGTTACTTTTATGCCATTGTGAGCCATTTGTTTTAATTTCATGGTTTTCAAAAGTTTACAGTTACACAAAATTTGATGTCAATGAGATTCGTTAGAATGTTCATTATCTGGTGGATTTGGCGTTTGTCGGACTTGCATATGTTCCCACTGGTGGCTTTCAATGGCCCACGACACCTATCACACATACTCCAACTTACTAAGCACACATATAAATACTCATGTCTTGAGACCCAGCTGGGTCATAAAATATGGCTGTCTCTGACTCGGATTAAATTTTGCACAAAGGAGGCCTGGTGTCTCTACAGAAAAGCACATACTTACTGGTAAGCTCTGGAGAGCCGATTTAAAAAGCAGTCTCCCCCAGCTCAGCGACTCTCGCTGTGTTCCTGTCCACTCACCACCCTTTCATTTGCAATAAAACCTGACAAAAACGTCCAGAATGAAAATAAGAACGTTCACATTTGAAGGAAATGTTGGCAGGCAGCCACAGACTGAAAGTACACTAGCTAATTTTGCTCTTGTGTTTCTGCCAGTAACTCCTTGGCCTCTGCACCCTCCTCACAGGCTGGCCCCAGAGACGATTCTGATCGTGTCGAAAACTCTTGGCGCATGAGCCGATGAATCATGGCAACTTGACTTCCTCTGAGTGTTTCTCCTCACAGACTCGTGTCAGCCCTGGTGAAAGGACAATGAAGATATCCTGAGGGTGGTAAAACTGCGCAGCTTTCTTGTCACACGGAGGATGGCAGCCAAAAGAGGTCCACTTCAGATGTTGTCCTTCGTTCCCAGGTTGAGGTGACCCCTCCATTTTACTAGGAAGGGGAAAAGGGAGAGAGGAAGGAGGGGGAGGAATCAAAAGGGGAGGGGCTGGGCCTGGGGTACCAGCCTGTAATCTCAGCAAGTAGGAGGCTGAAGCAGAAGAAGCTTCATGTTTGACAAGAGCCTGGGCCGCAGAGTGAGACCCTGTCGGAAGGAAAAAGGGAAGAATGGAGGGAAGGAAGGAAGAGGGCAACATCTTGACTGCTTTGTAAATGGATTGATTTTCAAATACATCCAGACTGTAACTTCTGAACACAACTCCTGCCTCAGGCAGCTTTCCTACTCATTCTGCAGAGCCAAAGCTTTACACCCCATCTCAAGGAACAGGCTTCTCTGAGGGGCTTATTTGTTTTCTGACTTTGTGGTGCTTGGGATAGAACCCAAGGCCTCCTGGGTCTATCAGGCCTACCCAAGGTCTGCAGCACTGAGATCTACTCATAGCACATACTCCGCCACCCCAGGCAGAGGTTTAGCTCAACACTGAGGAGTGCCAGGGCCTGACCCAGTTCATCCACAATCGGCAAGGCAAGTTGCATTGTGCTGGGCACAGGGTGGCACATTTTGGATTTCTTAGACGAGGAACAAAGGCACTAATCACCTCTATGCAAACATGGTTTAGAAAATAGATCTGAGGCCCCTTCTCCCAAGGGTGTTTCCATAGGATTGGGAAAGAAGTTTGGGGGTTTGAAAGCTGGCATGTGACCCCAGAGACAGACTCCTGCAGGGGAGCCAAGCCAGCCTAGCCAAAGAGGAAGGCTGTAGGCCTCTCCAGCCAGAAGGTCCAGGTGACCCAAAGAGGCCAGAGCCACCATCCCAGCAAGATTCAAAACCTATGGACTTGCTGGGAACTGGAAGAGAGAGGGTAATCATTCCATCCAAAGAGCAGAGTGCCAGGAGACCCCAGGCCTAGGAATGTGTCTAGAGAGAAATGCTTGGACCATGTGTGGCTAGTTTTATATCCACTGAACACAAGCTAAAGTCATCTGAGGGGGGTAAACCTCAATTTAAAAGATGCCTTCATAAGCTCAGGTTCTAGGCAAACCTGGGAGGCATTTTCTTAATTAGTGATTGGTATGGGCGGGCCAAGTCCATCATGGGTGGTGCTGTCCCTGGGCTGGTGGTCCTGGGGTCTACAAGAAAGCAGGCTGGGCAAACCACAAGGAAGAAGCCAGTAGCAGCACCCTCCACGGCCTCTGCCTCAGCTCTGCCTCCAGGTCCTGCCCTGCCTGAGTTCCTGTCCTGACTTCCTTTATGATGAACAGTGATATTGGAAGCCAAATAAACCGTTTCCTCCCCAACTTGCTTTTTGGTCATAATATTTCATCAGAGCAATAGTAACCCTAACGAGGACTGCCCACCTGGTGCAAAAGGCACTTAGAAACTGAAGTCTCATCAGGAGAACCCTAGACTCCAGCCCAGGAGCAAGCTCTTCACTGCAGCCACAGTTCTGAAAGGCTCCAGCGTCTGTTACAAACTTGGGTTCTGAGACAGCAGCCATGTACACTCCACCATCTCCACTCGATGGATGAATGGACGGATGGGTGGGTGAGTGGGTGGATGGATGAGGGGAGAGAGGGAGGGAGGGAGGAGGGAGGAGGGAGAGAAAGAAGAAGGCAGAGGAGGGAGAGAGGGAGGAATACCCTCAAGAAGCCAAGGTGGGCCAGGGAACACCCTGAGGAGGGTGGGCAGCCGTCTCACAGCTGTCCAGAGAACTGTCTTCAGGGCAGATAGCACGGGGAGCAAGTGGCCTCATGGCCCTTGTCTCCAGCTAATGTGACTACACCTATGACTGGGGTGCAGGGAGCCCAGGGTCAGCAAAGAGAGTCTGTGGGGGTCACGCTCTGACCAGAACCCACACTGGGCTCATGAAGACAAAAGAAAGACGGAGGCAGGCATGGTGGTGAAAGCCTGTAACACCAGCCCCTGGGCAGCAAGGCCAGGAGGATCTCAAGTTTCGGAGCACCCTGGGCTGCATGGGGATTTTAAGATTAGCTGCACAGCAAAGCCCAGTCTGGAAAACCAAAAGGAACCGAAAGCCCTCGAATTTGCGTGCCTGCAAGGTGTCCCATACAGAAAGGCCAGGAAAGGCTGGGCACTACACACGGGGAGTCAAGGCCAGCTTAAGGCTAGACCAAGATTTCTTCCCTGCCTGTGCCCCAGAGCAGGGGCAGAAAGGGGCTCCATGAGAGCCCCACAGCCTCTGTCTCAGGAAGAGCTCCGGCAGGACTGCCTCTGGAAGCAGATATTCCCAACTGCTCTAGTTCCCTGGACGTAAGCCAGGAGTAAGCCTGTGGCTTAAATTCCTTACTCCTCAGCGTACGTGGCTGGCTCACGTACTAAAGCTTAAAGCTGAGCACAAGCACTCTGCGGCTTTTCCAGTGAAGCCGGGCAGAGCGGCGTGGCCACGTCCCTCCGCCCCAGCACTAAAAACAGCGGAAGCCCACAGGACGTAAGATGGCTCTTTAAAAAACATTTTGCTACTTTTGTGTGTGTGTGTGTGTGTGTGTGCATTTGAGTGCACACACAACATAGGAATAGAGGTCAGAGGACCACTTGTAGAAATACGTTCTTTCCTTCTACCGTGTGAAACCCAGGGACATGAGGCTTGGTGGCAAGTGCCCTGACACTCTAAGCCATTCCCAAACCCAAAATGGCTTGCTCTTTTTTAAGTGAACAAAGTGAACAGCCCAGGGCAGATGTGGTGGAATAGGCCTATAATTCCAGCATTGGGAGGTGGAAGCTGGAGAATGGGGAGTTCAAGACCAGCCTCAGCTACATGGTGAGTTGTAAGGCAGCCTGGGATACGAAAAACCCTGTCTCCACAAGCAAATACCCACAGGCTAGGGATATAGCTCGGTTGGTAGAGGGTTTACCAAGCATGCACTAAGCCCTGGGTTCAAATCCCCAGCGCTCCCTTTACAGGGGCAGGGAGCTAGGGAGAGGGCTCAGCTGGCATCGGGCCTGCTGTGTGAGCATGAAGTCCTGAACTCAAGTCCACAGTAATGCCAGTCTGTAAATCCAATGTCCTGTGGTGAGGTGGGCAGCCTCGTGAGTTCAGCGGTGAGGAGCAAAACCTCAGGTTGCCTTCTGACCTTTATACACAACAGACACACACACACATGTGAAGGGGGGGGGAAGAAATCGACAATTCACCAGCATTTATTCTTTTACAGTATTAGACGACTGTGACCTCTACCAAGTTCAAAAACATTCTCATCATCCCAAAGGAGACCCTGCACCTGTTAAGAAGAGGCAAATCTGCAGAGAGAGGCAGCAGATTACAGGGTTTCAGTCCTGGGGAGAAAGGCAATGAAAAGTGGCCTCCTGACAGCCTTCTCTAAGTGAACGAACTCCGGGTTTTCCTGTCCCAACCCGAGTGCTGAGATTAGAAGTGTGTGGCCCATGCTACACTCTGGCAAGCCTTCATTTGTAAGTGTTTTTGATAGTATTCTGAACCCTGGGCCCTGAATCACATATGATCAGATAAGTAATTTGCAAGTGTCTTTTCTCATCTTGTAGGTTTTCTCTGTGCGTTTTTGACAGTTTTATACGTGTATATACAATGTATTGTGATCATAAGCCCCTCCTTACTCTCTCACATCCTTCTCCCGCTCCTGAAGGTATGGGGTTGGGGGTAATAATTTCAGAGTTGAGAAAGTCGATAGACATGTTCAACACCAACAGAAATGCAGTGATGAGACGCATCAATAGGGTGGACGCTCAGCATGAGAATAGTATATTGGGTTGAAATAGGGCCTATCAGCTGGGAGCAGTGGTGCACACCTGCGATCCCAGCACTCTGGGAGGCAGAGGCAGGCGGATTTCTGTGAGTTCGAGGCCAGCCTGTCTACAAAGTGAGTCCAGGACAGCCAAGGCTGCACAGAGAAACCCTGTCTCCAAAAGAAAAGAAAAAAAGAGGTAATCAAGGTTAAATCATTGAGGTAGAGCAGGCCCTAGTCCAGTATAAATGTGCCCTTCTAAGAAAGATTAGGACACACACTTAGGAAAAGGGACACCTTTGTGAAGACAGGGAGAAGGTACTTCAAAGTCAAGGGAAAAAAACACACAGCCAAAATCAATCCTGCCTTGGCTTTGACCTTGGACCCCTAGCCTCTAGGACTGTAACAGATCAATCTGTGTCATGGAAGCCACAGCCTGTGGTATTTACTCTGGCAGCCATGGACTTTACCCCTCAGGTCCTCCTCTCAAAAACCAGAGAGGGATTCAGCTCAGCGGCTGGACGCTTAAGCACCTCCCATGTACAAGGCTCTACACCCCCAGCACACGGAGGGTGTGTCGGGGAAAGGGTGCTGAACAATTAGGCCTGGTAGTGCACATCTGTCATCACAGCACTTGGGCGGTGGAAGCTTGGAGATCAGGAGTTAAAAGTCACCCTTGGCTACAAATCCCATTCCAGGCCACTTAACACGGGGCAACGTTAAGACCCTGTCTCAAAAGGAACACACAAACAAAATATCCATAATGTCAGCTTCCAGGATTCTGCGACCCGGCATTTCCTATTACCGGGTTTTCTTATTTCCAGAGGATAACTCAGAAGCTGGCAAATAAATGTTACCAGAATCACTTTTGAAATAAAATGGGAAAGGAGAGAAAGAAATAGTTGGTAGCATGGGGAAGATCATTTTCATAAACCAAACACCAGTTTCTCAAAAGGAAATCATTCAAAGTGTTCAGCTCTTGAGAGGACATCTTACTTCAGAGTATGTTTGCCTGTTTTTATTTTGTTTTGTTTTGTTTTGTAGTGGTCTATGATATATTCTTTGTTCTAAGTTTATAATTAAAAAAAAATGTCTCACAGGGCTGTGGTGATGGCTCAGGGGGTATGTGCTTGCCAGCAAGACACGTGTATACGCATTGAGAGCAAGTCACGAGGCTTGTAGTTCAAGTCACCAGAACCTCAGGAAGGCAGCCTGCCTGTACATTCCAGCACCAAGAGAGGGTGACAGGAAGGTCCCCGGGGCTTGCTGGCTAGCCAGGCTAGCTTAACTGGAGAGCTGTGGGTTCGAGTGAGAGACCCTGCCTCAATACATCAGGGAAGACGAAACCTCACACCCACCTCCGACCTCTCAATGCCTTTACACTGGCACATGCACCCACACATATGTGTGCTCACACACGTGAACACGAATACACACGCTCGCCACGAACACACACGTGCCGAACGTTAAAGCCCAGCATATGAACATAATTCTCAGCAGAATGTGTTTCTTCTCCATTCTGAACGCTGCCATGTTTGGAAAGCCTGGATGTGAGACCCCTCTCTTGTCACGTCACAGGGAATACATTCCTTTCGCTCTGTTTTGATGGATTTCTTGTATTTGGAAACAACGTAAAAATTTTTTTTTTCTTCCCTTTCTTTTGCTTTTGTTTTTCGGAGACAGGATCGCCTGTCAGCGATGTAATTTTCTTGCCAGTCAACAGTCTGCCGAAGCACAGCGTGAAGCAGGAAACCCTTAAAGACGCTTCCAGATGGGTCTAGCAGCGATGCTCAGCTGGCCTGGGAGGAGAGGCGACCTGGACCAGCCGTGGGTGCCACCTGGATGGAGCCCACCGCCGTCCCATGAAAGGTGAGGCCCGGCCTCACCGGCAGAGAGGCGACGCTCTGCGTCAGAGCGCGCCCCCGTGCCCCCAGGCGTTGGGCCCCCTCCCTAAATCCGCGCCCCTCTCGACCCAACTCCGGGACCCGGTGCCCTTGTTCCCTCCCACCCCCACCCGCAACCTCAGCCAGGCGCCCCTGCTGCTCGCTGGCGCGGGCTCGGTGCTCTCGGGCGCCGCCTAGCGCTGGCCCGCTCAGCGCCGGGGGGGGGGGGGCCGGAGCCGCCTGGGGCAGGGCGGGCTTGGGGTCCGGGCGTCTGTCTCTGGGGTCCCCGAGGCGTGGGGTGTGCCGTGACGGGCGCTGGTGGGACAGCGGGAAGGTCCCGCCTCAGTCCTTCCGCGTCCGCTTGGCCCTGCGACGGGAGGCGCCCCGCGGCCGCGCTGGGCCAGCTTCGGAACCATCCCTGGAAGAGGTCCAGACTCCTGCAGTTTGTTAACCTTGGCAGGTCGCTGGGAACTTCTGAGAAGAGAAGTATCCGGACCCCTCCCCGGGCCGATTGACTTGGGGGCGGTAGTGCGGAACGTGTGTGCTTTTCACGCTCGCCCAGTGAGTCCTAAAGGCCCTCTGCGTGAAGAGCACCGACACGTAACCGTGCGCGAGCTGCGGGTCTCTTGCACCGAGCTCTCTTAACTGCTCGCGTGTACCCGCGTCCGCTGCACTAATCTGACGTCGAAAGCCCAGGTCCTGGGTCTAGCCTCGGGGGCTCTCTCACAGCCGGGAGGAGGAGGAGTGAAGGCTCTTCGTTTCGTACCGGAAGCCTGCAAAGTCATGACGGCTGTGTACAGCCTGCTTACAGAAGACTCAAGACTGTGATCAGGATCCTTGAACTTCCTGTCCAGGTGGAGCTGCCAGGTCTAGCAAATAAAAGCGCAGAGTATTCAGTTAAACATGACTCTCCGATCAACCCTGAACAGTCTCTCTGTTTATCTCAAATATTGTGCAGGGCGGCCTGTGAACGCAGCCCTCGGGAGGTGTGAAAAGAGAGGAGCTGTGTGGGGCCAGTTTGGGCTACGGGAGACCTCAGATCTCAAAATAGCAGAAAGAGAAAGGAAACTCAGATATGCTGACTATGTGTTATAGATCTGGAGTTAAGGTGTAACGGGGTGTCCTGTATTTTATCAGACACGCTCTGCCCTGCGGACACTCCCACCCTAGCTGCCTATCCAAGTAGACAGAGGCTTAGGCTGACTCCCGAGAGACGCCAGCTAGCCTGTCCCAGGGTACTTGCTGCCCCGTTCGCCCTTCCTCGCCCAGCTTCAGTGCCAGGCTCACCTTGCTTCATGCTCTCCCTTACAGGTACAGGGTCTTCTCGGACCTGGTAGATGCAGAGCCAAGCAAGGCCAAGATGTCTGCAGCAGTGCCGAATACCTAGGAAGCGGGATGGCCATTGCCAATACCAAAACTGTCACTGTCAAGTGCACTGCCCGACAGGGAGAGTCATCATCCCAAGGGGACTCAGACTGGCTCAAACACTCCCCGTGTTCGAGCCTAGACTCCACTATGGATAACAGGAAAAGGAAGTTAGTGGTAGTGCCCCGGGGGGGGGGGGAGTGGCAGGGAGGGGTACCTGGCCAGACCTGTAGCTCCAGGGAATGGGGATACAAAGAGGCCCAGGGTTATGGGCAGAGAAATCTCAGGTGTACTAAGAGAGCAAGCCCAGAGTGTACCCATCCTCCCGTCCCTGCAAAGCACAAGGAAGCAGCCAGTTGGTAAGATGCTTGTAATGCAAATGTGAGTACCAAGGTTTGATCCATAGCAACCACATAAGGCAGTTTAAGGCAGGGGCATTTACCTATAATCCCAGAATTAGGGAGGCAGAGGAAGGAGAGTTCCCCAGGGCTCAGGGCTCCAACTGCCTGGAATAATTGGCAAGCTCCAGGTGCAATGAGAAACCCTGTCTCAAAAGATGACATGAGACTAATGAAGACACCTCATGCTGACCTCTGTGCATCTACACATGCAAGTACACAGGAACACATACATACTTAGAAACACACAGAGTTTGAGCTGGGAACAGCAGAGGTCTGAACTGGCAGCTGGCCTTGCTCACCCTGTGGCATGCGTAAGTGTGCCCAAGCCCAGCATGCTGTCCAGGAATCTCTGCATTTAAAGAATGCCCGGGTTAGCTGGCAGGATAGCACTCACCTGTGATCCCAGCACTCAGGGAGGCAGAGGCAGGTCAATATCTGAGTGTGAGGCCAGCCTGGTCTACAAAGCAAGTCCAGGACAGTCAAGGCTACACAGAGAAACCCTGTCAGGAAATACAAAAAAAAAAAAAAAAAAGGAATGCCCAGGTTGACTTTGGGGACTTTGGGGACGCTGGAGACCGTGCTTAAGGCTTCCAAACCTGATCAATCATTAAATTCCGGGTCTAATCCCAAATTCCTAAATTCTTCTCTACCCCTGCCCCAAGGGGTAGATCCATTCTGATGTTTGTTTTGTGCTTTAGGAATACTCCACCTGCACTTAATAAATATCGCTTCTGTGCCTTGCTTTGCTTACCTGCAAAATGGGAAAATAATGGAATCTTCCTCTTGGGACTGTGAAGCCCCTGTGAGTTAGCTCACAGAGAGCGCTTAGAACGGTGTTTGATGCGCTGTACATGTCCTTATTTCAAGCATTGGCTCTGGGCCACATGCAAGAGGGGCTGCTGCCTGCTTTGCTTTCAGTTTGTCTCTAAATACAAATAGGTCCCACTCCAGGAAAACCACAACACAAAGAATGAATTGAGCCCGACATGGTGGCGTATGCCCCGAATCCCAGGACTCAGGAGGCCCCCACAGGCCCAGGCTGTAATGTGAGACATGTCAAAAGCAGAGAAAAGGAGAGGGACAGGGGATAGCTGTCCTTGCAGAAGGCTGGAGCCCTAGCGCCTATGTGGTCTGACGTCCCCTTCTGGCCTCTGCAACCTCTTGCAACCATTTGCACATGTGTGCTCCTGCAGGCATGCACATACACTTTGGAAAACAATGCAAAATACTTGTTTAAATGTTAACAAAATAAAAGGCTGTCGTGGTAACAAATTCGCGCCATCAGCTACGTGTTGAGTTCAAGGCCAGCCTAGGCTACATAAGACCATACATCTCAAGGAAAACATAGGCTGTGTCACCTTTGGTGCACAGGGGCAGTGCCAGCCTAGGTAAGGGACTTTAAACCGGATGTGGTGGTACATGCCTGTATCCCAGCACTCAGAGAGGTGCACAGGAAAGATTTCCGGTTTGAGACTAGTCTAGGTTACACAGTGAGTTCAAGGCCATCCCGAGCCACTAGGTACTTTACCCAAGGACTTGTAGCTAGAAGATAACAAATTGATAAGGAAGCTGATCTTTGCGTCTATTCTGCAAAGCTGCCTTGCACTGTTCAGTCATGTCAGAAGATCCCTCCTACTCTGCCTGCCCTGGGCAACCTCTGTTCCCTTATACCCCACCCTCTCTGGGCAACCTCTGCTCCCAACTATGCTGCCTGTTCCAGGCAACCTCTGATCACCTTCTAAGGGTCTGTTCCAGAGTCCTAGATCACTGGAGTCAGTCTGTGTGGCTCTCTAAGGGCCTGGCTTCTTGGTTTTTTCTCTTTGTTGTGGTTTTGGAGATAGGGCCTTCAAGTATAGCCCAGGCTAGCCTGATACTCATCTTCCCTCTTGGGTCCGCCGGAGCTAGGATTACAGGTGTGGTCTGGCTTTGCTCAAAGTAAGGTCAGTGGGCCTTATCCACATCATCTCCCAGGTCAGCCAGTCTCCTCCTTTTGGTGACAGAGAAGGACTCTGAGGGTTCCTCTGCCCATTAGTAGACATCTGGGTTTGTTTCCAGTTTAGCAGACATGCCACTGTTACGATCATTTGAATACAAGTCACTCTGTACAACAGATTCTCACCTCCCATAGGTAAATGCCCAGAGGAGTGTCTGGTCGGAAAGAGACCCGTGTTTAACATTTTTATAGGGTGTTAGTACATCTCCCTCTCACAAGCAGACCGAATCATCTTGCTAGCTCCAAAACATCAGCGACATTTGATACTGTTCTCTTTGGGGGGGGGGGCAGGGGAAGTGTTTGTTTTAATTTCTGCTACTCTACTGGGTGTAGAAAAGGACTCATGATCTGGAGAGATGGCTCAGAGGTTCAGAGCGCTGGCTGCTCTTCCAAAGAAAAGGACTCATGAATTCGTTGCATTGGCTTTGGTTTGGAGGGACAAGGGTTTCGCTATCTTGCCAGGCTAGCCTGGAACTCTTGGAAATCCTCCAGCCGTGGCCTTCTAAGTGTTAGACTATAAACACATGGCACCATACCTGGTTTCCTTTACGTGTGTGTGTGCATGTGTGTTATGCGCATATGAGTACGCAGGCATGCAGATCTGTGCATATGTGTGCAGGAGCCAGAGCAGAGTGCTGGGCCAACCACTCTGAGCCTCATCCATTTGAGACAGGGTCTTGCATTGGACCAGAATTAGAGCTAGGCTGGCAGCCGGCAAGTGTCAGAAAGCCCCCCCCCCACGCTGCGGTTACGTGCAGATCTGAGGCCACACGGAGCTATCTCTTTTTAGCCTAAGAGCTGGGATCCGAACTCAGGTCCCTGTGCTTGTTTCACAAGCCCTTGTCCTTGCTGAGCAGGTTCAACAGGCCTCCTTTACAGTTTCTAACCTTTCTAAATGCTATCCTCTGATGACTGGAAGATTCAAATTGCTTAATAAGAGGTGCTGGGGAGAAGGCTCAGGGGTGAATTATGCTTTCTGCTCTTTAGGGGACCTGAGTTTGAGCCCAGCACTTAGGTTGGGCAGCTCACAACCATCTGTGACTCTGGCTCCAGGAGATCCAATGCCCTCCTTTGGCCTTATGTGCACAGATGCATATACACAGACATAATTTAAAATAAAACAAATCATCTTGAAAACAGATAGACATTAATTAACTGTTTGAAATGGGAGGATTAGTGTGGGAACCTCGACCTAGCCAAGATGTTCCCCAGGCATGGACCTATTTCCAATGTGCTGTGGTAAGTAGCAAGCAGGGTTAAGACTAAGTGCTACATTCCCCTGAGATAGAGCGCTCTGCTCTCTTTCTGTTCTCTCGCTCTGTCTCTTTCTCTCTCTCTCTGTGTCTCTGTCCCTCTCTTTTACTCTTTCTTCCTTCCTCTCTCTCTCCTTCCTTTCTCTCTTCTCATACCAGGGATGGAACCTAGGTCCTGCCAATACTAGCCAACCAATCACCACCAAGCCACGTCTCCAGGGGTCTTGTTAGATGGGTAAAGTTGGGACCAGGGTCTCTGTACTGTTGGAATGTTCTACGTTACAGCATTGTTCAGAAGTTGCCATTTTCTAGGCAGGTGTGCCGTTATGCACAGGCTCAAAGTATTAGGTAAGAATGCACATTTTTCTGAGACCTGAAGGTTTATGGTTTTTCTTCAGGGATCCACTCACAGTCTTGGACTCAGAACACTCAAAAACAAACAAACAAACAAACAAAACAAAACAAAACAAAACAAAACAAACCAGTCTGCAAAATATTCCTGGTGAGGCCGGGATGGAGGACAGTGCTGTAGATGTGATTTATTTTCCCTTTTGTCCTGGTGGAAGTGGGACTTGGAGGTACCTCCGGTGAGCCTGTGCCAAGTGCTTCTGGATAAATAAGAGCAAACTTGTAGCCTTCAGCAATCTTCTCGGGCTCAGTCCAGGCCACTCTCTTCCCTTGTGCCCTCTGTTATTTATGTCGTAGTTAAGCAACTGCTTCTTTCAGCTGGGTGTGGTAACACAAGCCTGTGACCCCAGCACACGGAAGGCTGAGGCAGGAGAATCTTGAGTTCCAGGCCAGGCTAGGCTACAGGATAAGACAAAAGCAGGCTAGAGAGGTAGCTCAGTGGTTAAGAACACTTGCTAATTTTTACTGAGGACCCTGGTTCGGTTCCCATCCTCCTATGGTGGCTCAGAACTGCTGTGAAAGAGCCAATGCCCTCTTCCTGCTTCCTCAGAACACTCGAATGAAAATAATAATCATTTTTTAAAAAAAGAATAGAAACCAAACATTTATTTTACATATGGTCTCATTTGTCTCTCCAATGAGACTATGTCATTTATGACACTCAACACTCTGATGTATGAGGAACATTCTGTATCATTTTCACAAAAGTTGCAAAAGATGACCATCTATAGAAAAGTGTGCAGAATAGTGTATCATAAAGCAAATACTTGCATAATCACTTCCCGGGTCCAGATGTGGGTCAGTACCAGCTCACCAGAATACACCATGTGCCCTTTCTCATCACACATCTTATTCACATCCTAATTCATATTTGATCCCTTCCTTGCTTACGCTTATTTCACGTGCATTCCCGTGGCCCACGTGGGAGCTCGTGCTGCTGGCTTCTGTCTGAGCACTCTCCTGTCTTGTATGCTGCTCTTTGATCACCCTCTGAACAGACCACGGTTTCTTTATCCCTTCTACTGATGATGACTTGTGAATTGTTTTCATTTCGTTGTAATCAATTTGTCACATTTATTTATATATGTTTTAGTTACCAGGATTTCCACTGGGGTTGCATTCGGTATGGAGTTTAGTTTCAACATTGATGTACTTACGTCACTGAGCCTCTGTACCCATGAATGCATTATTTGCTTAACTAATTTTTCCTTTTTTGAGTCAGAGTTTTACAGTGTGGCCCTGTCTGGCCTGGCACTCACCGTGCAGCCCAGGCTAGCTTAAAACTCACGGTAATCCTCCTGCCTTTCTGCTGACATCGCGAGCATGTGTTACCATGCCCAGTTTATTTTGTTTTTATTAGCAGGTATTATTGTACATATTATGAGCGTATTATTATATTTCCTCCTTTTTTTTTTTTTGACAAGGTCTTAGAGGGCCAAGACTAGCTCTGAACTCTTTCTGATCCTATGCCTCCATCCCCTAAATGCTGAGATTAGAGGTGTGTGTATTCTCACTTTTGGCTCTTTTTAAATCTTTTGCAGTAATATTGTTTGTTTGTTTGGTGTGTGTATAGTATTGTTCGTTTATTTCATGTGTGTATATGTGTAGCAATATAGTTTTATTTATTTATTTATTTGGTGTGTGTGTGTAGATGTGTACATGTGATAGTACGGACAGCTTGTGAGAATGGGCTCTCTCCTCCTACCTTATGGATCCTGAGTATGGCGCTCAGGTCGCCAGCCCTAGTACCAGGTGCTTTTCCCCCCGAGACGCTTCACTGACCCAGTAATATAGTGTCAGTTTCTCAAAGAGAGATCTAGGGGTTATTGAAATTCTTTATTTACTTTTTTATTTATTCCTGGCCATTGATATTTCTATATTCTTTTCTTTCATCTTTTATTTTCAATTTCTGTGTTTGTGTATGTCTGAGAATGTGTACCTTATGTGAGGGTACCCAAGAAAGCAAGAAGAAAAGGCATGAATTTCTGGAGCTAGAGTTACAGGCAGGTGTGTGCCATCCAACCTGGGAATTGAACCCAGGTCTCTGGAAGAGCAGGAAGCACTTCATCCCTGCCTCAGACCCTTATGATGACTCTGCCTCTGCCTCAGACCCTTCTGATTTCCCTGCCTCTGCCTTCCCAATACAGAAGCCTCCAGCTTCTAATAAGCCTTTTTTTTTTTTTTTTGAGACAGGGTTTCTCTGTGTAGCCTTGGTTGTCCTGGAACTGACTCTGTGGGCCAGGTTGGCCTCGAACTCACAACGATCCACCTGCCTCCACTTCCCCGAGTGCTGGGATTAAAGGGGTGTACCACCACTGCCCCTGGCTTCTTTTAACATTTATCGGTAGATTCTTCTAAATTTCCTTTCTCTGAAATGGCTTTTTAGTCTTTTCTTCCTTTCAACCCTTTGTGTCTTTTACATATGTTTGTTTTTGTGTGTGTGTGTTTGTTTGTATGAGACAGGATCACATGCTGTAGTCAAGGGTAGCTATCTCATTATGTAACCCAAGATGACCCTCCTGTCTCATCTTCCCAAGTGCTGGGCTTATAGGCATAAATCATTTAAGTCTTTTTCTTGCCTTCTACACATTCTCAGCTAAGCAAGAGGCAAGTCAGTAGGAGAGCAATGGGGTATGGAGGAGCAATGGGGTGCAGGGAACAGTGGGGTTCCAGGGAGCACATAGAACCTTCGCTGTCCCAGTTTTCTGCTATGATCACTGTTGACACTGCCCTGGTCCATCAGAGACCTCTGCTGACAGTGAGGCCCGCAGGAGAAGCTCACATTCCCGGTCTCAGTGATGGGAGGCGGCTAAAATTTCCATTAGGAAGACAGAGGTTGTGTCAACAGTGTATACTAACATTGAGGGGTTTTATCTCTATAGTCTTACCCTCAAATGCAATCCATCCCCGTGACTAATTTTTCTTCATATATAAATATGTTCTACTAAAAGCATGGGGCTCCCACTCTTAACAGATACATCTACCACACGACCCCCACTTCTATGCCTCAGGGATCATTGTGGAAATGATTGTGGAAAGATTTAACAGCCTGAGGATCAGGGAGTTCCTTGTGAGACTGTGTCCCCTAGAATATCAGAAGCTGCATCCATAGTCTCACCAACATGACTGCCCAAACATGAGCTGAACAAGGATAACAACATAAACATGGAGAAGCAGGTGTGTATTATGCCAAGAGAAAAAGCCCACAAGGCCTCAACCCTAACAAAGCGGAGAGTGAAAGCAATAGTCTTCCTCAGAAAAGAGCACACCAGTTGGTTACCCAATACCAAAAGGTCAGCACTGAGAACATTCACACAAGTCACACTGCAGAGACTGGACAGGATATATTGATGTATTTATGAAGATATATGTATATGACAACAATTAATTTAAAAAGAGGCCATGAGCTGGGCGATGGTGGTGCATACCTTTAATCCTAGAACTCAGCAGGCAGAGGCAGGCAGATCTCTGCGAGTTCGAAGTCAGCATGGTCCACAAAGGGAGTCCAGGACACCCAATGGCACACAGAAAAGCCCTGTCTCAACAAAACAAAAAGAAAAAGAAAAAAAGAGACCATGAATTTGAAAGAGAACAAGAAGAGTATATGAAAGGGCTTGGAGGGAGAAAAAAAAAAAAAGAAGGAAAATGATGTAATTACATTATAACCTCAAAAAATAGAGATATATATTTTTATTTATTTGAGTGCTGGAATTAAAGGCATGTGTCACCATGTCTGACAGAAGTATTATTTTTATTTTTTAATTTTTATTTTATGTGCATTAATGTTTTACCTGCACATTTGACTGTGTAAGAATGTCAGATCCCCAAGCACTAGAGTTACAGACAGTTGTGAGCCGCCGTGCGGTTGCTGGGAATTGAAGCAGGACACTCTGAAAGCGCAGCCAGTGCTCTTAACCACTGAGCTGTCTCTCTTGCCCCAGAAATATATATGTGTGTGTATTTTGTTTTGTTTTATTTTATTTTATTTTTTTGAGACAGGGTTTCTCTGTGTAGCCTTGGCTGTCCTGGACTCACTTTATGGACCAGGCTGGCCCTGAGATCTGACTGCCTCTGCCTTCCTAAGTGCTGGGATTACAGGCGTGCGCCACTGCACCCAGCTGAGATACTTTTAATGTGGGTTTTTGTTTTGTTTTCGATGGGTGTAGTGGTTCATGCCTGTAATCCCAACACCTAGGAGGCTGAGACAGGTATTCTGCCAAAAGGTAAAAGCAAGGGCCAGAGAAATGGATTAGACCAGAGTTCTATTGCCAGCACCCAGGGCAGGTAGCTCAAAAACACCTGTGATTCCAGCTCCAGGGGCTCTGCTTCCCTCTTCTGGCCTCCAAGGACATATGCGGCACATACATATACACACTGACACACACACTCATTTAGGAAAAAAAATGGAGGCCAGCCTGAACTATACAGACCAGCCTGGGCTTCAGGATGCTGAGACTGTTTCAAAAGACAACAACAAAAATTGATTC
The DNA here is from genome assembly GCA_028658305.1 of Pachyuromys duprasi. Taxonomy (NCBI): domain Eukaryota; kingdom Metazoa; phylum Chordata; class Mammalia; order Rodentia; family Muridae; genus Pachyuromys; species Pachyuromys duprasi. The sequence continues at coordinate 17,270,338 of CM053757.1, forward strand.
TTTGTTGTGGGGGTTGGTTTTATTTTTTGTTTTTTGTTTGTTTTGTTGTTTTGAGATAGGGTTTCTCTTTGTAGCCTTGGTTGCCTAGATTTACTTTGTAGACCAGGCTGGCCTTGAACTCACAGAGATCTACCTGCGTCTGCCTCTCTGAGTGCTGGGATTACAGGCATGTGCCACCGCAGCCAGCCAATATATATATATATATATATATATATATATATATATATATATATATATATATTCTCTAAAGTGTCACAATTCAGGGGGCAAAGGCCAGTGGTTGTCTGTGAATTTAAGACCATCTTCATCTATATAGTGAGTACCAAGCCAGCCAGGGCTACACAGTGAAGCCCTGCCCAAAAAAAGAGATAGCAGCTAGAGATATGGCTCATGGCTTAAGAATGTGCACAGCTCTTACCAAGGACTGGAGTCTGGTTCCCAGCTCCCATGCTCACACCGGCCTGCAGCTCTGGCTCCAGGGGAACGGAAAACTTCTGACCTCTGACATATGACCCCACCACCACCATATTCACACAACTAAAAATAAACCTTTAAATAAACAAATAAGAGAGAGAAAAAGAAACAGTGCCATGTTTAAAATCAAATTCCAAGCCAAATGTGGTGGTGCACACCTTTAATCTTAGCACTCTGGGAGACTGAGGCAGGTGAATCAATGTGAGTTTCAGGACAGTCTGATCTACGAAGCAAGGGCAGTCAAGGCTACACAGAGAAACCTGCTCTCAAACAAACAAAAAGAACAGATTATTATTATTATTATTAGAGGTCTGGGAAGATGGGCCCTTACTGCTCTTGCAGGAAGCCCAGGTTTGGTTCCCAGCGCTCACTTGGTGGCTTACAACCACCTGTAATTCCAGTTCCAGGTGACCTGCCGCTCTCTCCCAGCCTCTAAGGTGCTGCAAGCTCACGGTGGGAGGGAAGGACAGAGGAAGAAAGGGAGAAAAAAAACAAAACAAAACAGAGGTAACTTGTACTTTATGGACAAAGTGCTTAAGCGTGACTACCTTGGGCAGAGCAATCGGAGTTGTTTTCCTACATCTGGCTGTTAGCATCCAGAAGCCGCCTGGAGCCGTGTCTGCTGTCAGCCACGCCTCCTGGTCCCGGCTCCTCCCCTGTCGAAGGGCCTTGCCTGCCTGGTCCTCTCTACAGTGCACAGCATATGGCGAAACGTGAGTTGTGGGAAGATGAGGCCCCTGAGAGGATGGGCAGAGAGGGTTTCCCTGGCTTTTTCCAGGTGCCTGGTGACATCAGCCATCTGGGGCCTCCTTTGTAACGATCCCGGCTGCCCAGGGGCCGGCTGCTGTGGGCCCCCACAGCTGTGTTACTTCCAGGCTACCTTTCCTCCGGAGGAACCGCCCTTTGAAATCAGAGCCCGGCAGGGAGAAGCGAGTTAGGCAGGCTGTGATTGTTGGCAGGACTGAGGCTTCCCCCCCCCCCCCAATGGCTCTGCGAAGCTGTAGGCCGTCCCTTCAGCTCGGCAAACAATCCCCAGACAGGAGCAGCTGCCTCGCTGGGTGGGCGTCGGGCTACTTGTCTGCCTTGCTGACCCTTCCTGGCGGTTTTATTTCCTCCCGGCTTTTTAGCTGTTTTCGTTGGGCAGGTTGGCACAAACCACACAGACCTACGTAATTCTCCTTCGACAGGTGGCCGCTGTAACCAAATGCCTGTAATCCCAACACTCAGGAGGCTGAGGCAGAAAGATGAAAAGTTCAAGTCCAGCCTAGGTTACTTAGTGAGACCCTGTCCCCAAACCAAGCAGACACCCCCAGACCTACTGAAGTCACCCCTTCCGTGTTTGTGAGCGTTTGCGTGTCTTGGTTTGATTTCTTCTAGGTTTTGGTTCCCTTTGGTTTGGTTTGAGACACATATTATATGTCCCCTGTGTGTAAATTATAAGTTTAAAAATACAAAGTAGTCAAGATAAATAAACAAGACCTCTCTACTGAGAAGCAGCGTGAAGTTTCCTGGACAAGACACCCTTACACTCGGCTCACCCGAGGCCAGACACACTCAGCCAGCGCCGGGGAGGAAGACTCCACATGGCAGTGGGAAGGAGGGAGGCAACTCAGTGAGAGAAGTGAGTTCAGACACCCAGCACCCAGGTGAAAGCTAGTGTGTATACGGTGTGCATATATCCACAGCTCTGGGGAGGAGGAACATGGCCAAGCGGTGAACCTCAGGTCCAGCTGGAAACACTGAAAAAATAAGACAGAAGACACTTGACATCATCGACCTCTGGTTTCCACATACGTACATTCACGTGAGTGAGCATATGTGTACACACACACACACACACACACAACTGAAAGCCAGAACTTGACAGTTTCCTGCTGTTTACTAGGTTTAAATTCACAGTAAAATCCAGCAGAGAGAGGACAGATGAGCGTGTAATCCTAGTGAGTTCCAGGCCAGTGTGAGCTACGGGGTGTCTCAAAAAAGATAAAAACTGGAAAATAAAAAGAAGGAAAATGAAAGAAAGAAAAAAGATAATAACAGACAGCACTAACAACAACAAAATCAGAAAGATGCAGGGTGTGGTGACGCAGCCCTTTAATCTCAGCACTCAGGAGGCAGGGGCAGGAGAATCTCTGTGAGTTTGAGGCCAGTGTGCTCTTCAGAGTGAGTTCCAGGACGGCCAGGGCTACTGTCTCAAGGCAAAACACAAACAAACAAAAAGCAGAAAGTTTCTAGAATAGCGTTGACTTTGGCTTACAACTATCTAGGATGAAACCCAGGGCTCTCTTCTGATGTGAAAGCATATATACAGACAGAGTACTGTATAAATATAAAAGAAATAAATCTTAAAAGAAATAAAGCGGGAAAAAGAGAGAGAGGGCTCTGGGCAGCCCTCGATCTTTTTAACATTTCCGAATTGTCACAGCTCTTACATTTCCAGAAAGTCATATCATTGAAATCATCTCATCAGGCTTGGTGACAATCCTCTTTACCCACTGAGGAATCTCACCAGGCTTTTGCTATTTATTTATTTGTATGTATGTATTTGTTTGTTTGTTCTGAGGCAAATTCTCATTGTGTACGTCTGAGGCTGAAACTCTCTGAAACTCACAGAGATCCCCCTGCCTCTGCCTCCTGACCTTTTTACTCATTTCTTGGCCTGCTTATTAAATTTTCTCATAGGACTGCAAGCATGTACCTCCATGCTCGGTTTTTGTTTTTGTTTTGTTTTTGTTTTTTCCATTTTCACGCGGGTTCTGAGAAGTGAACTCCGGTTCTTCTGGCACTTGGCCAACTGAGCTATGCCCTCAGCTATGTACCCCTTATCGCAATCGCTGGTTTGATAAGAGATTCCTAGCGAGGCAGGATGGTACATGCCTATAATCCCATTTAAAAAGGAAAGGAAGAGCTGAAATTAAAAACAGGCAAAAGAGGCCCGTGTGCTAGAACACGCCAATAACCCCAGCATGCAGGAGGCGCCTCGTTCTCTCGAGCAGGGTTTACAGGTGTGCTGCCGTGATCGGCTAGGCTGAACCTGGGAAAGCCTGGTGCTTGCCAGTTCAAGGCCAGCCCTGGCTTCATGAGACTCATGCCTGTGTTTTGCCCGTATCTATGTCTATGCGCCATCTGTGCCAGCAGAATCTAGAAGAGGGTATTGGGGCCCCTGGAACTGAGGTGCAGCCAGCTGTGAGCTGCCTGTGGGTTCTGTTGTACGTAGGCACATGGATGCCGGGAATGGAGCCTGTCTCCTCTGAAACACCAGCTCTTAACCAGGAAGCTGTCTCGCCAGCACAGAAACTCCCTTCTTGTTACCACTATATGGCACACATTAATCATTTTACCAAGAGCCGAAGCATTGGTCCCTGGCTCACAAACCCCTGCTCTTTAAATCACTTTATTGAGATGGAATTCACATACCATATAATTAATAATTTTTCATGTACGAATCTAGCTGGACAGGATAGCACACCCGGCTTCTCCACCTGTTCTTTTTTAAAGAGCTATTTATTTCACATATGAGTGCTCTATCTCCATGTACACCTGCATGCCAGAAGAGGGCATCAGATCCCAGGATAGATGGTTGGCAGCTACCACGTGGTTGCTGAGAATTGAACTCAGGACCTCCGGAAGAGCAGACAGTGCTCTTAACCACTGAGCTTCTCCCATTTTTAATTTCAGCTGTTCATTTTCTTTTTGATCTTGTCTATTTAATTAATTAATTAAGGGTTTTTGAGACAGGATTTCTCTGTGTAGCCCTGGCTGTCCTAGAACTCAGTCTATAAGCCAGGCTGGCCTCAAACTCACAGAGATCCGCCTGCCTCTGCCTCCCAAGTGCTGGGAATAAAGGCACGTGCTACTACTGCTCGGCTTTAACTTTATTTATTATTACTAGTGTGTGTGCATGTGTGGCACACATGCCTGTGGAGGCAGAGAACAGTCAGTTCTGTTTTTTCCAGCATGGATTTTGGGGGAGTAGGGCTTGAACTCAGGTCTGTCTTGTTCTTGTTGTTCAGTTTTTAGACTATTCTAACATTGTCAGAATTTCCCTGATTCCAGGTTTTCCACCGGCTTCATCTTTCCTCATTCCTGTGAACTTGAGGGCAGCCTGGGTCACAAAGTGAAACCCCAAATCCAAACAACTAAAACCTTGATAAAAGCAAAATAATAAAATACACAGTGCCCAGTTTAGTGGCTTTTTGTATAGTCTGTGGGACCAGCATCGTAGGATGCTCTTTATATGGTAGAAAAGCACCTCACTTTTCTGATCCTCCTAGTCACTGGTTCCTCCTCTAGCGAGTACCGCGCTGCTCCCTCTGTGGAGCTGTTCTGAACCTTTTGTGCAGGTGAAGGCACGCGGTATGTGGGCCTCTGCCACTCTACCTTTCACTGGACACGCGTCCAGCCTTCACCTGCCTTGTAGAGCCAATTAAGACTCCCTCCCTATTTCATAGACGGATACTCTTCTATTGTATAGCTAGATTGCATTTTGTTTACTGAGCAGAGTAGAGACATGGATTGTTTCATTTTGGGCTATCATAATGCTACTGTGAACATTCATGTTCAAGTTTGTGTACACAAGCAGGTTTTTCACTCCTTTCCCACCAGGCAAGGACGCACTGGGCCACATCATAACCTTTTTTTTTTTTTTTTTTTTTTAATTTTTGAGACAGGGTTTCTCTGCGTAGCCTTGGCTGGCTCTCCTGGACTTGCTTTGTAGACCAAGCTGGCCTCGAACTCACAGAGCTCCGCCTGCCTCTGCCTCCCCAAGTGCTGAGATCACAGGCACGTGCCATCACTCCCAACCATTTTCACTCTTTTAAGAAATTTCTAGACTATTTTCCACAATGGCCACACGTTGCACGTGCTCACAAGATCTCTGTAAGGTTCTTCATACCTTCGTTAACACGTCTTCCTCTTCGTGCCTTTGATCAGGTCCATCCTGGTGAGTATGAGCTGGTGTCTCCCCTCGGTCTCGCTTGTTTTATTTATTTTATTTATTTTTATATTAATCACAGGTTAGGTACTTTGCATCCCAGGCGTAGCCCCCTCCCTCATTCTCTCCCATCCTCCCCATCCTGGTCTCACTTGTTTTACGGCACTGGGCATTTACTGAACCCACACATCCTACCACTGAACTATGCACTCCATCCCTTTTTTTTTTTTTTTTTTTTTTTTTTAGTTTTTACTTTGAGACGATATCTCAGTAAGTTGTCCAAGTTGGGCATAAACTCGCTCTGTAGCCTATGCTGCCCTCAGGGTTGCCATCCTCCTCCTCAGACCCCCAGGAAGCTAGGATCACTCACTTGCACCATGAGCAGGCTCCCATGGTTCTCACATCACCATATTCTGCCTTGCTGGAGTGACAGTGCCAGCTGTTTGCTGCTGTTGTTGTTTTTCTGTCTGTTTCATCCTCCCTTTATTACCTCCACTCGCCAGGATGGAAGGGAACCCGTGGCACTCATGCTGCAGAACGATGTGTACAGCCTTCACTTCAAAACCTGGCAAAGCTCCCAGGCATAGCCAACCTGTTCCCATGGGTTACATGTACTCCAGAATACCTAACTTTCTTTACAGGAAGACTCTTTTCAGGGGTTCCCCCGAAAAGACAGCTGCCTCCAGCACTTTTGTTAACAAAACTCAAATGACATCCATAAAGCTTATTGGCCGCCATAAGAGTGCTTGTGGTATCCCAGCATTCTCCTGGCTCAGGTGGCAAGCACGTAGAGCTGTACTCCTAAGCAGTCTTTAATGCTGGTATGGGCTTTAAGTAGTAAGACTGTGGGATATTTTAGCTGGTGATAAAAAATAATCATATGGCAGAGAAGATCCAGTGTGGGGTTCTGAAAAGGTAAGAGAGGTTTGAACAATGGGAAGGTCTAATGGAAGACTTTCTTGTTGGAGAGAGTGTGGTCTGATGTGTGTAAGGGGCTTGGAGAGGAATATGGGGGAAGCGCATAGGGCATGGTCTTAGAGCTGTGGCAACTCAGTGGGATTTTTACTCTACAAAAGAAACTCTACTGCATATTTTGAGGAAGAAGTGGTGTGAACTGGTTTCCACCTTGGCCATTCATTTATGCTCTGAAGACAAGCACAAGCAGGGAGCTTGTACACGGCCTTGCCACGGGATCATGTTAATTTATTTGATCTTTTGTTTAAAAGAGAGAGCAGGTGGGGCTGGAGAGATGGCTCAGAAGTTAAGATCACTGACTGCCCTTCCAGAAGTCCTGAGTTCAATTCCCAGCAACCACATGGTGGTTCACAACCATCTATAGTGAGGTCTGGTGCCTTCTTCTGGTGTGCAGGCACACATGCAGGCAGAACACATAGTAAATAAATAAGTCTTTAGAGAGACGAAGAGAGAGAGTGAGAGAGAGCAGGCCTCCCCATGTGCCAGGGTGTTTGGTAGGCAAAGCCAAGAGACACATTGAGAGAAAGGAAGGGAAGGTGTCTGGAAGACTGGTCCCTAAATAAGCACAATCCACAGCCAAACCTCAGCCCTCATGAGGAAGAGGTGACTGAGAGCTCAGAGTGGCAAGGGAGTGGTAAGTGGGGTCCTCTGTGCTAGCTACCTCAGTAAGAGTGTATAAACACCCGGAGGCAGACATATCAGTTACCTGCTGCTTCGGAACTAATCATCTCCCAAGATACATTATGTAAGATGATGAATCTTTGCTGGCCATGGTGGCACATGCCTTTGATCCCAGCACTTGGAAGGCAGAGGCAGGCAGCTCTACATGAGCTCAATGCCAGCCTGGCCCCGCAGAGTGAGTTCTAGGACAGCCAGGGCTACACAGAGAAACCCTGCCTTGAAAAACAAAAAGATAATGAACTTTTATGGTTTCTGTGGATCAGGAATCCAGAAGCAGCTTAGCTGGCTGGTGCTGGCTCAAGGTTTCTCAGGAGGCTGCCTTTAGAGGCAGTTGCTCTCTGAGACTGATTGGAGCCAGAGGAACCAAGATGGCATCTCACATGGCTGTTGGCTGGAGTCTTCAGTTCTACACCAGCAGGCTCCTCTTCAAGCTGTCGTCTTGAGCAAGAGAGGGCGTCAGCAGAGGGCCTCTGCATGCTTGTTGCAATGTCATGTCTCTGTGCACGCACAAGGCCACTCTGGTTTTGTTCTATCAGTTAGAAGATAGCCACTGGTTCTAGCCCACAGGGAAGGGAAGGGGAATTAAGCTCCACCTCTTCAAAGAAGGAATATCAAAGAGCTTGGGAGCATGCTTTAGACTCCAGCAGGCAGCAGCATTTACATCTAGGCTGAGTCTTTAATTAACTTTCCATTCATCACACTACCAGGAAACGACAGGAACAAGATCAGAACCCAAGCTTCCAAAAACAGAGTCTCCCCTCTAAGGCCGCTCTGCCTCTGGGAGGGAGGCCACCACAGCCTACTCAGCACAGGCTCTTTCACAGTCTCTGAAATGCTGTCCCCAAATACCATGTCCATCTGGGCTCCAAGTGCTTCAGCAGTCCCTGCCTTTCTTCTCTGGTTATGGCGGTGGTGTCATGGCCAAAACAGTGTTTGTGCCCTGTTTTATAGGGTAAGTCAGCACCATTAGCTTTTATTTATAGCCCGTCTGCCACCCCCACTTTCCTCCAGCTCTCTGGAAATACCAAATGAGTCTCCTGGGTGCCAGATCATTTGGCAAAGGCAACGATGCCAGCTTTGACTCCCCGGTCTGGCTCCTTTCTTGCTTAGAATTCCCTCTAAGCTGGCCTCTACAACTAAGTTCTAGGGTAGCCAAACCCACCAGCTCAATATATGTCTCCTGAATGTCTGCATCCATTCCTGGCCTGGCCTGGCCTGGCCTGGACTGGGCTCATAAACTATGGTTTTCCCATTGGAAAACTGAGTACCTGAGGAGTTTGAGCTTAGGACTGTGAGGAGATATAGGATAAAAACAGACACCACTAACTGTGCTGTCCGGGCAGAAGGTCTAGAGGGGACCAGTCCACTGTGAGGGTCTCAGAGCACTTGGCCAAACAGGCCAGGGAGTGGAGTCCACGGGTCTCTCCTGTCCTTCTTTCCTGCTTCAGCCCATTGCCAGGAAGTGCTTGTGGCATCTTCAAAGAGCCAGGGGAGACTGGCTGTTGGTATGTGATAGAACTCGTTTGATCACTCCCAGGCATGCAATTAAGGGCAGATTCCCCACGCTGTGGGGAATCCACCTTCCCAGATGGGATGAATGTTCTGTCGCCCATTTCAGCTAGGCTTCAGGCGTCTTTGGGAAGCTCCCGCGAGGTGATCTACTGTGAAACATAGCAACATATCATAGCAACAGTGTCACTTCATGGGACTGTTGTGGGGCCTGAGCAGAACTGGGACGCATTTGGCTAGGTCTTCCATAGAGACTCTGTGGGGGTGACGCCATATCACTCATTACCAGGGTGCTGGCCATAAGGCTGTCTCCATGGGGTGTGGCTACTCTGTTTGTGAGGATGCTATCCCATCTTCACAAGCTCTGACCTCCCCTGGTCTTCAGCTTGTGTTCTACATGTGGGAGGATGGGGCCCGGGTTCTTGGTGGGAGCATGGGCCCACCAGCTTTCCATCATAACAGAGAGAAAGTAAATAACAGATAAGCAGCTGATAGAGAAAAAGTTCCTTTGTGTGCATGGTTTTGTGTCTGTGTGTTGGGGGAGGGGAGTGTTCAACCCATGATCAGTTGTCCCTGTTGGTTTCCAGCCTCAGGTGAGACAGCAAGCCGCAGAGTCACAGCACAACCAGGGGACAGAAAGAGTAGAAGGGGCCAACAGTCCCACCGTTCTCTTCAATGAATCACACACACCCCCACCCCCACCCCGCCGTGACTCAAGGACTCCCCAACAGGCCCCACCTCTTAAAGGTTTAGCACCAATCTGGGGCCAAGCCTCCAACACATGGGCCTGTGAAGGATAGTTAAGATCCAAGCCATCACGAGGCATGAACAGAACCCCCATGGATCAGAAGAGCAGCCACTGACATCAGACAAAGTTGTTTCTATTTCTCAGGGACTACTTCTAGGTTCCGAGGAGCATCTTGTGATTTATGTTGGAGACGTGTTGGTGTCCCTGAGACAGTGTGTCTGTCCTGGGTACACCCGGACTGTTTTAGAGCAGTGAGAATAATAAAGGTTTACAAAAGTACTCATCAAAGCTCGTGGCCGGATATAGGCATAAGCCAGTGGAGAAAGGGGAGGGAGATAGGAGAGGCCACCAGGGAGCAGACAAGCCCGAGACCCACGGGAGCCAGTCCTGGGCCCTGTGTCTACACTCGGGGACAGGAGCCAGTACCCACCGCATTGAACCCTGGCAGTATGTGTGCAAGTGTCCTTTGTAGACAAATTTGTCTACCCTTCCCTCATCCCATTGAACAACTTGCCAACTTGTCTGAGGAGATCAAGGCTTGGGATACACTTCCCGTGCCCACCAGCATTCCCCACCCATCTGCTGCTTGGCACCAGCCCTTCATTTTTAATCTCAGAGATAGAGCGAAGGCTGTTTAGATGGTTCAGCAGGTAAAGGCACTTGCCACCAAGTTTGACAACCTGAGCTTTGTCCCAGAGCCCACACGGTAGAAGGAGAGAATCAACTCCCCCAAGCTGTCCTCTGACTTTCACACACATGCTGTAGTACATCTAATCCCCCACCCCATTACATAAATAAACATGTAAGGAGAAAAAAAAAGAGGCTAGGCGTGGCATGCACACCTTTAGTCTCAGCACCCAAGAGGCAGAAATAGGGGGCTCTCTGAATTCCTGGGCAGCATGTCTACATAGAGAGACCCTGTCTTAAAAAAAAAACAAAAAAACACCACCACCAATTGATAGAGCTGAAATAAATAGTCAGATGGTCTACACACATGTGTGGACAAAAGCACGAAACCTATGTGCGGCAAATTAAGTGCTTTAAAGTGTCATGAGTCTGTGGACCAAACATGAGCTCATCCCTTATTAGACAGGACTTGTGGTTTTAACTGGGGCTGGCCATAGGTGAGCAATGAAATGTTCTTGGTCCTCAAAGTAAATAAAAAGTGTGAACATGCAGTGAGCAGCTGGATGGTCAGAATCACTTCATGGCTGCCATCCTCACCAGGGTGCCACCACCCAGTTATACCTGTTATCCATTCCCATGGCATCTTTATGTGCCAACAGACAGATAGGCCAGTGGCCCCACGGAAGGAGAAGCATTCACACATGGAAGTCCCACTACCCTCCAGGTACTGCGCTGTTTCCCGAGGTCCTGGTCATCACCCTTTGTCAACATAGTCATGCTCCTTGGACGGCCACTATAGCTTAAGAGGAGATCTCGGTTCTGAGACCCAGCTTGCCCAGAGTCACCCTGTTCACGGTGCCTCGGCTTGTTGCACTGCCTGTTGCGTGACACTTTTCCTGGGGAGGTACAACATAGCTCAACTCCTCGCAGATAGGGATCACCAGAGTGTGGATGCCACCAAAGTTCAACTCGGTGAGCCAATGAGTTTTATCAGGGTTAAGGAATATGGGTGAGGGGTCACTTACAGGAGCCCAAATGACATCACCAAAGCTCACCCAGCGTGGGTGACAACTCGCAAAGCTGCGAGCCCGGAACACACTGCACAGCCTGTAGGCAGCTCAACAGATTGCTGCGTGTCCTTTCTGAGGAACTCAGTCGGTCTGAACCTCTCCCAGGCACCTCAGCTGGTTTGTCTGGCCTCACTGTCTTTGCAGCTTTTTTTTT
>CM053757.1:17281608-17387692 GCA_028658305.1 Pachyuromys duprasi
TCTCTCTCTCTCTCTCTCTCTCTCTCTCTCTCTCTCTCTCTCTCTCTCTCTCTCTCTCTCTCTCTCTCTCTCTCTCTCTCTCTCTCTCTCTCTCTCTCTCTCTCTCTCTCTCTCTCTCTCTGTATCCAATGGAGCTAAGGGACAGAGAGGAGAGACAGACAGACACACACAGAGAGAAAACTACACAAATTTATCTACAAAGGACAGAGATTCTTCTGGGACCCACCAACTGGTGGATTTACATGCACATATGCCGAAACACCTCACTCCAGACAGTGCCAGCCCCACAGTCATTGCTTTTGGAGACCCCAGAAACTCTGTGGGTCCCCCAGAAACATCTCTAGCTTCCTCTGAGTTTCCAGGATCAAGAGACTCTTTCCAGCTACTCTCGTCGTCTTGCCTGGGTTTTGCTTGCTTTGTTTGTTTCTTGTTTTTTGTTTTTTGTTTTTTCCTGTCGTTGTGATCCCTGAAGCAGAGAATAGACCAGATCCAAATAGCGGCCCAAATGAGGTTCATTTTAAGATTTCAAAGTATGAACTGAAAGCTTGGCGTGGTGGCACATGCCTCTAAGCTTAGCATTTGGGAGGTAGAGGCAGGAGGGTCAGGGGTTCAAGATCATACTCAGCTATGGATCAAATGTTGAGCCCTGCCTCAAAACCAAAATAGATCAGTAAGGACAACTGAGGGCCAGGGATGCAGCCCAATGATGGATTTGTTCTCAGCAGGCAGAAGGCTCTCCTCTCCAGCTGCAAGGGCTGAGGGTCAGCCTCGTGGGACACCGGGCGCTCGACTTGACCCTTAGCACCAACAAACATACACAAACTCAAATAATATTATTACTCGTCCAAATAATATTACTGTGGTTGTGGTCGTTTGCTTTTGTTTGTTCGAGTCGAACTGAATTGTAGCTCGCTGTGTAGCCCAGGCTGGCTTTAAACTCACGGCAATCTCCCTGCCTCTGCCTCCTGGCTGAGACCCAAGGTTGCAGCTGAGCACTCTCACCCCTGTTTAGTGTTTTCAGTTTGAACCTTGACGGCTTTGTGGGTGGGAAATTATTCTGATTTGTTTTCTCCTCCATGGGAAGCTTCCTAAGATTTGGTCTTCCTTTTCCTCCGTAGTCTTGTTAATATCCTCTAGCAATGGCAGATTCTTCCGGTGGCTACAGCTACCTATTTGGGGTTGTTGGCAGGGGCTGTGGTCTGAGCTCCACCTGCACATTCTATGGTGGATTTTGGTACCATCCTTGCTTGAGGACAGTTCCTGGTGGTGGCAGGTAGAGTTCTTCATGTTTTCACACATACATACCCCAGGGACCCTGCAGGCCCAGAAACAACTGTACCCCAAATCCTGTCCTTACACCCCTGGAAGCTCGTTCTTAGCTATTAGTGTCATTGTAGAAAGAGAACCTCAGGGGTAGGGGTAGGGAACTGGGGGATGGCTTACAAGCCTAAGGGCCTGAGCTCGGATTCCAAGAGCGGGTCTGGAATCCCAGCATTCCTACAGGGAGATGGAGAGCAGGGACTAAAGGATCATAGATGCTCTCCGCCAGCTAGCCTGACTTGTGCAGTAGCAAACAACCAGGGATCCTGTCTCAAACAAGGTAAACAATGAGGATCCCCACATTTATGTATGACATGTGCATACCCTCATTCATATATCTACACATGCACACACATATGTCACATACACGCAAGAGGGAAGAAAGAAGAGATCAAAAGGAGCAAGAGGGAGAGAGAAAGTGACTATCTATACTGCTACAGATGGAGTTGTGGCCTCCTAAAGATTGCCCCACTCTGGACTTCATACTGTGACCCTAGGCAGAACAAGAGTCTCTGTGGTGTTAACCGATAGGGTTCTGGTGATAGGGTTCTCACTCCCTCCTGGAGTGAGGCGGGCCCTGAGCCCCAGGATAAGTCTGCAATGATGGAGACAGGGGCAGATTGATGAAGCCACAAGCCAAGGAGGGAAGGCGCAGAGACCTCAAAAGCTGGAGTGACGGAGGAGACCCTCCTCAGAGCCTGTGCTTGGAGCTTCTCCCCGGCTTTGGACTCTGCCCTCTAGAACTGTGAGAAGAAAGCTCTTTACTGTGAGATTCAGGCGGTGCTTGGCTATGGCAGCCCCAGAGAATCCACAGGAGCATCATAGTGAAAAGTGTTCCCAGGGAAGATGCATGTGTGGTGATTCCTAGCAGATAGGTGTTTACGGGGCAGGCTCAGGATGCAGGGATTGCCATCTCCTCAGGCCTCACTGCCCTTCCCACCTGGGCTCCAGTGATGGCATCTGCTGCCTTGGCAGCAGCCTCCAGTAAAAAGACATGGGGTCAGGTCATTTTTCTTCCTCAGTTGAGGACAATTCCTCACAGCATTTGTCTCCAGCTGTTGGGGTCGGGGTGCCAACAGTCCTGAAGGAGGGAGGTAGTGTGGAGTGGGAAGAGTTATTGAAATATACGAATTTCCCACACACCTGCTATGATCTTTAGGACAATGGCTGGAAGGGGTCCCCCCACTACAAGGCTGTGATCCGAATGTGACCTGAAAACTCAGTGTCCACCGTGTGCCACATGCCAGCCTAGCCATTACCTGGTGACAGACAACCCCTTCAAGGCTTGGGTCTCATCAGACAGTTGCTGAGACCGAAGAGGTGTGTGTGGAGGGGCTCAGCACAATTTCCGGCCCCTCCCATTTCCTCCTCCCCTGCAGCTGACTTCCGTACCCCTGGTCAACAAGGCAACAACGAGGCTAATTACATATGCTTGCCACAGATGCCTGACTGCCCAATTACCCAATGAGCACTCTTTTCACCACCCCATATAGGTCAGGCAAACCTTGTTGCAAATAGCCTTCTTCCTTCATTGTGTGAGAATCTATCTGAGCATCAAACAAGAGGAGGAAGTGTGTCCTCTTTGCTTCTCCCATGACTTGAAGAGACCATCCATCAATGGCCGAACAGTGCTCAACCCCACGCTGGCTTCTTCACTCAATCCACTGCTGGCCCAGCCCACAATGAGTCACTTGTTAAGTGGCTCCTCCAGTCTGCCTTCAGAGCAAGCAGTGCCCAGGGTTAGAATTTGGTCCTCACCTGGCAGTGGCTGGCTCACTTACTGAGCTTTTTCTTGTGGTTTTTTTTTTTTTGTTGTTGTTGTTGTTGTTTTGTGTTGTTTTGTTTTTCCGAGGCACTGTTTGTCTGTATAGCTCTGGCTGTCCTGGAACTCACCCTGTAGACCAGGCTGGCCTTGAACTCACAGAGGTACACCTGCCTCTCTCTGCCTCCCAAGTGCTGAGATTAAAGGCATGCACCACCACCTTCCAGCTCTCTCTGTATGTTTTTGTTTGGTTTTTCTGTATGCTTTTGTTTGGTTTTCTAGGCAGGGTTTCTCTGTGTAGCCCTGGCTGTCCTGGACTAGCTTTATAGACCAAGCTGGCCTTGAAATCACAGGCCTGCCTCTGCCTCCCTTAGTGTTGGGATCAAAGGTGTCCACCACCACACCCAGCTTCCAACTTTAATTTTTAAAAAACATTCAAGTGACACACAAGTGAATGAATGTATCTGTTTTAGTTTGGTTTTTCTCTGTGTTTTGGACACCAGGCACAGAGGACTGAGTGACTTGTACCCATTAGTTCATGGTTGATCTCGGCATTGACCTCTGCAAGACCTTCCTTGTACTTGGTGAAGATGTAGCTATGTGTCGCCTGAGGGCAGACCTGAAGTGCTTCCCACCTCTAAGGTCATAGCTTCATTTCCTAGAGGCAGAAATTTGGATGTGGGCTGTGGCTGTGACCCAGGCCCACAGGGCAACCAAGGATACTGAGAGATTGGACAGTCATTGCACACACCTTTAGTCCAAGCACTCGGAGGCAGAGATAGGTGGATCTCTGTGAGCTCTGTGAGGTCAGTTTGGTCTAGGAAGACCAGCCTGGTCTGGAACCTTGGCTCCAGGACAGCCAAGGTTACACAGAGAAACCTGCCAAATCAAGCCAGAGGCCAAGTCTGGAGACTTGTTCCTCCGAAGCAGAGGTTCCCAGGTTACGATGACATCCACACACGAATTGAGCGGGTATCGGGCTTTAGTTACCAGACCTTGTGGATTTGACAGAATGCAGGGAGGTGAGTGGTAAAATGAACCCTCTGTTCCTTTATTATGTGGCTTAGACACCACAAAAACTGGAGAACAGGAAGCGGCAGACATTCATTTCCTAAATTGTCCTCCATACCTATATTAAAGGAGTGTTAGTTAGCTTCAGCAGAAAACTTGATAACCTACATTAACCTAAGGAGGGAATATCAGTTGAGGGATTTCCCAGTTCAGACTGGCCTAAGGCCATGTCTGTGACAAATTGCCTTAACTGATGTTTGAGGTGGGACAGTCCTGCCCACTGTGGACAGTGCCTTCCCTGGGCTCCCGATCCACAGAGTAACTAGGCAGTAAGCAACTTTTCTCCACCATACTTGCAGTTCGTGCCCTGACTTCTCTTAGGATAGATTGTGGCCTGAAGGTGTGAGACAAATCCACCCTTTCCTCCTTCCCAAGTTGGTTCTGGTCGGTATTTTATCAGCACCAGAGAGAAAAATAGAAAAGAAAGGAACACTGTAAAGGACATTAAACACCTTTCAGGAGGCCGGGTGTGATGGCTTTTAATCCCAGCACTCGGGAGGCAGAGGCAGGCAGATCACTGTGAGTTCAAGACCAAAAGCTGTCCAGGACAGCCAAGGCTACATAGAGAAACCCTGTCTCAAAAAACAAAAACAAACAAACAAGGCTTTCAGGATATGTAGCCTCAAGGCCAACTCACCTGATTTCACGGAGACACTCATGATCATCAGAGCATCATGGCGGCAGCCTCAATGGCCCTAACACCGGAGGCTGAGGTCTAAGCCAGCAAGCAAGGGCAGGACAGTGGGGTGGGAGAAAAGCCACGTTTGAGTTATTTGAAACCCTGAAGACAACCTACTTATGGCTGCAGGGTACAGCCCTGCAGTAAGGCCCCAAGCAAAATGAAAGTGAAGGTGAGCTGCTTGTTTTCGAAAACTTGAGGAGATTTAAAACCACCTAGGAGCCAGAGACAGAGGCAGGTGGATCTCTATCACCTTGGTTTACAGAGGGAGTTCCAGGACAGCCAGGGCTACACAGAGAAACCCTGTCCTGAAGAAAAAAAAAAACCTTAATTAATTAATTAATTGAAATTGTCTAGGAGAGATGCCTCTGGGTGTGTCTGTGGAGGCTTTTCCAAAGAGCATGAGCTCTGTGGGTGAGTCCATCAAATGGGCTGGGGTTCCAGGCTGCATAAAAAGGAGAAAGGTAGCCAAGGAGCTCCGCTCCTGTTTTGTTTTTTGAGACAGGGTTTCTCTGTGTAGCCTTGGCTGTCCTACACTCACTTTGTAGACCAGGCTGGCCTCAAATTCACAGAGATCCGCCTGCCTCTGCCTCCCTGAGTGCTGGGATTAAAGGCGTGCGCCACCATGCCTGGCTCATTCTTAATTTTTTTTTAAATAGTCATTTTCAGTAAAGGAAAATTGTCTGGGTATGTAGCACCTGCAAAGCTTTCACCTAGGATGGAAGAAGCCCTGAGTTTCATTCCTGCATTTATAGGGGGGAAATATATATATATAAATATATATATAAATATAATATATATAATATATATAATATATATATATATATATATATATATATAGAGAGAGAGAGAGAGAGAGAGAGAGAGAGAGCAGGGTGGCTATGCCTGTAATCCCAGCACTCAGCAGATAGAAGCAGGAGGATTTGCTCAAGATGGTCTTTGACTACATAGTGACTTTGAGGCCAGCATGGGCTACATGAGACCCTGTCTCAAAGAATTAAACCACAAAATAACTGTGTATTGCTGATATAAATGGCAACCACTCATGCGTAGCAAGTCGCATGTGGAATGCCATGTGCATTTGCCAAAACAACAGAAACACTGCATTAAATGCGCACAATTGTTTTGACTTTGCTCTCCTGTGCATTTGCTTTGTGGGCTGAAGAGGATGGATCCAGGACCTTGTGCATACTATGCAAGTTTTCTATCACTGAGCTACGTGGCTGACTTTTTTTTCTTCCAAATACAGTCTTAGAATGTAATCCAAACGGGACTTGAGTTCACTCTGTAGCCCAGGCTGGCCTCAAACTCATAGCAATACTTCATCCCCTTCTCCTGAGTGCTGAGATGGTAGGTGCGTAGCCTGGATGTGTTCTTACGTTTGTGGGTTTTACTACTGTGATTATGTAAACACCAGCCCATCCTCTGAGCTACCGGGTTGCAGTGGCCTTTTCTTTGTAGAAAGTTGCTAAAAATCAATGGTAGAGGAGATTTGCTGTTGGTCTCCACATATTTAAGCTCGTTTCTCACGTTGGTTGATGTCATCTTGGCGGGGACACCCCCCAGGGTCCTCTAGGCTTTCCAGTTGCCCTGTGGGATGGCTGTGCACTTATCACCTTTGGTGCCCTTAATCCTCTTTGTGGCCTAATAATTCTCGACTGACTCTAGAGATTCTCACCCTCTATGAGCTTCTCTAGAGTGTGGGCAGAACCACTAGCCCAGAGACACAAGACTTCCCCCCTTGTGCTTACACAAAATTTTGGGTCAGAAGGGCCAAAGCTGTGACTGAGGTTACTGATCGGTTGATGTGTAGCTGAGATTTCTCCAGCCGGACTGACCTAACCACAAGGACACTTTTTACATAAAGCTGTCCTGAGACAGGGTTACACAAACAAGCCCTGTTTCAAAATAACCAAATCAAAACAAAAACCCCAAACCAACCAAACAAACAAAACCAACAAAACAAAAAAACCACCTCGGCTACCTGCGGCAAGATCCTGTTGTTTCTGCTGTTTTAAATGTTAAGACAGCCTAGCCTGACTTCTAATCACAGTTCTCTGCTTCCTGACTAGCAGCCCCTGGGGCCAGTTACCTCATGTTCTGTCATGGACAGGAACCACTCTTACTGCTGTGTCTTCTCTGGTGTGACAGTTCCTTCTGAACAGTGAGCCAGGATTAACTGACCATTCCTCTTTTTAAAAGAGGAGAAGCCAGCCACGTTCATTTGGGAGTACCGTGGGGCTTCCATGTCTTCTTAGCCTCCCCTGTTGTACTGGGCTGTCTATGGCCTAGGTGTGCTCAGTGCATCACATCTTCTAGTAGCCTCCTAAGCGATCTGGGCAGACCAGGCTTACAAGTCTGATGTGAACATTCTCCAGTTACTGAAAGGCTTACAACCAATAGGGCTTGTCCAGCAAGCCAGTGTAAAGGGCTGTCTTTACACTGGAGGGGCTGAAATGGGGTACCTCCCTAGTCCATGAAGCTGGATGCCTCAGTAGGCTCAATCAGATGTTGAAGGCTTGAAAGATTCCTAGAGAGCCACCGGTCTTCAGTCCATGTCAGACCTGTAGCAGCTGGATTCTGATACCAGCGAAGGATGGAGCAATGGCAGAGATGAATTAGCAAGAGGCATAGCTGGGCAAGCAAAGAGCATCACCTCTTCTTGGATCTCTTCAGATCTGGGCCATCACTGGATTCTGCCCACTCAAGGACTGCTCACCTTAGTCTTTCCTGGAAATGCCCCTAAAGACCTGCTCAGGGTCCGTCTCTTAGCTTATTCCACATCCTTCAAGCTGGAAATCAACACAGCCATCAGGCCCTCTCAGCTGAAACCATGGCCTCTGCAAACAGAATTCTAGGTTATGAAGCATCTCCCTCTGGATTTTGGAAGCATGGCCTTTCTGCCATCAGCCTCCAGCTCTGTGTTGGAAGTGTGTTGTCTGTTGTCACTCTGATACTGGCTTATTATATGAAACCATTCCCTGTCTATCTCCCTCTCTCTCTCTCTTTTTTTTTCCCTGGAAGTTTTTAGAATCTTCTCTTTGTCCCAGTGTTCTAAAAATTCACAATGATGAAATAGACCCCTTGGTGTGGATCTGTTTCATTCATCAAAATGGAAGGGTACCCTGAGACGTGGGCAAGAAGGTCTACTGTGCCGGGCACTCCTCTTCAGGAAGACTCCTGGCCATCCTCCAGCAAGGCCCCTTCCCAAAGGACAAGGACTCCAGGACAGCTCCAAGCAGGCCATGGCAATGACCAATATATACACGTGGAGCCTGGAACCCATGCCATATCAACAGTGGTTTCTAGGACCTGTGCTGGCATCTTCTGTAGGTCTGTCCTCTACAGGATGACAAATAACCCCCTACTGTTTCTTCCTCTATCATACAGGGTCTTAAGAAAGAGATGTTCATAGAAGACATGACCGGAGCTAGCTGTGTAGAGTGGGGTATCCAGATGCATGCACAATGGGCCCCTCATAATGTGGGCAGATCCAGGAGCTGGAGCAGAGAAAAGTAGCTTCAGAGCGGTCACCCTACCTTTCATGCTGGAGCAGAACTGTATGTCTCCTTGTCATTTCTCTCTGTCTCTGTATCTCTCTGTGTGTGTGTGTGTGGTTGCATTGGTATCTTGCTTCACTCTCCACCTTAGTTTTATTTATTTATTTAAACATTTTCCCACTTTATTTTATGGGTATGGGTGATTCTATATGAATACCTGTGCACTAGGTACATGCTTGGTGCCCTCTGGTGCCCTTTGGAGCTGGGAGAAAGTCTCAGGTTCCCTAGTCACAGTTGTGAGCTTCCATGTGGGTGCTGGGAATAACCATCCTGGGTCCTCTGGAAGAGCAGTCCATATCCCTGACCACTGGGCAGTCTCTCCAGCCCCTTATTGATTTGTCTCACTATGTGGCCCTAACTGGCCTGGAACATGATATGCAGACCAGGCTGGCCTTGAATTCTCAGGATCCTCCTGCCTCTCCCTCCTTGAGTGCTGGGGTTAAAGGTGTGTGCCACCACGCCCAACTTTCATCGAGCACTTCACCGTCAGCAGCCGTCTCTCCAGCCCCAGCCCGGAACAACACACTCTCTGTGGAGTCTGGACGAAGTTTCGCTCGTCAAGGTAAGAGGATGGCATATATTTATTTGATAATGGGCTAGGTTCATTGGTGGAGTTTAATATTTGCCATCATTGGACACAGTCTGGCCTATGGTCCCCTAAATGGCACGGGTGGCCTTGAGACTGAGCAAATATCCCCTCATCTGAAATGCATCATTTATTTTGCTCATTATTCTGGGTTTTTGGAAACATGCTCTCACTCCGTAGCCTAGAAAGGCGTGTGGGACTTATTATGTAGACCGGGTTTGTCTACAACTTTCATCCGTTTTCCTGACTCTGTCTCCCAAGTATCAGGATGATTACAGGCATGCCTCACTGTGCCTGGCCTGTTTTAACTCTTTGTTAGAAGTCAGTGATTTTGCCATATTCTCAGAGTTTCGTAACAATCACCATAATCATGTTTTGTGAGTGTTATATAGCTTAGGGCTAGCCTAAAATGTTCTAGGTAGTCAAGGCTGTCCTTGAACCCCTGGTATGCCTGCCCTCTGCTTTCTGAGCACCATTTTCACAGATATGTGTGATGCTGGCTAGCTAGCATCATGTTTTCAAGGTTCATCCATGTTGTAGCTATGTCATGGTTCATTCCTTTTTATTTGTGGCTGAGTAGTAACTCAATAGACATTTATTCATTCATTAATTAGTTAGTGGACACTTGAGATATTTGAGCTTTTGGACATTGTGAATAATACAGCTAAACATATTCATGTTCTAGGGTTATGGAAGCATATATTTTCTTTTTGTTATATATGTAGAAATGGAATTTGTGAGTTACGTGGAAATTTAATACTTAACTTATTTTTTCTAAGGCAGGGTCTCAAGCCAGGCATGGTGGTGCACGCCTTTATTCCCAGTACTTGGGAGGCAGAGGCAAGCAGATCTCTATGAGTTCAAAGCCAACCTGGTCTATAAAGTGAGTCCACAACAGCCAAGGCTACACAGAGAAGCCCTGTCTGGAGAAAAAAAAAGGCAGTCTTCTGTGCTGGCCTTGAACTTGCTATGTAGCTGAAATGACCTTGCACTTCTAAACCCCCAACCCTATACTGGGGGTGCTGGGGTATAGGCATGCCCCAGCCATAATGCTCAGTGCTAAACATTTTTTGAAACTTCATACTTTTCCACAAAAGCACCATTTCTGTTCCCACCACTGAGATGGGAAAATTCCAGCTTCTCTTCGCCCTTGTTAACATTTTTTTTATTGTTTATTTTGAGTGTAGTCATCCTAAGGGTTGGGAAGTATTAGCTCTCACGTGGTTTAGATTTACTTTGTTGTTGTTTACTTGTTTGTTTATAGTTTTTGTTGTTGTTTGTTTGTTTTGAGACAGGGTTTCTCTGAGTAACAGCGTTGGCTGTCCTGGAATTTGATTTGTAGACCAGGCTGCAGGCTGGCCTTGAACTCAAAAAGATCCACCTATCTGCCTCCCAAGTGCTGGGATCAAAGGTGTGCATCACCACTGCCCAGCTTGGATTTGTACTTTTGTGATATCTTAAGACAGGGTTTCTCAAGACAGGGTGCTTCTGTGTAACAGTTCTGGACATCCTGAAACTCTCTTTGTGGAACTCACAGAGATCTGCTTGCCTCTGCCTCCCGAGTTCTGGGACTAAAGGTCTGTTCCACCAAGCCCTGCACAACAAATAATATTCTTTTTTTTCTCTTTTTTTCATTTTTTATTTTTATCAATTACGGTTTATTCGCTCTCTCTCCCCCCTATAACTCATAATATTCTGGTCTTTTCATACCCTACTTGTTCATTTTTCTGTCTTATCTGAGGGAATTTCCATTTGGAACCGTTCGTTTCTTTCTGATCTAGGTTGGCAGCCATCCTCCTACACAGCACTGGGTTACAGACACAAGGCACACCCAGAGTTTTACATAGTGATGGAGATTTGAATTCAGCACCTCATGGTTGCACACCGAGTACTCTCACCCCCTGAGCCTTCTCAGCCCTGTTATTTCTTCTAATTAGAGTATTCAGGCCTGTACATGGATGGAGTTATAAAAAACGAAGCAAGAATTAATAAAATAGAAGATAAAAAACCAATAAAGATCAATTAAAAACAAAATCTTGGGTTGTTTGGTTTTTTGAGACAAGCTTTCACTGTTGTAGCCTTGGCTGTTCTGGAACTCACTCTATAAGCCAGGCTAGGCGTTGAACTCACAGAGATCTACCTGCCCCTGCTTCCCATGCTGGGTTTAAAGGTGTGCACCACCATCACCCAGCCACTCTGGAAGGCTGAGGCAGGCGGGGATCTCTGTGAGAGCGAAGCTAGCCTGGTCTACAAAGTGAGCCTAGGACAACCAAAGCTACACAGAGAAACCCTGTTTTGAAAAAACAAAAAAGGACTGAAGAATAGTCAAATAAAGAAAATAAGGTAACAATAATACAGCAGCAGATAAAGCAGATGTGTTAGAGATTCCATGGGAATAACTCTGTAATAGTACTTTGATGTAATTTTATTTATTGTTCATGTGTGTGTTGCTATGTGTGCATGAACACGCATGCTCCACATGTGTAGAGGTCAGAGGGCAACTTGATGGAGTTGCTCATTCCTGTGTCTTCATGTGGCCTCTGGGAGTGGAGCTGATATCACCGGGCTTGCGTGGCAAGCGCTTTGATCGCTGGTTGTTCTGTAGGCCCTATAGCAGAACAGTACTTTTAAAAAGAGATTCACTAAAACTGGGCATGAAGCTCCGTGGTAGAACACTTGCTAAGCATGTGCAGGGCCCTGGGTTTCATCCCAGAACTGCTGAAAACAAAGCAAAAAAGGCAGTTTGGGAAAAAGGACTGAAGAAATGGCTCAACTGTTAAGAGCACTGGCAGTAGCCAGGTGTGATGGCATAGGCCTTTAATCTCAGCACTGTAGGCAGAGGCCAGCCTGGTCTACAAAGTGAGTCCAGGACAGCCAGGACTACACAGAGAAACCCTGTCTCAAAAACAACAACAACAACAACAAAAACAACAAAACAAAAGAAGAAGAAAAAAGCACTGGTTGCTCTTCTAGAGGACCCAGGTTCAGTTCCCAGCACCCACCCGGCAGCTCGCAACTGTCTGTAACTCCAGTTCCAGAAGGTCTGACATCCTCACACAAACGTACATACTAGCAAAACAATGCACATTAAATAAATAAATCCATCTTTAAAAGGAAAAGGATTAATACACATATTCACTTTTAAGCATAAACATATTTCATTTATTAGTTACATTGCACCCTGCAAGATAAGATTCATACAGTAACAACACAAAACTAAACATGAAGGATATGTCTTTGGGGTGAGCACTACTGAATATTCAGGAGACCATTACCTCTTATCATAAACAAACTATTTCAGGAAAGAAAAAAAAAAAAAAAGCCCTGAGAGAAAGCAACTCCTGTCAGTTCATGAGACAAAGGCAATTTGAACAGAGGAAATTACAAGCCAGTCTCATCTATGAGAACAGAGGCAGAAATCCTAAATAAATATTAACAAACTAGACCCAGCAATATATTAAAATGATAACAACAGAAAAACAAACTCACGATATAATTAAAATTATATAAAGCTTGCCCAGCGATGGTGGTGCACACCTTTAAACCCAGAACTTGGGAGGCAGAGGGATCTCTGAGTTAGAGGCCAGCCTGGTCTACAGAGTGAGTTCCAGGACAGCCAGAGCTACACAGAGAAACCCTGTCTCAAAAAAAAACAAAACCACCAAACATATGAGGCTTTATTCCAAGAATGATATGCAGGTTGAGAATGAGAAAGCTCCAGGGAGTCTCACAGCATTGGTAGATTTGAGGAGAAAGCTCAGGGAGTGTCTCAAGTTCAAGAGAACTAAAGAAAACTGAATTGTTCTTTTGGTAGTTGTTATTTAGTGTCTTGAGACAGGGCTTCCTTTGGTCCAGGCTGGCTTCAAATTCCCTCTGCAGCCAAGGTTAAGCTTGAACTCCTGATCTTGTTGCTACCAGCTCCTGAGTATTGGGATTACATGCTTGCCCTACCATGCCTGGCTCTTTGACACTTTTTTTTTAAGATTTTTTAAAAAGATGTATTTATTTTTTTATTATGTGCACATTGTTCTGACTGCATGTACACCTGCACGCCAGCAGAGGGAGCCAGATCTCACTGTAGATGGTTGAGCCCCCATGTGGGTGCCTGGAATCAAACTCAGGACCTCTGGAGGAGCAGCTGGTGGTCTTAACCCCTGAGCCATTTCTCCAGCCCCTGTTTTTTGTTTGTTTGTTTTGGGGTCAGGGTTTCTTTGTGTAGCCTCGAGCTCAAAGATCAGCCTACCTCTGCCTCTCAAGAGGTGGGATTAAAGGTGTGCACCACCTCCACTAGGTTTCAACACACTGAGTGTGTGTGCGTGGGGTGTGCATTTACTCATGTACAATGGTGTGCACGTGGAAGACACTGGATAACTCCTACTGTGTGGGTAGCAGGGATCAAACTCAGGCCATCATGCTTTGGCAGTAAGCCCCTCTACTGACTGAGCCATTTTGCTGGCCCTTTAACACTCTTTTTGACAATTTAGTAAACCAAGGTCAGAAGGGAGATCTCCCCTACCCTGAGAAATCAAATCTGGATTGGAACCTCGATTACTGTGTCACCATCTAACCTCAAGTCTTCCCTCCCAAAACTGCTTCCCTCTGCCTTCTTTACCTCAGGGATTCTACTTGCTTGGGTGATGATGTGTTACTGCCCTTGCCTTTGTTTTCAATCATCTTATCTCTGATTCATCAGGAAATCTGAATGGCCTTTCCTTCAAAATGTATCTGGCATCCAATCACCTTTCCCAATCTGCATGGCCACCCTGGTCCAAACCATTGCCACCTTCTCACCTTGGAGGTCCCCTTCCTGAAGCTCAGTGGGGTGGCCACAGAGATCTTTCCTGTTAAGAACTTCTGTTCACTTTTGTTTCTTTGTAGTGCTATGGGGATTGAATCCAGAGGTTTACATATGCTGGGCAATGGCTCTACCTCTGAACTGTGTCCCTAGACCCAAAGGGACTCTTTATGTGCATAAGTTATGTGTAGGCACATACACATGTGGGTGGGTGTTCAGATGAGTGTGCATTGCATGTAGTGACTGGAAGTCAGCCATGGGTGTGTTTCCTCGGGCTCCATCACTTCCCTGCGTTTTGAGACTGGGTCTCTCACTGGCATGGTGCTCACTAGATAGGCGAGGCCGGCTGACCATCAGGTCCCAGGGATTCCCAGCTCTGCCTCCACAGTGCATACTGTACTACCACACCTGACTCTTCGCCCAGTTTTAGATATGATTGTCTGTTGATATGGAGATGACACTTTTAGATACAAGTCTTCAGACCGATGAATAACTGGTAAAGAAAAAAAGTTAAATGTGTGACTTAAGCTGGGTGGTGATGTGCTCAGCTAATCCTAGCTACCTAGGAGACTAAGGCTGATAGTCCCTTGAATCTAGGAGTCAAGGCCAGACTGGACAATACAGTGAGGAGGCTCCATCTCAGAAGAAGAAGGAGGAGGAGAAGGAGGAGGAGGAAAAGGAGGAGGAGAAGGAGGAGGAGGAAGAGGAGGAGGAGAAGGAAAAGGAGAAGAAGAAGAAGGAGAAGAGGAACAGGAAGAAGAAGAAGCAGCAGCAGCAGAAGAAGAAGAAGAAGATCAGAATATGAAGAAGAAGATCAGAATATGAAGAAGAAGAAGAAGAAGAAGAAGAAGAAGAAGAAGAAGAAGATCAGAATATGTCTGTAATTCCAAAAGAGGCAGGAGGATTGTGAGTTCCTGCCCGATCTGTGCATCAAGACCCTCTTTAAACCAAAACAGAACGTGTGCATGCTTTTGTGTGTGTTTTAGATGGCATCATCCTGAGACCCATCAATACACCCCACTAATCGTCCACCCATCTCTCTCCCTTCAACTCCCTTTGATTTTTCCACCCCTCTGTCTTTTGTTGTTTCTGGAGCATGATACGGCAACTGCCTTGACCTTGACTATTCTGCTCTGCCTCAGCTCCATCCCTGAGGGGAATCTGCACACCACAGTGTTCCTTCTCGCCTTCTGAGAATTTGCTTTGTGTGTGTATGTGTGTGTGTGTGTGTGTGTGTGAGGGGGTGGTTTGAGACAGGGTCTCTATGTAGTTCCACACTCCCTGAGTAGATCAGGCTGGCCTCAAATTCACAGAGATCCTCCTGCCTCTGCTTCTCAAGTGTTGGGATTAAAGACCTGTGCCATTCTGCCTGGCTGACTTCACTTTTTTGTTTTGTGTTTTGAGACAGGCTTTCTCTGTGTAGCCTTGGCTGTCCTGGACTGGCTTTGTAGACCAGGCTGGCCTGGAATTCAGAGATCCACTTGTTTCTGCCTTCCCAGTGCTGAGATTACAGGCGTGGGCCACCGTGCCAGGCTGGCTGACTTCAGTTTTTCAAGGTCCACCATTTTCTTTTCTTTTTTTGAGACAGATGAATGTAGCCATGCTGGCCTCAAACTCAAACAACCCTCTGCATTAGCTTCCTGGGTGTTGGAGTGATAGATGTGAGACATCTAGGCTGGTCTCTAACTCCTTCTGTAGTAAAGGCTGGCTTTGCACTTCAGATTCTCCTTCTCACCTCCCAAGTGCTGCCGAGCTTACAATTATGAGACACTCTGCCTGGTACAGTCTCTTCCCTCTATCTCTTCTCTTTCTTTCTGCCTCCCTCCGGCTCTCCGTCCCTCTGTCCCTTGCATTCTCTCTCCTTCTTTCTCGTCTTTTCTTCTTGCTTTAATTTTACTAGGGAGTGCACAAAGGGCCTCACAATAGTAGCCAGGAACCCTGGCAGTAAACTATGCTGCCAGCCCTCTGACATTTTATTTTGAGACAGCATCTTGCTAAGTTACCCAGGAGGTCCTGGACTTACTTTGCAGCTGAGGGAGGTCTTGATCATCAGCTTCTTGGGTAGCTGGGTGGCAGGTTTGCACAACCAGGCCTGGCTTCTGCTTTTTGTTGTTGTTGTTAATTCTCTGTGTTTTCTCAGTCACTGCTTACCTTTCTCTAGCTTACTGAAGAATGTATTTCTATAAAGGTTATTGATTAGCTGTCACCCTAGGATCTCTCTACAAAGGATAAAGACTTTTTACTGTTCTCTTCACTGATGTATTATAAGTTCCCAGAACAGTTCTGGGCTCAGAAAAGGCTCACCATAAATATTTTTAAATGTAATATTTATGTGACTATTTGAGTGAGCTAATGAATGGTTGTAAAAATTAGGGGGTGGGGGGCATTGGAGAGTTTGGAGCCAGACTTCTATGTCTGAACACTCCCTGTGAGCACTGGGGTGACAGACTGTAGTGAGGCAGTTAGGACGGGAGGCAAAGGAGGGAGAACGCCTGTAAGCCTGTAATCTAGCTAGAATATGGCAGGACCAGAGCTAGAGAAAGCCGCTAAGAAGGCTTAGATTTCCGATATAATTTTGAAAGAGGGCCTTGAGATTTTTAATTTTTTATTTTATTATTAAAATTTCTTTTCTTTTTATTTTGTTATTTCTATAAGTTGCCAGGGTGACACAGATAAAACAACAGAGAATGTTGGCCTGGAAAGATGCCTCAGTGGGGACAGTCTTCCTTATGTGAGCCTGCTTTCAGATGGGAGGTCAGGTCCCAAGAACAGACAACCGGACGCAGCATCAAACCTCTCTGTAATCCCTGCAGGATAGGAGACAGAGACAGGGTGGGTGCCCTAGAAGTTTTGTAGCAGTGAGTGACAAGTGACTCTGTCTCAAACAAGGAGTAAGCTGAGGACAAACACCAGAGGTTGTCTTCTGACTTTTTTAATTTTTGTTTTATTTATAACTCACCAGATCTGCCTGTCTGCTGGGATTAAAGGTGTGTACCACCGCTGGGTGATGTGGCACACACCTATAATCCCAGCACTCAAGAGGCAGAGGTGGGGTGGATCTCTGTGAGTTCAAGGCCAGCCTGGTCTACAGAGTGAGTCTAGGACAGCCAAGGTTACACAGAGAAACCCTATCTCAAAGCCAACAAACAAACACCAAAAACAAAGCAAAGAGCTAAATTTAACTGACGCTTTGAAGCCAGATTATATTGCCAAGGAGCCAATTTGCTGCCACTCATCTGTAACCCCTACATTTGGGAGGTGGCTGCAGAAGAAGAGGAAGTTCAGGGCCATCCTCTCTGACATAGTAAGTTAAAAGCCAGTCTTAGCTAGATGAGACTCTGGCGGTCTGAATAATAACGGCCCCCATAGGCTCATATATTTGAATGCTCAGTCACCAAGGAGTAGCGCTGCTTGAAAGGATTAGGAAGTGTGGCTTTGTTGGAGTACAGGCCACCTTGTTAGAGAAAGTGTGTCACCGGGGTGGACACTGAGGTCTCAAAAGCCCAAGCCAGGCCCAGTGGCTGCAGATCCAGATGTAGAACTCTTAGATACTTCTGCAGGCATGCCACCACAATCGCTGCCATGACAATAATGCACTAAACCTCTGAAAATGTAAGCCAGTCCCTGTAAAAGTAATCTTTATTTCCCCACTGTAACTGTCTTCTTGGAAGCTTACTGCCTCCATCTGCTAACTTGGGGCTAGTCCTGGAAACTTCTTGCCTCCATACATACCAATCTAAGCCTAGAATGTTTTCAACCTCTGAGACTTAGTGCTGAATAAGATCAACCTTTCTAGGTCCTTTCTGAACTCTGGTCCAACTGGTTCTTCCTGAACTCTAGGTTCTTTCTGGCTGGTTCAATTTAGTTGTCCTGGCTTAAACTCCTAGTCAAGCTGACTGAATCAAACTGGCTTCTCTCAACTTCTGACTGAATTGCCCTGTTTGGTTTCAAACTAACTCTAAGGATCTGTTGTAATTGTATGGCTCCTCCTCATTCTCTGGCTTACTCTGTCTTTACCTGTGTCTAGTTCTCTCTGAAATCAGTCTCTGTAAAACTCTCCTGGTTAACAAATAAACAACCCCCCCAAAGAAAACAAAAAAACCTCTCCTGGTAAAAATTGCCTCTGAATTCCACAAACTGAATTCCATGAACTCAACTCTCCTGCACTGCCTCTCAACTCACTGATTCTGAACTGCCTGACTAGAACTCAAAGAGATCTGCATGCGTTTATCTTCAGAGATTAAAGGCCTGTACCACCACACCTAGACCTAAACTTTTCTTTACCTGAAACTTGCTCTGTACAAAATTAGCCTTGAACTAGTGTTTTGCCTGCCGCTGTCCTGGGATTAAAGGTGTGCTTGCGTTCCAGCCAGAACAGCCATGCTGCTGGATTAAAGTTCCTCTACAAATTCCAGTTGAATGCTTTCTTTTCACCTGTGATCCCAGCACTCTGGGAAGGCAAAGGCAGCTGGATCCCTGTGAGATCGAGGCCAGCCTGGTTGACAAATGGAGTCTAGGACAGCCAAGGTTACACAGAGAAACCCTATCTTGGAAAATCAATAATAATAAGATAGATAAATAAATAGATGCTTTCCTTTATAAGAGCTGCAGAGCTAGGCACGGTGGTTCACACATGTAATGCCAGCACTCAGGGAGGGAGAGGCAGGCCGATCTCTATGAGTTCGAGGCCAGCCTAGTCTACAAAGCAAGTTCAGGACAACCATGGCTGCGCAGAGAAACCCTGTCTTGAAAAAAAACAAAGATACCCTGGTCATGGTGCTTCTTCATAGCCATAGAACATTGACTAAGACAGAGACCCTACTTAAGGAATGAGAGCAAGAATGAGGGTGCAGCTACTGAGGAAATCTGGACAGGAAGAAATGGACTGAGCCCAATGGTATCCCAGCATTCTGGGTTCAGAATGAAGAGGAAGCATCATCAGAGGAGCCTGAGCAGTCATTGTGTGGGAGGTTGCTCACAGGTCAGGAAGAACAATGAGAGGCTGAGGAGAAGTCTCAGTTGGTTAAATGCTTGCAGCACTAGCAGGAGGACCCGAATTCAGTCCTAGCATCCACATAAAAGTGGGGTGTGTGTGTGTGTGTGTGTGTGTGTGTGTGTGAGTGTGTGAGTGTGTGTTTGTGAGTGTGTGTGTGAGTGTGAGTTCGTGTGAGTGTGTGTGTGAGTTCATGTGTGTGTGTGTGAATTCGTGTGTGTGTGTGTGAGTTCGTGTGAGTGTGTGTGAGTGTGTGTGTGAGAGTTCGTGTGTGTGTGAGTTCGTGTGAGTGTGTGTGAGTGTATGTGTATGTGTGTGTGTGTGTGTGAGTTCGTGTGAGTGTGTGTGAGTGTGTGTGAGTGTGTGTGTGTGTGTTTGTGTGTTTGTGTGTGTGTGAGTGTGTGTGTGTGTTTGTGTGTGTGTGTGTGTGTGTGTGTGTGTATGTGTGTGTGTGTATATTGGAGGTTCTTGTAATCCAAACTCTGGAGGAGCAGAGCCAAGAGGATGCCTGGATGCTTGCTGGGCAGCCAGTCTAGCTGAATCAGTGAGCTCTGGGTTCAGTGAGAGACCTTACCTCAAAAGTAAGAAGAAGAATGATTTAGGAGACACCTGATAATGACCACTGGCCTCACCAAGTATGTACACATAGGTGCAAATGCACTTCTATGTACAAGTGTACCCATGCATAAAATTAGAAACGAGGGAATAGATGATTAACTACTGTAATTTACTGTGGACACTGATGTCCTTACCAAGTTCAGTTTTTTTTTCTACAATTTTATTATATGTACACTAGTGTTCTGCTTGCATGTATATCTGTGAGGGTGACAGATCCCCTGGAACTAGAATAACAGACAGTTGTGAGCTGCCATGTGGATGCTAGGAATTGAACCTTGGTCCTCTGGAAGAACAACCAGTGCTCTTAACTGCTGAGCCATCTCTCCAGCTTCCCTCCCACCCCCAGTAGAGTTTTTAGTGGAGCACTGAGAGTGGATTCTATCTAGAAAAATGTGGACTTTGTGCATGCTGCCATGATGGATCCGGAAAGAACACAGTGGCCTCACCAAGATGTTTTAAAGAAAGAAAATTCCAAACTTTCGATTTTACCAGTGAAGACTCAGGAGCCAGATGCTGGGGGTGAAAACCTGCTAGCACAGAGAGGCAGAGAAAGCAGCCAGCTGAACTTCCTATTCAGCCGATGGAGTAGGAAACCTTTTCCTAGAAGGAAAAACCCTTTCTCCTTCTCCACTCTATCAATATCCCTCTTTTTCTGTTTACTTTTGTTCACTCCTTTTGACTGTTTGCTAGCTCCACCTCTTGACCTAGGCTGACTTTATTTAGCTCTTAGATTAAAGGAGTGTGCTAGGGCTGAGCAACACCACAACAAGAAACAGGTTTGTTTTGTTTTGTTTTGTTTTGTTTTCCCTAGCTCACAACCTCTGGGATAACATATGATCAAATATGCAACACCAAGATGAAACAGGAATAGAGTTTCCAACCCTGAAGTTGATGAAACACATGTGGTTCACACCAGCAAGGATGACACTCTGGAGAGAGAGAAGACCTATGGCTCTTGAAGGGGAGAGAAGCCATGAATCAGTAGCTGAAAGCTGGGCTCTTCTTGGGTGGAATGGGATGTCCCCAGTCTTCCCAGAGAGGGGCTGCTTTCAACCAGAAGATTGATTGTTCAGGGCTGGAAGAAGAGTCACACAGAGCAATGCCAGCAACACCAGAATGACTATGACAACCCTTCAACACTTGCCATCCAGCTAACACGCAAGCGTTGGAAGTCTTAGAGTTATGCCCCAAAGAAGGCGCCACAAAGTCTCTTCTATAAAGGCAGATATTAAGCATTTTAAATTTTGTGGGTAAATTATCCTCTGCTGCAGCCTCAAGTCTGAGGCTGTGGTATGAAAACAGCCATAGATACGCATGGTAAATGTGTGTGCTTGTGCAACATACAGTTCATCACAAGAAAAGGCATGGCAGCAGGAACATCTGCAGTCAGGGTTGAGGTCCAGCTAGCTTGCTCCTCTTCCCGTCTGTTCAACCCAGAATCCCAGCCCAGGAGATCAAATCAAGTCACGTGGACAATGAAGATCAAGTATTATGAGTATACCTCTTGTCAACTTGACACCCAAATATATCACTTTTGAAACAATATTTATTTTGCATGCATGTGTGTTCTGCCGTGCACATGTAGAGGTCAGTACAGTTTTAAGGAACTGGTTCTCTACTTTCACCATGTGGGGCCCAGGGATCCAACTCAGATCATGAAGGCTTTCATAGGTACCTTTACCACTGAGCCAGCTCACTTACCTCAAACATACCACCTTTAACCCTGGTCCTCATAGGCTTACAGGCCTCTTATAATGTAAAATACATTCATTCCAACTCCAAAACTCCCAACAGAGGACTGGAGAGATGGCTCAGTGGTTAAGAAATACTGGTTACTCTTACAAGAGCCAGGTTCAGTTCTAGCACTGAATTGTGGCTCACATCTTTCTGTAACTCCAGTACCTTCTTTTGGACTTCCATGCATATGGTGAAAGTACATACATGTAAGCAAAGCACTCACATACATAAAAATTTTTAAATTAAAAAATCTTTAGCCGGGCATGGTGGCTCATGCCTTTAATCCCAGCACTCTGGGAGGCAGAAGCAGGCAGATCTTTGTGAGACTGAGGCCAGCCTGGTCTACCAAGCAAGTCCAGTACAGCCAAGGCTATACAGAGAAACCCTGTTTCAAAAAACCAACCAACCAACCAAACAAACAAACAAACACTCCCAATAGTCCAGTTTCTCTTCCATCTTATTTTAACTTTACTTCAACCTTCTCTTATTTTAATTTTACTACTAATTTTCATTTTAGTTTTAATTATGAGAGTGTATGTGAGTGTGTGGTGCCCCAGAGAATAGAGGAGGCTGTTGGGACTTCTGGAGCTGTTATGGGCTGTTGTCAACCATCTATCTGATATGGGTACTGGGAATGGAACTCAGGTCCTCTGGAAGAGCGACATGAATTCTCTTTTCTTTTCTGAGACAGGCTTTCTCTATGTAACCTTGTATATCCTGTATTTGCTTTGCAGACCAGATGGGCCTTGAACTCACAGAGATCCTTCTCTGAGCCTGCAGCTGCCTCCCTGAGTTCTGGGGATCAAAGACATGTACCACCATGCCCAGCTTTCATTAAGCTCTGACCCATCTCTCCAAACCCACTCACTCTTTTTTTTTCTTTTTTTCTTTCTTCTTCTTTTTTTAAGGCTTAGTCTCCTATAGATCAGCTTGCCCTGAAGTTACTATGTAGTTGAGGATGACTTTGAACTTCTGATCCTACTGCCTCTATCTCCTACTGCCAGGGTGGTAGGAATGTGCTGCTCTTCCTGGTTTTCTGTGGTGTTATAGACTGAAGCGAGGGCTTGCTGCACACTAAGCAACTGCTCTAGCTGTTGAGGTACATTCTCCTAACTCCACCCCTGTTTTTTTAAAATTATTATTCTTTTTATGATTTGTTTACTTTTATGTGCGCTGGTGTTTTGCCTGTATGTATATCTGCATGTATATCTGCATGTATATCTGTGGGAGGTGTTGGGTCCACTGGAACTAGAGTTATAGATGGTTGTGAGCTGCCGTGTGGGTGCTGGGAACTGAACCCAGGACCTCTGGGAGAGCAGCTGGTGCTCTTGGTGAGCCATTTCCCCAGCCCTACCCCTGTCTTTCTGTCTAGCCATCTATCTAATAGCCCAGGCTGGTCGCAAACTTTGCCATGTCACCAAAGATGACCTTGTAGTCCCAGTGTTTGGGCTTTTACTTCTGCATGCTTTTGCAATAATTCCTTGCAAAATAATTCCTCCTAATTCCTAGGAGGAGCCATAATACTACCCGTTCTCCTAAGGTCCCAAAGACAAATCAAGGCACAATTTCACCAGAGTTCATTCCGGGGAAGCCAGTGAGTTTATTGGGCTTCCTAACAAAGCGTAAGCAAGGGGTCACTTGCAGGGGTGCTGGTGCTGCTCCCACAGTGGCCAGTGAAGTGCTCCCCCTTCCCTAGTCTTCCTCAGCCTATTACTTTAGCTCCTCCCCACGGCCACATGAATTTAAGGCAGGTGTGGTAGGGAGAGGCTGGATACTCAGATGAAGGTCTCCTCACCCTCCTCACCCTCCATGAGGGTGTGTGAACAGTCAACAAGTTCACTGGAGTGATTCTTTTGCAAGAGTGTACAGCTGAATCCCCCAGGATGGCAGTTGCTTGGTTCAGAGGACCATGGCATATGCCACCATGCCTGGAAGTCTTTGTTTGTTTCGAGACAGGGTTTCTCAGTGTAGCATTGGCTTTCCTGGACTCACTTTGTAGACCAGGCTGACCTTGAACTCACAGGGATCCACCTGCCTCTGCCTCTCCAAGTGCTGGGATTACAGGCGTGTGCCATTACGCCGAGCTATGCCTGGAAGGCTTAACCGTTTCAACATCATTCAAAAGTCATTTCTGAGAGTCGAGTCAGACTCCTAACTGTAAGCCTCTATACAATCAAAAACAAAGTTTCCCACTTCACTATTTAATGGCACTAAATAAACATTCTTTTTACAAGAGAGAGAGAAATAGGGGCATAGCAAGGAAAGATTGGGCCAGAGCAAAAGACGCAACCCAGAGAGACACTTCAAACCCTGTAGCACCACCTCACCCGGCCCCAGGAACGAGACAACCTGCTCCTTCTAGTCTTTTGTTTTTGTTTGTTTGTTTTTCTGAGACAGGGTTTCTGTGTCCCGGACTTGCTTTGTAGACCAAATTGCCCTCGAATTCACAGGGATCTACCTGCCTCTGCCTCCCTGAGGGCTGGGCTGACGCGCACGTGCCGCCACGCCCAGCTCTGGTAGCACATGTGACCTGTCTCTGGCTACGCTTTGTGACTGTAACTTTTCTCAAGGGACAAACTGTGGTCCTGGCATCGCCAACATTCCGGGACCTACACTGCAGATGGAGACCTTCACTCCCAGTGGCTTCTCAGGGCCAGCTCCCTGGAGCCCTGTTGGGAGCTTTCTTCTTTCCCGTAAGTCTTGCATTTACCATGTCTGCAGTGCTACACGGATTACGCAGACAGGTTCTGCTGCCAGCTTGAGAGGTAGTCTGGCCTCATTCTGCCACAGCCCTTCAGTGACGTTTTTATTCCTTAGTGGCTGACCCTGGGAAATTGCTACTGACCCACATGTTTGTTTACAAGCTGGGAACCTGCTTGGTAACATTCTCAGTTTTAGTCTCTCTCCTTTTAGGGGTGGACTCTGGACCTCAAGGAATCTTTCTGGTTGTCCCAGAGCAAAACTGGGAGCCTTCTCCCAAACTGTGCTGACCTCTTTAATAACTGCATCCATTTTCTTCACTCCCATTTGTCTGCGTTTAAACTTGCTCACAAGCCGTTTCTCTCCAAATTGCACATTTTCATGTCTTTCTGCTCCTTCTCACTGTACAGCTAAGAGCAGTGAGCAGTAACCATGGCACAGTGCAGAGTTAATGCTCTCGTGAAATTTCTTCTGCTAGTTTATGGGGTCATCTACACATGGACTCCTAGCTCTTGAGGGCTGGGGAAGGAGAGACAGGAGTATCAGGGTCATCTTCAGCTGTGTCTCCAGCCTGAGGGTTTGGGTTTTCAGATGGCACAAGCAAGAAACAGAAATATGGGCACAATGTGAATTCAGAAGCAGATGCATTGTGGGAAACCTGTGAAAATTGTGCTTTGGTAGTCTTGGTTTCCTCACTAACATAAAGAGCAAGCCATGGGCTGAGAGTGAGAACGAGGAAGGATACCCTGCAGAGACGGAGAGGGAGCGACCGTGCAGCTCTTCGGCTGTCCAGCGGCCTCAGTAGCCCTCTCCAGATGTGTGACATTGGTGACACCGACAGCAGTCAGCTCTCCCGCCTCCGTCGAGACAGGGCCTTGCTATGGAGCTGAAGATAATCTGGAAAGCACTATGCGGCCAAGGCTCACAGGAATCCTCCCGCCTCGCCTTTCCAAGGGTTGGGATTACAGGAGTCTGTCACCACACTTGACAATTGTCCATTTTTCTCCATGCTCAGGTGAAACGTAGCCAGATTTAGCTTCAGTGTGGTTCTGCCAAGCAAGTACAGTCATGTGACTGAGGAGAAGCGAGTTGGGCGTGTGTGCAGCCCAGTGCTTGTCATAGCAGACAATGAAACTTAAACTTACCAAGAAGTGAAAAGGCTAGACAAATGGGTCAGAATTAGGGAACAGAAGATTCTTAGACAGTCAAGTAGTGTTGAGGCTATGGGAAATTTGTTTAACAAAAGGAGGAGGTCAAAGATGGAGTCTATACCTCCACTCTGGGCTTCCCACTCTCCCATTGTGAGTCTAAGTTTTTCTATTTATTGTACTCATAATATCTATCTATCTATCTATCTATCTATCTATCTATCATCTATCTATCTATCTACCTATCTATCTACCTGTCTATCTCTTTATTGCTTGGTCTATTACCCTGAATGATCAGAACTATTTAAAAATAAGAGCCAGGGGCTGGAGAACTGACTCAGCTGGTAAAAGCACTGTCTATTCTTCCAGGTGTCCTGAGTTCAATTTCTAGCAATCACTTGGTGGCTCACAACCATCTGTGATGTGATCTGATGTCCTCTTCTGGCATGTAGGTGTACATGCAGATAGAGCACTCATACATAAAACAAACAGAGAAACAAACAAACAAACAAGAGCCGGATGTGGTGGATCACACTTATAATCATAGCAATCAGGAAGTAGAAGCAGGATTGTGAGTTGGAAGCCAGACTAGGTTACATAGTGAGACCGTGTGTGTGTGTGTGTGTGTGTGTGTAAGAGAGAGAGAGAGAAAACACCTCAGTAGACATGCAAGAGATGTCTATAGAAAATGATTAGTAAGATTAGAACTAATAAATACATTTGTTGGATCAGCCAAAAATATACAGATCCCAATGGGGGTGGGAATCATGAAGCTTTATTGCAAAGCAAAAGAAAATTTAAAAAAACGCTTAGTTATATGTTTGTGAGTAAAAAGACTTCGGTTTTAATACTTAAAAATATTTTAGCACACCTGTAATCTCAGCGTTGGGGAAGGCAGAAGCAGGTGACCTTTGTGAGACCAACCTGGTCTACCAGTCCAAGACAGCCCAGGCTACACAGAGAAACCTTGTCTTGAACTCCCTCCCCCGACCCCCTCCCAAAATTATTCAACCAGTGAGATGGCTTAGCTGGTTAAGATATTTATCACCAAGCCTAACCACCTAAATGCAATCTCTGGAACCAACATGGAAGGAGAGAACCAAGTGTTACAAGTTCTCCTCTGACCTACACACACATACACACACAGAGGTTAAAAATAAAAAAATTTAAATTATGGAAATTTCAAAACACTCAAAAGGTACACAGAATTGTGTGTACCTATGCCTGCCATTGGGTTTTAGCAACTGCCAATTCCAATTACTTTTGTGTGTGTATATTTAAGCGTGTGTGAGTTGCTGTGCGTACCCATAGGTGGGGAGGTGCGTGGAGGTCAGAGGTAACATCAAGTCCTCTTTGAATGAAAAAAAGAAAAAGAAGGAAAGGCCATGACGGCTCCTAGGTATGGTGGAGGAGAAAGTTTATTATAAATATGTGGGAGAGCATAGCCAGAGGCAGACATATCTGTGGGAGTACAGAGTGGTCAGGACCCCAACCATGTCTGGATTGTATAGGAAGAGCCTGTCCGTGTGTGTGTGTGTGTGTGTGTGTGTGTGTGTGTGTGTTTAAGGGCAGCCTAGCCTCTGGGCTGCAGAGTTCAGGGTAAAGTTCGGGGTATGTCAGCCACACCCTGTTAAAGACAGGTAGAGATTGAGGGATGCTGGGAGAACCTGGAGGCCAAGTCTGCTCTGATATGTTAAGTAGGCACCTGAGGTGTTTGTCTCCGGTTTGAAACTAACACTCTTCACTTTATTTAGTGAGTTAGAGTCTCTTGCTAGGCCTGGGCTCACTCATTTGGCTATTAGATAGTCAATTTGATCCGGAGATCCTGTCCCCGCCTCTTGACAGTGCCACATCTGCCTGGCTTCTACATGTGTTCTGGGGATCCAAACTTGTGTGGCAACTGTTTTATCCAGTGAGCCAAGTTCCTAACTAGTCTGATTTCATCTGTACCCATTGTATTATACTACTTTATATATTTTACTCATTGTCAGATTGCAATACTCATAGATTAACAGATTTCTAAGTCCCTGTTATTGCTAGCATTGTTTAGCTATTTTTGTTGTTTTTTGAGACAGGGTCTCATTCTATAACTCAGTCTAGTCTGGCACTCAGTAAGTAGCCCAAGCTGCCTTTGATTTGCTAGATAGCCTAGGTGATTCTCCTACCTACCCTGAAGTGCTGGAATCACAGAGATATATCATCACCCTGGACTGATCAGCCAGAATTTTGTCCTCATCCATCAGTCCTCCCATTCCCATTACCCATGGCTCTCAGCGGAAAGTGGCTCATGGGATTTTGTGCTTTTTTTTTTTAAACAAGGTAGCCCTGGTTGTCCTGGAATTTGCTCTGTAGACCAGAGCTGGCCTTGAGCATATAGAGATCTCTCTGCCTCAATCTTTCATATTTTATCATATTCTTTCATATTTTATTGGGTGTCAGCATATCATTTCTCACGATGAACAAATACACTGGACAAACAGGTTTACACATTCATCAGTGGATACTGACAAATGAAATTACCTTCATTTACTTTCAGGAAATTACCTTGATTTATTCCACATCTTGTTACTTTTCTGTGTCCCCAATCTGAGCCTTCTGTGTTTTTTGTTTGTTTGTTTGTTTTTGTTTTTCAAGACAGAGTTTTTTTCTGTGTATCCTTGGCTGTCCTGAGCTCTGTCTGTAGACCAGGCTGGCCTCAAACTCACAGATATCCACCTGCCTCTGCCTCCCAAGTGCTGGGAATAAATGTGTGACCATGGCCCAGCTAATGTGGGCCTTCTATAATCAGGGTTTCCTCCATCATTTAATGTGGTCTCTGTTACTACGGATGGTGAGTTTAGTGAGAAGAGGAGGCATCCCTTTAGTGGCTTGTCCTTTTCTGGGTGGCGGAAGTGGAAGTGTGGCGGAGGTCTGAAACATTCAGAGCATTCCGAAGTTGACAGTGATGCCTAACTTACTTAGGCAAGATCCATGCCTCCTTCCTTTCTTTCTTACTCATGTTTCCTATCTAGTGTTCTCTGAGGAGACTCAGACTGAAGAGAGAAATAGAAAGGAAAACCAAATATCAACAAGTACCAGAGGAACCAATCAAACGATGCAGGTAAGAACAAGAAACGGTTCTGCAGAGCAGGTGTTTTAGGGTTAGGCACAAAGGAGAAACAAGAGTAAGGGGCTTTGTGTCTAAGAACTGTGACCCAGGTTCATCTCTGCCATGTTTACTCCGAACTGTAGGGACTGGGTTTCTCAGTTCTCTTTGTAAAGTGGAGTATGACCCAGTACCCAGGGGAACGAGTCAAGGTCAAGGACACTAATAGACAAAGTATTTACCAAGATCTT
Source organism: Pachyuromys duprasi (assembly GCA_028658305.1). Classification (NCBI taxonomy): domain Eukaryota; kingdom Metazoa; phylum Chordata; class Mammalia; order Rodentia; family Muridae; genus Pachyuromys; species Pachyuromys duprasi. The sequence continues at coordinate 17,309,914 of CM053757.1, forward strand.
CCTTTAGGGAAAGGCCCCGGATTTTCTAGGTGGCTGGATACCATGTTCATTCAACGGATGAGTAGCCCACCAGGGTAGGCCTACTCTTCTTAATGGCCAGAGGCCTCAGGATTGGGGAACCTGAGACTGTATCCACTCATTCAGTCATAAAATTCACAAACCTACTTTTTGGTTGAAACCATATCCACGACTGAGACACAGCTCCTGCCCTCAGTGAATATAATGCCCTATGTTGAGAACACCACCCAGGGCAGTTCAGATGCAGAGTGATGCAGGTCGAGTCTCTCTGTGGCTCCATATGATTTCTCCTCTCCTGTGAAGATAGGCTTCTGAATAGTCTGGTTATGATTTCCAGTCCTTGTTACTTTAACTCCTTGTTACAGGATCTTTGACCCCATTGTGAACCTCAAAATCGTGAACTGTAAAACCGTTTCTTTGTGGTTGAGCCTATCACACACCTTTAATACAAGAACTTTCTGTATGTAGGATTTAATAAAGTTAACCCTCGGTCAAGAGTCGAGCAAGAAACCAGCTGACAGGGATTAAAGAATAGGAGAGACTTTAAGTTCAGGGGTATTTAAAACAGCATAGAGAAGAAGAAAGGGCTATTAGCTCAAGTTTTGGCTTTAGCCTAGGCTTCAGCTCCTCAGCTCTCTGGCTTTTGGGGCTTTGAGCTAGCAGGCCTTTGGCCTTGGGTTTTTTTTGGCCTTTTGCTCCTGGGCTATCAGCTGAGCTAGTGAGCCTTTTGAGTTTTTCCATCCTGACCTGAGCTGAGAAGGAAGGTCAGCTGTTTACTTTCTCTGCCTCTCTGAGCTAGCAGGTTTTCACCCCAGCATCTGGCTCCTGAGTCTTTATTGGTAAAATAGAACGGTTGGGATTTTCCTTATTTTAAACACCAACTCCTCAAATAGAGTGCACAGGGATTTCTTTATGCTTTTGCCCAGGGAATTAATATAGTGGCAATACTCTAAAGAATCTCAAGAAATATTTTATGAATAAATAAAAACACAAACTGAACAAAATCCACTAAATGCTGTATTATTATCGTCCTCTGATTTTGCCCAGCAGTGATCTCTGAGGCCCTCAAGTGGGACAGAAGGGCTTTCTGGAATAAATGAGGTTTGGACTGGGTTTGGAGAATGAATTATTGTGCTCGTGACAGGTGTAGTCAGTACTGTGAACAGGACTGACATAACTACAAAACATCTCAGAAGATGAGAACTACCCAGTGGATGAGTGGATGTGGGATGCTGATGGGGACAGAGTGATGGAAAAAAAGGACAGATGAAACAGGTGTGGGTAGCACAAGTTTTGAACAGTGTAAGAAAAATGTGTATCACTCAATCCTGACCCAATTATTATTATATATGTGCATGTACACTTCATGCTTATTTTATATATGTTCTTAGTGTTTTTTTTCTTTTTCTTTGTATAAGAGGAACCGTTTCTTGCAAGTAAGTTTTTCCTCTATTTTTTGCAGAAAAGTCATTTGGTGCTATGTGGTGAAAAACGTGAAACACAAGAAGAGCTTATGAAAGAAGTTGCTTCGGTCAAAGGATGGGACCACGATGGCAGCGATGTGGGGAGGAGCTCATTCTTCAGGTAAAGATCTGGGGGAGGATGGCTACGTCGTGGGCCGATGGGGAGGGAGGGGCCCCTCTGACTCACAGGTTTCTGGCTTAGGAAACAGGGGTGCTGCTGATACCAGGAAGATAAGGACTTCCGAGTTAAGCTGACAGTTTTTGAGAGTTAATAAAGATGGGAAAACTTTAGTTTTTGAGGAGGTGTGTGGGACAGTGATTGGTCCAAGTGACAGGGTACCTGCCAGAAGCAGGGTGGTTGTCAGAGGCGAGGACCAATTTTAGGACATCGAAGCCATCGGTCTTGGTACCAGGGCACGTCTCAGCTCCAAGGGGGTAGAGCTTACGAGCCTCTTCCTACAGGTGACAGCGTTGGACCTGGGCCCATCGTTTTGGGCTTGGGAAATGGGCCTCGCGGTGCCCTTGGTAAACTTGGGGAGAACAAGGGCTCAACTCTCGACCTGTCATTTTCTCCCTCGATGATCCTGGAAAAAAGTTGCTCTGCCCCCCTCCTGCCTCAGTTTCCCCATCTTCACACACTCCTGCACAGACCCGAGGACTTTCTGTAACCCGCAGACGCCACTTTGCGTAGGGTGAGGGGAAGAGGAGCGGGTTACGCTGGCGTCTTCCCAGTCCGATGTCACCCTGGAGGCTCTCAGGGAGGCGACGAGCCAGCTGAGAAGAGGCAGAGCTGCCGGGGCGGGACCGGACGGGCTGGGCCCGGACCAGCGCCGACTCCGCGCCTGGTGGGGGCCTAGGCTCCAGCCCAAAGTGCCCTCCCCGCGCGTGCCGCTTTTCTGACGCCGTCAGAACAAAAGTGGCCGCCTGCTCTGCGCCCCTCGGGTCCCGCAGGCCCGGCCCAGCGCTGCAGCCCGCTGCCTCACGCACCGCCGCCGAGCCTTCGACCCTTCCACCCGAGCGCGCTCGGCTCTTTCCGCCGCGGTCGGCGCAGGTGGAGGGGGCGGGGCGGGGGCCGTGCGTGGTGACGCCGCGGGGGGTGACGTACAGGCGTGCCCCGCCCCCTCCCCCTCCCCGTTCAGGCTCTGGAAAGAGAAGAAAAAAAACTTTCTTTTTTTTTTAATTGAGGAATCAACAGCCGCCATCTTGTCGCGGACCCGACCGGGGCTTCGAGCGCGATCTACTCGGCCCCGCCGGTCCCGGGCCCCACAACCGCCCGCGCACCCCGCTCCGCCTGGCCGGCCCGCTCCGCCCGGCCCTCGGCGCCCGCCCCGGCGGCCCCGCTCGCCTCTCGGCTCGGCCTCACGGAGCCCGGCGGCGGCGGCGGCGGCGGCGGCGGCCGCGGCGGCGGCGGCACGGGGTGGGGGGGCCGCGGCGCGGCGGCGGCGGCTCCGCTCGGCGCATTGTTTTTCCTCACGGCGGCGGCGGGCCGCGGGCGGGCGGCGGAGCCCGGAGCCCCCCGGTCGTCCGGCCGCGGGCGAATTCATTAAGTGGGGCGCGCGCGGGGGAGAGGGAGGCGGCGAGGCGGCGGCGGCGGCGGCGGCACCACCATGTTCCCGGGCGCCGCCTGAGCCGCGGGGCCGGGCGCCGTCGCTGCCAGCCGGGCCCGCGGAGGCGGCCGGGCCGCTGGGCCGCCCGGGCCGCGGAGTGTCGCGCTCGGGAGGCGGGCAGGGGATGAGGGGGCCGCGGCCGGCGACGGCGGCGGCCGGGGGCGGGCGGTGAGCGCTGCGGGGCGCTGTTGCTGAGGCTGAGATTTGGCCGCCGCCTCCCCCACCCGGCCTGCGCCCTCCGCGGCCCGGCCCGCGCTCCTGCGCTCGCTCCTCGCTGGCTCGCCTGCTCGCAGCCGCCGGCCCGACCCCCGTCCGGGCCGCGTCGCGCCGCCCGCGCTCAGGGCTGTTTCCGCGAGCAGGTGAAGATGGCCGAGAACTTGCTGGACGGACCGCCCAACCCCAAACGAGCCAAACTCAGCTCGCCCGGCTTCTCCGCGAATGACAGCACAGGTGAGGCTGGGGCCGGGCTCGCTGTCACCGTCGGCGGCCGGGAGGGAGCGGGGGTCGCGGTGGCGGGAGACTGTTTCGGGCCTCGGGCCGCGCTTCCCCGTCGGGGAGGAAAAGTGAAGCGGGGGCGCGGCCGTCCGTCCGAACGCGTGGCCGGCCGCGGTGACAGCGGAGGGGACCCTGGAGGGCTGGAGGGAGGGGAGGAGACCGACGGGGAATGAGGGCTTTGACGATCGGACCCCCGACTCCAGGCGGTGCAGTCGCGGACACAGCTGCCGTCGGCTTAGGAGTTGCGGCTGAAGTTTCTTGGAATGTGTTGCTTGGGAAAACGCGTAGTGGTTTTGAAACTCTTGATTCTTTTTTTTTTTTTTTTTCATCACCCAGTGTTTTTTTTTTTTTTTCTTTCTTCAAAACCCCAAACTTCATTTGCGAGATGTCATCAAAGTTACTGAGGTGTCTTTCATTTACATACGTAACCTTAAAGGAAGCTAGCAGTCTTTTAAAGTACTTTTGGGCTCCCGTCTGCCTTTGAGTTTGGGCTGGTTTTTACAGTGGAGATGAAAAATTGAAATTAAGTACTGTAGAGCTTTACATTTTTCAGAAAAAAATAGCAGTCTTTTCTCCGACTCACGAAATAGTTTCTCTGCAAACTTTCTTAGGTGATTGTATCAGGTGCCCAAGAGTTTTTCTGTTCATTCAGTAATTCAGAGTTCTTCTGGACAGCTCTATGGTAACATTGCCAATTATTTGGATTTCCTCTTTTAAGCTCTTCTTCGTAATACAAACTTGTGCGCTACTTCGAACAATGCCGGCTCAGCGAAGCTAGCGTTTCTTCAGTACGTTTTTCTTGTAGTAGCGGCATCTGAAAATCAGTTTCTGATGAATGGGTCCAAATCAGATTACGTTGCTGCCTGCAGATTGGCGCTAGACACAGATGTAGAGTTGTGGAACTCTTTCTGTAACTTTACTCAAGTGTATTAAAAAATATTTCTGCTGTTGAAGCAAAACTTAGGTTTTGTGGCTTCAGTTTGAATACTGTTCCTGGAATCCAGACATAAAAGGAGATGTGTAATAGTATTTAATGTAGAAAGGAGAGGTGATTGTTCTTCCTCTTTCATTTTTCAGGAGATTTTTGTTGACTTAAAATTTGTTCAGCGGTGGGAAGGAGTAAATGATTTGCAGGTAGAGAAAAGTCACTAATAGTACTTTTCTTTTTAAATGACAAGTTGTTTGACGTTTTTTTTTTATATAAAAATGTACTTATTGACATGAGAAATGTGGAAACAATGGTTTAAGTGCCCTTCTGTAGAATAGAGCCCCTTGCTTTAGTAAGCTTGCCATGTTTGAACTGTAATCATGTGAAATGTAGATGGCTCTAGGAGTTCAGTCCTGAAGCTTGTCCTCTGACACTGGGAATGGGATGAGTTCGGCTTTACTGTTACTAAGTGAAGTTTTTGTAGATTTTTTTCTTAGAAGTGGGGCAAATTCATAACATGGCAACAGAAAGACCTATAGTACTTCATACATCCAGCTGTTTACAAGATGGAACCCAAAAGATTGCTTTTTTTTCTTTTTCTTTTGCTGTAGCTTATGTTACTGGGTGGTCAGATATTTACTTAATGTGCTGCTAATCAGAGCAGAACTTATCAGAAAGGTTTTCCCACAATTAACCACTTTGTCTCCTTTCCAATTTTTACCCAGGAAAAGCACAAGTGTACTTTCACATTTCCAAACATGAAACAAAAAATAGTAGTTTTTAACGATTTTGATTTAGATGAACAAAAGAGTGAGATGACAGTCATATTTGAACCTCTGGTTACATGAAATGCACCATCACATTGTCTTGAAAGGGTTTTAGGGTGGGCTGCTGAGCAAAGAGCCATTATTAAACACTTTAAACAAGGTGAAAACTGAGTCAAAAATAACTATTAGTCTAAGATCCAGTAACAAGATAGACGGATCTTAGAGATGTAAATTAAACAAACAAATGGCTGAAGTATTTATGTTAAATATATTTAAAGCATCGACGCCTGGAACAGAGACAGAAGGATAACATTTTTGAGAAACTGAATCTTGTTTTAGTGAGGGGTTGTATCTCAAGCCTCCAAGAGAAAATTGGGCTGCAGTAGGCAAGTTGTGTGTTCTGAGCACAAGATCAAATTTGATGGTAGGAGAGGGAGCAGAGAGCTCTAGACACTGAGAAACAGCAGCTACTTGAACTATGTGATATAGGCCACATCTTTGGGGACTGTTTTGTGAAAACATCAAGTGCATTTTAGTTGTGTTATTAGGGAGGGTTGTTGGTAGAGAAGAGAGTGCCCTTGATGTTGAGGAGCCTATCCAGCCTACTTGGAGTTCACTAAGGGGAGTGTCCATGTATGCATAAACCACTCCACTAGGGGCCAGGCAGCATCTGAGTGATGAATGCCTTTGTCACTTAAGATGGGGGAGAGCACACAGAGGAAGAGGGACGGTGCCCAGAGGAGGATAGCAAGAAAGAGAAACTACTTTTCACTCCACTGTAGGCAGCTCTGGAGTTGCATAGAGTTAGAGGGTATCTGATGATGGTGAAGAAGCAATGTTTTCTTTTTCTGTGTTGAAGCATTAAGCACTTTGTGAGAAGTGGGGCACTTTGTGTTACTAGTGGTTGTGTGTTTTGGAAACTTTCACTTACTGTGTCCAAATTAAAATAGCTTACTATAGTATCTTTTAACACCAGGGAGGAAAAAATACTCAGAAAAGTAGTAGCCTTTTTTTTTTTTTTTTTGTAAACATACATAATAGGCAGTTCTCATGAAAAGTTGTTAAGGTTTTGTTGTTTGTTTTTTGAGGTAGAGTATTGTTGATTAGTTCATACTGTCTTGGAATTTACTGTGTACCCCCAGCTGGCTGTGAACTCTGGATCTTTCTGGTTCAGCCTTTTGATTTGTTTTTTAGAGACAGGATTTCTCTGTGTATCAAATCCTGGCTGTTCTGGGCTTGCTGTGTAGACCTGGCTGGCCTTGAACGCATAGAGATCCACCTGCCTCTTCCTCCCAGTTGCTGGGAGTAAAGGCGTGCAGCTTTGCCTCAGCCTTTTAAGTACTATTATTATAGGTGTAAGTTATCACACTTAGTAATTTGGGAAACTTTATGGTAAAATTTGTATGTAACAAGTAAACCATTTAAAAAGTGTTAGGGCCAGCATGATGGCACAGTGAGTAAAGAAAGGTGTTTGTGATTTAAGTCTGGTGGTCTGAGTTGGGTCCCCAGAACCCATATAAAGGTGGAAGAGAGAACTGACTCCACAAAGTTGTTCTCTGACCTTTAAGTTGTGACATGGCATGTACCACTTGCATCTTTCTCTCACACGCACAAAATAAAAAAAATTTATGAAGTTTTAAATTTGGTTTTTGAAAATTGAACACAGCATGCTGTGGCCCCAAACCTTTGTGTTTGTATTTTATAATGTCTATGCCTTAAAAAATAACATTTTATATGTGTGTGTGTATGTGTATGTGTGTGTGTGTATGTGTGTATGTATATATACATATATATACATATATATATATATATTTGAGACAAGGTGATGTATTCAAGACTAACAGCAAATTGACTCTATATCCTAGGCTGACCTCAGACTTGTGATTCTCCAGCCACAGTCTTCTGAGTGTTAGCTGGGGTTATAGAAATGTGATCACTAGCAAAAAGTGAACTTTTCATATAGTCTTACTATATAGTCCAGGCCAGGCCTCAACTCCTAGACTCTAGTGAGCCTCTTGCCTCAGCCTTCTAAGTAGTCACAAACCTCTTTAAATTTGGTAGAGAAGTGTATTTGAAGAAAGCTTGTGGTAAATATGATTAGCCACCTACATCTTTTATTGCTGAATGGAAATCTTCATTGTGTGCAGTCCTTTATGTATGCCTGTGCTCTTCGTTAGGTCAGCTCAGCAGCAGATGAAGAGAATCTAGATGAGGACCTATGACGTAAGGGGATTGTCTCCAGAGCGACAGATAGAACCACATCTAGATGGTTAAAAGGCCTAGATTTAGGTGACATGGCTCAGCATGTAAAGGTACTTGCCACCAAGCCTGAGAACTTGAGTTTGATCCCAGTCCTGCACACAGTGGAAGGAGAGAGCTGTGACTCCTGCACGTTGTCCTCTGACCTTCCTCATATATGAGTCATGACATGTACATGCCCATGTACATACATATACATACACACAACAAATACATGTAATAAAAAAGTATTTGAAAAAACAAGTGTCCTAGGAATTTATGAATTTGTACCTCTAAAGAATTTACCTGGCGCCAGGCAGTGCTGTTGCATGCAGTTAGGAGGCAGAGGCAGGTGGATCTCGGTGAGTTTATACCAGCCTGGTCTATGGCTAAGTAGAGAAACCTTGTCTCAGAAAAACAAAAATAATATATGTGCGTGTGTGCGTGCATATATATATGTATATATACATACACATATATGTATATATATACACATATATATATATTTATATATATATATTTACTTGAGGCTAGGGAGATAGCTCAATGATTAAGAGCACTGGCTGCTCTTCCAGAGGACCCTAGTTCAGTTCCCAGCACCCACATGACAGCTGTAACTCCAGTTCCAGGGGATCTGGACTCTGTAGACACTGCATGCACATGCTACACAGATACATGCAGGCAAAATACCCACACACATAAAATAAACATTTCCTTGGTTCACAGACAGTGATATTTGCCGGGTTTCAGTAGCATTCACTTCAGCTGGTGAATGAAAGACCTGTGTAGGCCTGTGGCACACACCTGTAATTCTAGCACTCTGGAGTCTAAGGCAGATGGGGTTTAGCCTAGGCAGCATGAGTTCTGGGCAAGCTTGTAATACAAAGCAGGTCTTAGTCTTCTGTCTGTCTGTGTCAAACACACACACACACAGTGCTTTTTAGAAAATTTATAATTTATGTTTCTTATTTTACTTTATTTTTGTCTTGACTAAATGGAAAGTGAAAGTTTTCATAAAGGTAGGACTTTTCATGACTGTATCTTGCCATGAAAGTACAAACTGTTTGGGAGCAGGAACGGGTTGCACTGGTAGCTCTTCAGAAAAGATAGTGTAGTTGTGAATCACACCAGTGGTGTCATAGTGGTAAATGAAAAGATGGGGGTTCTGTAAATACTGTCATTTTTTGTTGAGGCAGGATTTCATGTAGTTTAGACTGGCCATGAATTCCTGATGCTTTTTGCTGCTACCTCCTGAATTGTTGGGATTACATATGCCCCACTGTACTCCACTTGATTCTATAACTCTTAAATGTAACTGAAAATGACTTATAAAGGACCTGAGGCTTTGTTTCTGCAGAAATTGATGCTTAGGTTGTAAGCCAGTCGTTTTACACCTTTAACTTCTGCCGTTGTGGTTGGCTCTGAGTACCCCATTATTTAGGGCTTTGCAAATGCAGATTTTTAGTGTTTTCACTTCATGTTTGAAAACAAAATATTTTAAAATGGGGTGGCTAATATGTCTTCCATTGTTAAAATGAAGTATCTTATTGTAGGGTTTGTAAAGATTAGGAAAGCTTGTTACTTAAGCTTTTGGGGTTCCATTAATGAGGGCATTACCTCGTTATCTTACTTAGGTCAACACTTGATGTATATTTCAAGAAATTGTTTTCTCAAAAGGGGAAAAAAAAAGGCTAGGGCAGGAGGGGGAGTTCCAGGACAGCCAGGGCTACACAGAGAAACCCTGTCTTGAACAACTAAACAAAACATAAATAAAAAAAATTTTTTTTAAAGGTTTTGTGCTCCATTGAGGTTAGTTCTAGCCAAGGAATTTTGTTGTCAGCCTCTCAGAGCTTGTGCTGGTGGACATTATAAGCCTTCAAAGATGAGTGCTGAACTTTGAATCGTTCCAACAGCTCATTAGCACCTGGAGTGCCCCCCACTCCTTTATGTAGTGCGTGAATCAGGAGCAATGTCTGTGAAGGGCTAGAGAGGACATTTCTGGCTCTGTGGTGCATCTGGTCTCTTGCTCTAACCATTCTACTCTGCCGTTTTGGCAAGGACTCAGCCACAGATAGTATGTGGAAACAGCCATCTCCTCTTAAACTTCAGTGTAAGAATTGGCATCCAGAGGATTTTCCCTTGAGTCACAGCTTGATGATTTGAGTGGCATGGGACTCATGGTCTAAGCACCCATTTGGGAGTACTGGTTGGTTGTGGCTCTCTCAGCGGGGCCTAAGTAGTACAAGTTTTCTGAGACTTGCAACTGGCCCAGACTGTGATTAGTAGGCAGGGTGGGATGAGCACCTCACAGTAGGAGGCTCGCTCTCTATAGAGTTTTTGTTTTCTTTCTTTCTTTTTTTTTTCTGTAATAGATTTTTATACTATATTCAAAATCAGATACATTTGACAAAAAGCCAGGTAACTTCATTAAGGTGGCTTTGTTTTTTTGCTGGCCATTTTGCTTCTTGATTACCCTAGTAGCCCAAAGCATTCTTTTCCCTGCTACTTTGTCCGGCCAGCATCTGTGAGCCGAGATGGTGAGCTGCTCTGCAGCATGGGCAGCTGTGATATAGGTTTCCCACAGTTGCCCTGCGGGCACTGGGCACAGCCTAAGGATGGTTACCTGCACAGGAGGCCTTTAAGGCAAAAAGTAAGAGAATATACAGTTTTTGTCCTTGAAAATGTTCTAGTTTTCTCCTAAGATTTTGTTTTTACACTGTTTGTCACCATTCTTTGGGTTCCTTTCTTCCTTCCAGTCTTAATTTTGATAGTTACATCTAGATATTCTCATCGTTGATAACCTAGCTGGTAAGCTCTGACCAGGTTTCAACTCTCTAACCTCAGTCTTCTCATCTGTAAAATGGATGATGGTTATATTTTTATTACAGTATTATCTGAGGTAATGTCTGGAAAATGCTTGGTCTGGAGGAAATGCTCAATGAACAGGAGCTGGCAGCGTATCCTCCAGGGTGTGTGGATGTGCCTTGTCCTCTGAGAATTTCCTGGAAATGCTAATTTGATTAGACCATTAATTGTTATCACAGATGCCCATGTGTAGCTATGTTCATGGTATACCTTCACTGGATATATAACCAGAATTCTGTAATCAGCACTATTCATTGTCTCCATTTTCACTTTTTAAATGCAATAACTTTATATTTTTGTGTTTTGCCTGTACCATGTTTGTGTATTACCCTTGGAGTCCAGAAGAGGCCCGAAGAACAGCCTGCTAAACTATCTCTCCAGCCCCTTCACTTTGTTTTTTTACACTGAAAACATCATCAGTATGAAAATTTAAAATTATAAAAACTTACATGTTCTGTAAACTCTTGATAATTTTAAGACATTTCATTAATTTCATAAGTCTCGAATATGTGATTCTATTCTGTTCTTTACTACTGTTTGCCTTTACTACTGTTGTTCTATCTGAGATACTGGTTAATCCTTTACAGAAGGTTTTGCTTGATGCTTTTCAGTGGCTTAAAACTGTTCACTCAAACTCTGAGGCAAAACTAAGAAAAGAATGCAAAATGCAATTAAGTGAAAATGCATGAAAGAGCAACCCCAAAGAGGGTGTATTTGGTTCCTGCTGTTCTGAACATCTCAGTATGTAGAATCCCAGGAGCTGAAGTGGGGCCAGTGGTTTGGTGGTCTTCCCAACTTTTGTTTCCCTGGCCTTTGCTGCTGTACCAGAGTGCTAATCAGTCAGCTGGGGAAAGCCTAGCTGTTTTCCCAGTCTTCAGGGCTGGACGTAGGACCTTGGCCGTAATAGTCTTTTCATCCTGGACATCTCAGTACACATAGATAGCTCTTGTGTAATTCCTCTCTGGTTGTCCCCAGCTGTCTCTCAGAAGCCTTCATTCTTCTCACCATGCCCTCTGGAATAGGGTGTTAGTACACCTTTGCCCTTCACCCACTCTTTTTTTTTTTTTTTTTTTTGAGACAGGGTTTCTATGTAGCCCTGGCTGTCGTTGAATTTACTATGTCCTGTCCCCCCCTCTCCCCCCCACGTCATCTGGATCCACCTTCTTTTTGTCTCCTTAGAAAACAACCTGGCAGCTGGGCCTGGTGACACACACCTGTGATCCCAGCACTCTGGGCGGCAGAGGCAGGTGGATCTCTGTGAGTTTGAGGCCAGCCTGGTCTACAAAGCCAGTCCAGGATGGCTAAGGCTACACAGAGAAGCCCTAGAAACACAAACAAACAAAAACAAGAAAGAAAGAAAACCAGGCGTCCAAGGGATAAAAAAAAATAATAAAATATAAGATCAAGCAAAAATGAACACATCAGAGTAGGATAAAACAAAGAAAAGAGAGACACAGACCCTCTTGTTCCCACACTCAGGAATACCATAAAAGCACTAGACTGGAAGCCATAGCATAGACCCAAAGGACTGGTGCAGGCCCTGTGCCCCCTGCCTTAGGCACCGAGTTCATGTGTGCACTGATATTGTTGGTTTAGAGGGCGTTGTTTCTTTGGTGCCCTCCGTCCCCTCTGGCTCTCATACTCTTTCTGCTTCCTCTGTTAAAGGTTTCCTGAGACCTGAGGAGTGGGATTTGAGGGAGATAATCTCATTTAGGGCTGAGTGTTGCAAGGCCTCTCATCTATATAATGTCTGGTTGTAGGCCTCTGTATTGTTCCCATCTGTTGCAGGAGGAAGCTTTTCTGATGGCTGAGCAAGGCACTGAACTATGAGTGTAGTCATAGTGCATAGGAGGCATTTTATTGCTACATTCTTTCAGTAGAACAGTAGTATTTGCTTTTACTCTAGGTCCCTGGGCTATCTCGTCTCAGGTTCTTGGAGGAGATCTTAAGTCAAATTAGGTATTGGTTGGTTACTCCCACAAGCTTTGTGCCACCATTGTATTAGCATGGTTTGCAGGCAGGATACCATTGTAGATTGAAGGGTTTGTAACTGAGTTGGTGTTTACAATTCTCCTTTTGTACCTTTCTGTACCTGAAATAGGAGCGTGTGGGGGTGAAGGCTCTATATAGGCACCAGCTCGACTTCTCCATGTTCAGCAAGCTATAGGTGTTGTTGTCAGCAGTAGAAGCGTGTAGTCAGTTTATGGAGAACAACCTATAGTCTTGGCAACAGCCAGCGTTTAGGGGTTCTCATGGAACTCCTTTGGCCAGCAACTCTATATAACTCATTCCTGGTACTGGAAGCTCCATTTGGGGACTCTGTCTCCCTCATCTTTTCATTTATTTATTTATTTCATCTCTTTACTTATTTAGCTCACGTGTGCATATGTGTGCATATATATGTGTATGTTATGTATATGTATATGATGCCTCTACTATATTAGGTCTCCATACTTACTCAAATCCTCCTTAATTCTTGCTTTCTCTCCCCTTCTTCTCTCCTTCACTTTCTAGCCCCTCTCCTCATCTGTTCACAGCCATGTACTTTATTTCCCTTTCCTAGGGAGATAACAGTTTCTTTATACCTAACCTTTGTGGTTCTATGGATTGTTGTTTGTTTATCATTGACTTAGTGGCAAATATTCACATATAAATGAATACATACCATTATTTGTCTTTCTGGGTTTTGGTTACCTCACTCAGGATGAATTTTTCTAGTGCCATCCATTTACTTGCAAAGTTCATGATTTTATTTTATTTTTAAATGGCCGAGTAATATTCTATTGTGTATATGTCCCACAGTTTCTTTATCCATTCATCTGTTGAGCGACATTCAGGTTGTTTTCCAGTTTCTGATTGTTATGAACAGAGCAGTGATGAACATAGTTGAGCAAGTGGCCTTGTGGTAGGATGGAACGTCCTTTGGGTGTGTGCCCAAGAGTGGTGCAGCTGGATCTTGAAGTAGATTGATTCCCATCTTCCTGAGGAACTTCCACACTGATTTCCATAGTGGTACAAGTTTGTAGCCTCATATTCAAGTGATGCGTGAATGTTCCTCCTCCATATCCTTGCCACCATGAGGTGTCACTTATTTTATTGATTGATCTTAGCCATTCTTACAGGTGTAAAAATGAAATCTCAGTACTGATTTGCATTTCTATGATGACTGTAGATGTGGAACATTTTTTTAAAGTGCTTCTCAGGCATTTGAGTGTCTTTTGAGAATTCTCTGTTAGATCTGTATCCTTTATATGCCTTCTATTGGATGTGTAGTTGGTAGAAATCATTCCCTATTCTGTAGGCTGCCACTTCGGATGATAGTGTCTTTTGCCATGCAGAAGCTTTTCAGTTACATCAGGTCCTATTTCTTAATTGTTGACCTTGTTGTGAGTGCTAATGGTGTTCTGTTCAGAAAATCTTTTCATGTGCCAGTATGTTCAAGGCTCAATGTATCTGGGTTTATGTTGAAGTCTTTGATCCATTTGGAGTTGGGTTTTGTTCAGGATAGTAGATAGTGAAGCTGTCTGGACTCGTGCTTGCAGCCTTCCAATGTGACCAGCACTGTTTGTTAAATATGCCATCCTTCCCAGTGTTCATTTCTGCTTCTTTATAAAAAGCAGGTGTCTCAAGCTTAGTCTTCAGGAAACAACACAAAATATAAAAACAAAACAAAGCTCTCACTTTGCTGAAATGTGAACCATTGTACTGATAATTGTGGGCCTTTTGAATGTTCTGCTTCCCCAGGGTGGTCCTCTAAGAGCCCTGCATGGGTGCTCTTCGGTTTACTGCTGAGATTAGACCTTGAATGGTCCTGATGCAAGGTACTTACACACAGAGAGACAGGGTGTGCAAGGTTTAGCAGTAAGCAAAGTGCCCTCGCCCTTTTAAAAGTTTCTAAACAATGTAGAGGACTGTTGCTGTCTTTGAAAAACTATTATGGTGTTTTCTAGTTCCCTCAGGTAGCAAGTCTATTTTTGAGTACTGTGTCTAAAAGTTGAATTCCTATTAAAACTTACTGTTAAGAAATACTTGAATACTATCTCTAGTGACATTTCCCCTCGTGTTTTGTTTCTATTAATCAAAAAGAATATTTAGTTGAAGCATTGCTAAGAATAGTAAAGCCTAGCAGTGAAAATCTTCCATCTCTTAAGAGTCTCATCTGTTACTGTTTGAGGATCTCTTAATTTGCCAGTCTTCACCTATGCCTTGTTGTGTATAGCAATAACGTGTACACAAGGTATTTCTTCTTAGAGCTGTACCTGAATTAATGTCCTGAATTCAGTCTGTAATACAGAGAATGGTCTGCTTATTGGGGCTATAAATTCTCCAGTAATATATTTATTTTATGTCCATTGGTGTGAGGGTATCAAATGACCTGGAACTGGAGTTACAACAGTTGTGAGCTGCCATGTGGGTGCTGGGATTTGAACCTGGGTCCTTTGGAAGAGCAAACAGTGCTCTTAACCACTGAGCCATCTCTCCAGCCCCTATAATTATGTCTATAATAGAAAAACTTCCCCTTTTCACTACCACTTACCCATGTTTACTTATTTGAGTACTTTGTGTGTGGAGTTGTGGATGAGTGTGTAGGAGTTGCATGTGTGCCATGACAGTTGTGTGGAGGTCAGAGAACACATGGGAGTTTTGTCTTCCTCTGTTACATGGTCCCATGGATTGAACTGGGGTTATCAGGTTTGGCTGCAGGTGCCTTCAATTGCTGAGTCATTTGTCAGCCTCCCTTTGCATGTTTTAACTTCGTAGTTAGCATAGCCAGTGAAATAGCAGAAAATTAGGTTGTTCTTTATGATAACCTATGTAGAAGGAGGGGATAATATTTGAATAGAATTTAATAGATTTCAGTGTTTGATTATGAGTTAAATGATGACACTCAGGAGCTTTAGAAAACTATCAATAAGTAGGGATTGCATTGATAGTTATGTACTATGAAAGCTTGACCCAGTTCTTTTGGATTAAAATATTTTGAGTATTTGTCACCTGATTAAAAGTAGAACCTTCTAAGCATGACTCAGAGTTGAAGGAAATGTCAGAGCTTTTTATACTGGGAGCCAGCCGAGTGTGCTCTGGAGGGAGCCCTGGCTTGGGCTCAGTGGACATGGAAGTTTAGCTCCCAGCTCAGCAGCTCTGTGACTGGGGCCAGAGGCTTCACGTGGAGTCTTGAGGACAAAGGGAGTGGGGCAGAGATCTCTCTAAAAGGCAGTTTCCTCTTACAGTATTGTACTTTTGCTCAGTTTGATTAGCTTTGTGTGTATTAGGCTATTATGGAGTTTGGCATATAGCCATTTGAGGCAGCTATTATTGTTTAATTAATTGAGAAAATAGACATTACTTACTCTTGGGGCCAGTGAGGATTGAGGTTATTGATACAGGGATGAGACCTTGACCCAGACCTAAACCCGGTATCCTCTCACTAGGACAGTATGGGAAGTTGCTGTCCTTTCTTGTTTTGCTTCAGATACCACGGTCTAATGCAGTTTCAGCTCCAGTTTATAGAAAGAATAAATTGAGAGAGCTAAGATTCAGAACTCCTACCAAACAAGCAATTGTGTGGCTCACTTTACTTGATCTGCTCTTTATTGGGAAATTAATTAAGTGGAACTGGTTTCTAGTTAACAGTTTCAGAGCAAAAGCTTGATACGGGTTAGGACTTATAGAGTAAAAGGAGAAGTTGTAAAAGTTGTCTTTTATAGAAAACAGCATTGGGAGAGCGTGGCCTTGGGCTCCCTGTGCAGCTTGTCAGGTGGGCTTTTTGAGAGGAATGCAGGTGTGCCCTCACGGGTTTCTCTTTGCTTCCACCCATGGATCTTGAGGGAGCAGATCTAGCTCTAGTATTGTGGGGTTTCCTCTTTCTGAAGACTCTTGAGATGACAAGTTCTTTCATTGGAAGTTATTATTTTTCCATTCTCTTATATATTTTAGCTATGGTGCATAAGGAATAATTTTCCTTGTAATTGTGGGTGTCATTAAGTCTTGTAATCTAGTAAACAGCTAGAAAACGAAGATATAAACCATCAATAGGGTCTTGTACTCTGGTGATCAGTTGTTCTTTGTAGAGCATGACCTGCTTACAGTTGACTTTTTCATGAAACCTCTTCAGGGACCATTCAGATAATAGGAAGAGAAGTCAGTGTTTTAGTTTTTGTGATGACATTCTTAGTGTCTGAAGTGTGGGGAAAAGGATTCCATCTCAACAGCTAGAGAGGTTTTCACGTTGCTTTCTTTTGAGATGATGTTGGTGATGTAGAGGTCTGTGCTGCTCAGTAGGAGTGAAAAACCCACATATACTGTTATGTACTTGAAATATGACAAGTCTGGTGCAAGAACTATTCAGCTTTATTAACTTACTTTTGTTTGTTTGAGAGAAGGTTTTTTTTTTAGTAGTCAAGGCTTGCCTCAAACTCACTATGTAGCTGAGGTTTGCCTTGAACTTCTGATTCTTCTGCCTCTATCTCTCAAGTGCTGCAATTTCAGACATAGGTGACAATGCCTGGCTAAATGTTAAATTTTTGAAAAAAATTAAGTAGATGACCTTGTGTAATTAATGGCCATTGCTTTAACAGTGTGGCTCTAAGCTCATTTGCTTCTCACATTTGTCTGGATTTTTCTTTAAGATGTTTATGATTTAAAGACAAAGTCCTTTTAAAGATGGAGGATAATTCCAGAAATACTACTCATGGCTTAGGTTAATTTTTCAGGGTTGTTCCCTGGTTAATAGTTGTCACGCTGTGGTGTGGCCTGGTTGGTTCTGAGGGACAGGCCAGGCCTGGGGTCTGCCTTCATGGACGCGCTCACGCTGGGGAGACGCTGTTACAGCGCTCAGAGTGGTTGTAACACAGACGGGGCAGAATCTGCTCTGAAGGGTCTTGGGAGGCTTCTTGGGGGTAGTGATGTGTGCTGAGACCTGAACAGCACAAAAGTCACTTGTGAATGTCTGGAAATGTAAGTTCTTGAACGCTTTAATAGTTTTCAAAAAGTCAGTTCTGTTTTTGGATTGTTTACTGAGCCACCCCAATTTAGGAGCCTCCAGTGGCTTTTGAGATGATGGACATAGATGGTGTGGTCCTCCAGTCTCACCTCCTCCACGTAGTCTTTTATCCAACAAATATTTCAGTGTTGGTTGTATTTATTTGTGAGGAGTAGAGACATACGCTTGGCTGGGTTGTAGTGATAACCTTGGTCCAAAAGCTGTACTTGCCTGGTGGAACAGAGTTGAATGTATGGCTAGGCAGTTTGCCAATTCCCAGCAGTGCCTTTGTCATCTCTCCACCTTCCTGCAAAGTTATATTTTATTTTTATTTATATGTATGTATGCCTGTCTTGTCCCTCTGGATCACCAGGGCCTACACCACAGTATAACAATGTTTTCCTCTGTGAACAACCCTGGAAAACTAACATAAGCCATGAATATAAAGAAACTTCTAGGTCAGCTTCTGACTAAAGAAGCTGAAGCTAGATACCTCAGGCAGGGTGGTGAGGGGGACTTATCAGAGGAAAGACATAGGAGGTCCCTGCAAGGTGAGTTTTGGGGAAGCTGGTTGGGTATCTAGAGAGCAGATAAGGTCACTTAAGAGCTTTAATATCAGACCAGAGATTTATGGTCTGTCTTTTTTAAGGTTTAAAGACTAATACAGGTTTGAAAAATTGACCATGTCCAGAGTAATTGAGGGAAGAAGTATTGCAATTTGTTTTCTGCAAGCCTACATTTTTCCACCAAAGCTCTTATCTGTGGAGTTGGCTTCCTTTATCTTAGCCCCATTTGGGGGAGGAAGAGTACCCTTTGAAAGCATTTTAAGACTTAGAACTAGGGGTCTTAAGATACTGGAAAATTTTAGCCAGTTAGCCAGTTACAGTGGCTCACATCTATGACCCCAGGACTCACGGAGGCAGAGGCAGGCAAATCTCTGTGAGTTTGAGCCCATCCTGGTCTACAAAGTGAGTCCAGGACAGCCAAAGCTACACAGAAAAACTCTGTTTTGGCAGGGGTAGGGGGGAAGATGTTGGGAAATTTTCTTTAAAAAGGTTCACATGCTAGGTGTTGAGTATGTACCTACATATACACAGTGCATGCACACACCTCACATATTACATACAACATGACACATGTACTTGCACTAAGTAAAATTACTTAAAAAATTGAATGCATTCTGTGTTTGAAATATTTGCTGAACGCCTTTCTGTTTCTGGAGTCACTTGCCTTTCTCATAGCCCGCTAGCCTTGGCTGTTTCTTTTCCTTCATTTTACAACTTTTTTTTTCCTTTTTTTCTTTTGAGACAGGGTTCTCTGTGTAGCCCTGGCTGCCCTGGAACTCTGAGGTTTTCCTGCCTCTCCTCCTGAGTGCTGGGATTAAAGGCTTTTCTCTCTCATTTAAAGCTGTACTGTGCATCCCTAAGCAAATGTGGGTTCTTTCCACAATACTGAGAGCGGCTCCCTTGTACATGCTGACCTATTGTAAGCACATTTTAGACTGATGGATATCTTGGAGTAATTGGAAGTATTAATATTATAAGAGTAGGCTTCCTTCTGTCTTTTAAATTTATGTCATTTTTAATAGATATGTTTGTAGGGGATGTGTGCTTGTGAGTGCCACTGGCCACAGATACCCTTGGAGCTGTAGTTGGAGGCCACTGTTAGCTGCCGAACTTGGGTCCTGCAAGAACAGTGCATGCTCTTAACTGCATGAGCCATCACTCCAGCACCCTTTCCCCTCAAATGTTTATTTTTATTTATGTGTGTGCATATCTTTGTGTGTATGGGCACCTGAGGAAGCCAGAAGAGTGTTGGATCCTGTGGAGCTGGAGTTGGGAGTGGTTGTGAGCTTCGTGACATTTTGGTGCTAGGAACTGAATTTGGGTCCTCTGCAAGAGCTATATAAGTACTGCTGAACCATCTCTTCAGTGCTCTCAATTCTGTCTTCGTGTTTTTAACAGTGACGTTTTGGTGCTGTGCTTAGATCACAGTACTTTTAGCGTCTGCACGGTTAAATAGGGAGAACGGAGGAAATCTCGTATCATGTCAGCTAGTAGTTTTGTCACTGGTATTAAAATGTATGGCACACGCCTGTAATCCCAGCACTTGGGGAGGCAGAGGCAAGTGGATCTCTGTGAGCTTGAGGCCAGCCTGGTCTATAAAGCAAGTCTAGGACAGCCCAGGCTACACAGGAAAACCCTGTCTTGAAAAACCAGAAAAGACAAACAAACAAAAAACCCAACCAACCAACAACAAAAAAACCCCAACAACAGTGCCTTGTAGGTAGGCCATACATTCTCACATTCTGCTTAAGGTTCTTGATTAGGTGATAGATTAACTATAGCTTAACAACCTCACTAAACAGAGCACCAATTTCTTGGTTATTCTGAGAGTACTTATTTTAACATTGGTCTTTTAATTAAGTTAACTAATTTTGAGGTCATGTAACACTGGAACTAACCCAGAAGTCTGGTAGGAAAAGGGTTAAATCATCAGGCCCTGTTGAATCTCCTGTCCTTCCAGGTAATCTGGAGAGAACTAGTTACTGCAGAGAGGGGTGGATAATGCAGATGGCAGGGATGTTTAAATAAAAAGTCAGCATGGGGAACTAAGGCTCTTTAGCAATAAAAGATGTAGGATGGTGTGTGTACAGTTTAAGCAGTCTCTAGAAATTGTTTTCAGGAAATTGAACTAGGGATCTCTGAGGCCTTTTATCTTTCATTTTATTCTTCTGAGTTCTTTGTTGAATAAATCAAAACCAGGGGTTTCGAATGTACTTTGGTGGTAGAACACTGGCCAAGCAGTGCAGAGTCCTGGGATTGGTCCTCAGGACTGCAAACAGTAACAGAAAGCATTAAAAAAAAAATCCAAATAAAAACATCTTATTTGTCAGTTAACCGATTGATTCATTGCTCGAATTCCAGTAGTTTGAGCCCAGGGCCTTGAATATAGCAGTAAATCTACTACTGAACTACATCTTTATTTCGAAACATCCAACTTCCGTTTAAAAAAAACAAAAAAAAAAAGTCCACGTGGGCCAGTGAGATGGCTCAGTGGGTAGCAGAGGTTCCTGCTGCCATTCCTGGTAACCTGAGTTTAGACCTCCGGAGAAGGAGAGAATCAACTGTTGTATGTTGTCCTCTGACTTCCACACATTCTCTCTCTGTCTCTCTCTCTCTGTCTCTCTCTCTCTCTGTCTCTCTGTCTCTGTCTCTCTGTCTCTCTCTGTCTCTCTGTCTCTCTCATATATGCAGAAGCTTGGCAGTGCTGACTCAAGCCTGTAATCTCAGTACTCAGGCAGAGGCAAGCAAATCCTGGTCTACAAAGTGAGTCTAGGACAGCCTGGGTTACACAGAGAAACCCTCTTTCGAAAAACAACAACAAAA
This sequence comes from Pachyuromys duprasi, assembly GCA_028658305.1. Lineage (NCBI taxonomy): Eukaryota > Metazoa > Chordata > Mammalia > Rodentia > Muridae > Pachyuromys > Pachyuromys duprasi. Next base: position 17,330,666 of record CM053757.1, read on the forward strand.
AGTGGGACAGAGATAAGATGTGATTGTGTTTTGCCTGAAGGTTTGGCAAAGGTTTGCCACTTCTGTTGCTACATTCTCCATCTTGTACAGTCTTTGTATTAGTGGTTTCTCACTGATGAATTATTGGAAAGAACCAGTGTCTGAAATTTTTTTTAATGTCAGATTTCTGGACAATATTTGTAGTTCTGATATCTGAGCAATACTTAATAGTTCTGTGGTTTAGATACAAAATGTTGTATGCAGATTGTAACATTTATTTAGAAAAATAAAACCAGTCCATACTTAAAGTAGTTTTTTCCTTCCTTTTTCCATGATTTTAAACCCAAACGAAAAATATATTTTCATCTATTTCAGGTTTTATTCTCTTAACAGCAAAGTCCAGCTGGAACCTGGAGCACCTGAAGCCATTCTGTTTATGATCATAGATGCTGAAGGTGATTACTTGGGCCTGAATAGCCTACAGTGAGGAGACCGCCTTAGAAATGCCAGTGTCCATAACTACTAACACTAGTGTTTAACAAGGCTTGGAGCTCTCCAGTGACAGTGAACAGGCAGTGCTTGAGTCCTTCCCTCTTCTCACCCTTTCCTTTTTCTTCCTCCTTGAGACAGGGTTTCACTGTGTAGCTCTGGCTGTCCTGGACTCACTTTGTAGACCAGGCTGGCCTCACACTCACAGAGATCCACCTGCCTCTGCCTCCCCAAGTTTGGGGATTACAGGCATGCACTACAGCACCCAGCTTCTTCTCCTTCTCACGTTTTCAATCCTGACCATGGTAGTTTGTTTTGTACATAGTTTGCACCCCATGTTACTATTTGAGCTCCCATTGATGGATATTTAGGCATTTCTGATCTTGTTCTTTCACAGTGCTTTAATGTATAGCCCTGTAATGTTAAATGTGCAAATAAACCTGCAGCGCAGTCAGATCCTAGAATGGGGTTGTTAGTTAAGAACTATACAATATAGAAGTTTATATGGGTTACTGAATGTCCAAACAGGAAATCAATACACTAGGTACAAAAATACTCCATTAAATAAAGGGGGTGTCTCTGTGGTATAGAGCCTTTGCCCAGTTTGTGAAAGGCTTTCCTTGGGTTCAATTCCTAACACTACACTAGTAACAACAGCAATAGTAAATGCATTTGTAACTTTTTTTCTCAGGTTTCTTTTTAAATAAAAAACCAACATTCATTTATGTATTTACTTGTGTGTGTGGCAGGGGTATTTGGGATGGTGAGAGGTTAACTCTTGGAACTTGGTTCTCTCCTTCACCACTTGTGTCCTAGGGATTGAATTTAGGTTCATGACCTTGGTGGTGGGCATCTTTACCTATTGAGCCCCCTTTTCAAAAATATCTCCTCCTTCCCCCCTCCCATTTTTTTTTTTTTCCTTGAGACAGGATTTCTTTGTGTAGCTCTTGCTGTCCTGGAACTCTTGTAGACTAGGCTGGCCTCGAACTCAGAGATCCACTTTCCTCTGCCTCCTGAGTGGTGGGATTAAAGCATGACCACCACACCCGGCTTAAAACTTAGTGTCTTAAAATCACAGTTGTTTTGTTGTCTGCAGTATGTAGATGGGCATATGAGTGTGCACATGTCAGTTTTCGAGTGGCAGAGAACAGCTTGTAGAAATGACTTCTCTTTTACCATATGGGTTCCAGGTATCAAATTCAGATTGTCAGGCATGGCAGCAAGTGCCATATCTGCTAAGCTAGTTTACTAAACTGCATTTGTACTTAAATGTGTGTGTGTGTGTGTGTGTGTGTGTGTGTGTGTATGTACATGTGTCATAATGTGTGGAAGTCAAAGGACAACTTTGCAGTTGGTTATCTCTTTCCCACTCATGTGGATACTGGGAGTTGATCTTAGATTGTCAGGCTTGTGTGCCAAGCACCTCTACCTCCTGAGCTGTCGTGCTGTTTCTGTAATTTTGATTTTATCAGATACTTTCTCCAAAAGCATGTATGTTGATGAAGTCTTAAAGCCTTAAAAACAGCACATATATGTTAAGTGTAAATGTCTCTTAGTAGTGTATGTGTATTTGTTAATATAGTCTAGTAGTTAATATATATATATATATATATATATTTTAGGTTTTTAGACATGGCTTTATATAGCTCAGGCTGTCCTTGAACTTTTGGTGATCCTTGAACTTTTGGTGATCCTCCTGTTTCAGCCTTTAATGCTGAGAGATTACAGGCATTAGCTAACACACATGGCTCAATGTTCAGGTACTTCAGCTGACAATTTTCTCTTTCTTTGTGCCTTTTAATTTTTCTAGGACAAGGGACTTTCTGAGACACAAGCTTGTCTGGAACTTGGAGCAGTCTTTCCTTAGCTTCCCAATGCTGGGATCACAATCTAAAACATCATACCCAATAATAGGTTCTTATGTATTTATTTATTCATTTACTATTGCTGTTGTTATTAGTGTAGTGTTGGGAATTGAACCCAAGGAAGGCCTTTCACAAATTAGACAAAGGCTCTATACCACAGAGACACCCCCTGTATTTTATGGAGTATTTTTGTACCTAATGTATTGATTTCCTGTTTGGACATTCAGTAACCCATGTAAACTTCTATATTGTAAGGTCTAAATTTGTTTGCCTTCCAGGATATGTTTGTCGTTTTCTCCTGAGTTGATGTTGCTACCTGCTTGTTCTGAAACTCACAGCTATTGGCTTAAAGACTTAGCCCACTGGTGTCTGTTTGCTTATGTTGATAAGTGGCTGCAGAGTCTGAGAGAGCCAGGAAGGCATCTGGATCTAAGTGTTTACTTCTGCAGGGGTCCAGTTGTGGCTGAGTACCCACATTCCTTTTCTTCCAGGACTGTTCTTGACAAGATAATCCTTTCCCCCAGCAATTGGTTGAATTGTAGTGTGGGCAGGCAGCTGGTTATGGTATTTCCCAGGGGAGTGGGGATTGATTTCTTTCAGCCACACTGGCAGAAAACCATGAACCCCTTCTTCCTAGCCCTGTTCCATACAGTTAAGGTAACCAGTAGGAGCTTCTAGGTCATGTGCTGTTAAGATCTGGTGGCTTGCTTCTGTGACAGCTGCCTTCTGTACCATCCTTGTATTTATGAAGGTTTTTCTCTTCTGTAGGGCTGAGGGAGGTAGTGAGCACAAGCTGTTTGAGTGGCTGAGTGACATTTTCCTATGATTATTAAGTCTACAGAATTAACATGGGAAGTTGCTTTCTAGGACTTGCTGGTGTAGGGCATGACAAAGAACATTCAGATTAATTGGTCTTGGGCTAAGTTTTATTTGTTCTGTGACAAGGTTTTGTTAAGTAGTCCAGGCTGGTCTTGAACTGAAGATTCTCTTGCTTTCATTTCCTTAGAGTATTGCTTTGTAGGCTTGTGTCATTATACCTTGCTTGTCTTGAATTCTTTAAGTGGAAAGTTAAACAAGTGTTCAGTGAAGAAACAAGCTTTTCTGTTATCTAGTGCAGAGTGGTCATGAGGTGCATCTGAGAAAACAATAAAATGCTCACATTTTGCTATTAATCATATAAAATGGATTTTATCCTTTCTAAGCCAAATAATTCTTGATTATTTTTTCTCTTTTCTTTTTTCTTTATTTTGAGGCAGGGTCTTACTCTCTAACCCAGGCTACCCTGGTACTTTCTGTGTAAAATCCCAGCTGGTATTTTAGGTATCAGTCATTATGGCTGAACTTAAAGTGCATTAACTTTTCTTTTTACATTATTTATCTATTTAATGTGTGCATGTTTGTACCATGTGGGTTCTGGGGAGCAAATTCAGTTTGTCAGGCTTGGCAGCAAACGCTTTTTACCCAATGAGCCATTTTTGCCAACCTCTTGAAGCACATTTTAAAAATTAGATGTTTTTCTGTGGTTTACACTATACTTTCTAAGGTTTTGCACTTTTTTTCCCTGTGGGATTTCAATAAAACCCTTGCTTGGTTTCCTCTAGTTTAAATTTTAGTGTGTGTGTAATGTAAATATTTAAGGACTTACTAGGCAGGTTTTCACTTTAGAGTGCCTCTGGATGGATCCTCCTGTAGCATGACTTATCAAAGACTGAAATAAACCTGGCCAGTCATTTAAGTGGGGTAGTCCAGGCAGGTGACTTGTTCTCCACTTTAGGGATGGCTGGGGAAAGAGGCCACTGTCTATCACAGTGGATTTGGTCTCTAACAGAGCAGTTGCTCTGAGGAGAGCTGAAACTTTATACAGATAACTATTCAGAATAAAAAGCTGGGCATGGCGGTACACACCTTTAATTTCAGCACATGAGAGGCAGAGACATGTAGATTTCTGTGAGTTCAAGGCCAGCCTGGTCTACATATCCAGTTCCAGGACAGCCGGAGGTATATTGTGAGACCCTGTCTCAGACAAACAAACAAACAAATGAAAAACAACAACCCGGAGTGGTGGCACATGCCTGTAATCCCAGCATTCTGGAAGGCAGGTGAATCTCTGTGAGTTCGAGGCCAGCCTGGTCTACAAAGTGAGCCCAGGACAGCCAAGGCTACTCAGAGAAACCCTGTCTTGAAAAACAAAACAAAACAAAACAAAAAACAAGAACAAACAACAAAAGCAACCAAAAGCTCAACCAATCAAGTAAATAAACAGGCAAAAATTAAAACCAACCAAACCAGCCAGAATGAATTAAAACATCAGTATTCAGTAGTAATTATATGATAGCATGTCTGTGTAAAAGAAGACTGAAGTATAGAAGACTTTAGAGAGATTTACCTTAGTTATTTCCTAACAGTCACTGGGGGAAGAAGTTGAGTGTCTTTGGGAACTTGTGTCGTTGCACGGATAAACTCATACTGGCATAGTTGCTGCTCGCTCTTCTTTCCCTCCACACTTTGCCATTGGAGAACTATTGCATTATATATTTGTATAATTGCTAAGGATTTCCCAGGCTAAATATAAGTTTCGTTTCTTCCAGAGTAGCTGCAAGTCATTCAGGCTGAGCATATTATCAGGGCTGAGCATAGAGGATACAGTAGTGCTTTGGTCCTTTTCTGGACAAGTGTGAGTGCTGGGACCTTGATAGTTAGGCTCTTAAGTTTCCCTGTGACTGTGACAATAATAAAACTGATGTTTATTGAACTTGATGCACACACAATTTATTATTGAGTTGCCTCTTCTAATATCTTGCAGACACACTGCCTGTACACTCTCATCTTGCTAAGGAAAGCATGCCCAGGTCAGAAAGACAGCATTGGTAATGATGGTTGTGGTGCTCTTCTCATTACACCAGATCAGACAGCCTTTCCTGTTTGTGCATAAATAATAATATTTGATATAGTCATTGAGAAAGTACAGGGTTGTCTCCAGTTCAGCTAAGAGTAGTAGCCCTAAAGTATTTACCCAGGTGGCTTTAAATGTGTACTTTTCAGCACGTCTTGCTCCAAGGTTTTGTTTTGTTGTTGTTGTTGTTTCAAAAAAATGTTTTAACTTAAGCCAGTTGTGGTGGCAGATGCCTTTAATCTGAGCACCTGGGAGGCAGAGGCAGACATATCTCTGAGTTTGAGGCCAGCTTATTCTGTATAGTACGTTTCAAACCAATCAGGGTTACACAGTAAGTCATTGTCTCAAACAAAAACCCAATAAATAAGCCCCTAAGTCGTATATTTTATCATATATGTATAAGTGTATATCTGTTATGTAATATGTATATATGTATGTGTACCTGTGTGTTGTGTAATGGACTGGCTTAACAGACACATGCATTGCCTCACATTGTATCCAGGAGTGATTTAGGAAATAACAATTTGCTTTTCTTAGTTTTTTTCAGTGTAGTGGAATAGAAGTGTCCAGCCTTTAAAAGATTTGAGAGGAACACTTGTGTCGTCAGTTATAATACAAGGGAATGCCAAAAGAAAACCTAGAGGATTTTGAAAAATTAAGAAAGATAATTTCCACAAGAAGTAAGGCTACTAAAAAGAAATGAAGAATAGGTGGGGAGACAAAATATTTTGGGAAGGGAGCTTTAGTCCTGAAACTAGGGAAAATATGAGTGCAACGAAAGAGTCTTGGCCTGGAGAGATGGTTCGTTAGTTAGGAACCTTTGCTGCTTTTGTAGAGGATCACAGTTCAGTTCCCAGCCTTCATACTGGTTGGCTTACAACCACATGTAACTCAGCTGTAGGGAAGCCAGTGCCCTTTCCTGTCATCTGAAGGCACATATGCTTGTATGCACATACATCTCCCCCTCACATACACATGATTAAAATGAGAATTAAAACCCAGCATCCATTTCTTGTACTACCATTTCTTCCTCTCTGGCTAGTCCTTGTTTCAGCCTCAGGATCCATGTTCATGGATGCCGAGGTGTGGCCATAGAGAGGATTCTAGGACACCAGAACGCTCCCCCCACCCTCCTAGAACATAAGAAGTGGAAAGAGGAAGATGAATAAAACAATGTAACATTCCAAGAGAATTTATTACTTTTTGTTCTGTTTCTTTTTTTAAAATGTAATAAATGTTAAGATTACTGCTTTATATCTTTGACTATATAAGAACTTGCTAAAATTGGCTTCATGATGCCCGATACTAATGTTTTATGCCAAGGCACAAAGTTGACAGTGGTGAGCCAGACACTTCTCACAGAGCTTGCACCTTCCTCAGTTGCAAAGTGAAGTTGGTAGTGTAACTTTAACAACTCAGTTGATGTATCTTATCTGTAGAGCACAAGAGCTCATTCTTTTGGCCAGGAGAAGGTGTGGTAAGATGCTTTGTTAGCATGCTTTGATACAAATGCCACTTAGGTCAATATAGGAAATTTGGGCCTTCAAATGTAATAGAAAAGAAATCAAAGGTTTTAAGATAGTACTTTGTTTTTGTTTTTAAACTTTGTGTTGTGTTTGTGCATACGTGTGAAGGCCAGAGGTCACCTTCAGATCTCATGCCTTAGGAGCTCTGTCCCCTTTTAAAACAGGGGCTTGCTAGAAGCTCACTAACTAGACTAGGCTGGCTGGCCAGTGAGCTCCAGAGATGTACCTGTGCTTCCTATCTAGGGTTAGTAGTGCATAACACTATACCTTCCTTAAGTTTTTTTTCTTTTTAACTTGAGTGGTAGGGTTTGAACTCAGGTCTTTTATGCTTATTCAGGAAGCACTGCACTGACTGAGCTATCTTTCTAGCTCCACTCTTTTGTTGATTATTTGATTTTGTTTTTTGAGTGTTGGGACAGTGTCTCATGCAGTGGCTGGTTTTGAACTCTTGATCTTCCTGTCTTCACCTCCCAAGTACTAGTATTATGTATTATGTATGCTGAGGCAAGAAAAGATGTGTTTTGTGTATGGTTTTTGTTGGCTGATGCAAATCTGCAACTGCTGTCAGATATTGGCTGCACACATTGATTCAGCTTCTTACCTGTTTCTGGTTGGTTGAGGTTCTGAGAATTTAATCCAGGAATTGGGATATGTTAGGCAAGTGTTCTACTGCTGAGCCTTATCTTTCCCCCATTTTATCTTATTTTTAAAATTTTGATAAATTGCCAAAGCCTTGAGCTTTCAATTCTGTCTCAGCCCCCTGAGTAACTTGGATTACAGGTAATATATTTCTACACTTGGTTCTTTCTAAGAATGCTCTCACTGTGTTGGTAAGTCTCTGGACTCTTTCTTCCAAGCAGCTAAGGCTACAGACACAGCTCTTTTGTGGAGCTAATCCTGATGGTTGATTTTGTGAAATGAGCAGCTTCTTTTTCTCTTAGTATCTGGCAGTAGTTTGTTCACTGTTAACTTTGAGATACTGATGTTTCTGACTTGGTCTTCTTCACTCCTTCCCTTCTCTACCTTTTTCTCTCCTCCCTTCTACCCACCCTCTCTTTTTCACTTTCTCCTTTTTCTCTCCCTCCTCCTCTTACATTTTTCTGCCTCCTCTCCAGCCAGCCCCGGGTTTTGTTCTGGCTCCTCTATACAGAATCTTGCCCTGTAGCCCAGGCTGGTCTGGAACTTGAAATTCTCAATTGACCTTCTCAGTGCTGGGATTACAAATATGTACCTATCTCTTCTGGCTCAGAGCTCAGGTGAGGTACCATTGTTGTTTTATCTGTGAGTATTCAGAAGTGGTTAGGACCTGAGCAAGGTCTGCAGACTGTTGATTTGGGTTTCTCAGCTATCATTGAAGTGAAATGTCCTTTGTTATTTTGCTTGGATGTCACTTCCTGTCATAAGTCCTAAGACCTTACACTTTCTCTTTCCACACTGTACCCCCTTGGCTTTACAATGCTTCAGTTGAAATTGGGAAACTAGCATATCAGCTTATTTAAATGGATGGACTTCAGGTTGATGAATAGGAAGCCCCAGCATTGGGAACATCCTTGTCTTTAGCCATGAAATATGACGAGAGATGTTGCTATTTGTTGTGTGACCTCGACTTCTACTACTCAAGGCAAAGGTACTGGAAGGAGGGTATCCCTATTGGTGCAGCTTCAGCTTTGCTTTCTCCTAGGGTTTTAGTAATTGGCAGAGAAAAAGAGAATGTACCTGGGATTGGAAATGATAACTCTGAGCTGATGCTTAGGGATTTCAAATGGGTGAGATTGCTGTTACTCAGCTCACTGTTGGGGCTTAAGTGTGCTATGTCAAGCAGCTTGACACTGTTGGGGCTTAGGTGTGCTATGTCTTGGTTTACCGCCTTCATTTGCTTTTGATTGTTCTGTATGAGAGTATGGGGGAAAGTGGTGAGAAGAGGGGTGATGGTTGTCTGAAGACCATTTGTCTTTCTTATGAAAAGAGCCACACTCCGAACCTTGGTGTGGTGTCTTTTGCTTTTAGTCCCAGCATTTGGGAGGCTGAGGCAGGCAGATCTCTGCGAGTTAGGTCAGCCTGGTCTACATATCTACTTTGTGAGTTCCAGGCCAGTCAGGAATACACAGTGAGAAGCTGTCTCAAAAGAAAACAAACCAAACCAACCAACCAACCAAAAAAAAAAAAAAACACACACACAAAAAAAACAAAACAACAACAACAAAGCCACACCCAGGGCATTTGGTTGTACACATATTCACATGTCTAACTGGTAGATAAGGATGCAACAGTTGGTCAACTCATCCAAACAACTGTTACATGTTTGGATTGAAAATAGATGAGACTGGGCAATGGTGGTGCACCTCCTTAGTCCCAGCACTGGGGAGGCAGAGGCGGGTGGATCTCTTGAGTTCCGGGACAGCCAGGGCTACATAGAGAAAAGTGATCAACAAAGACAAAAAGGTAACAGGCTAGTAAAAACTGAAACCAAAGTAATTATTAGGGAAAACACTGTTCACAGTTATAAAAGTACTTGTGCATTTACTAAGGGAAGTAGAGTACTGTGTAAATGTAAATTGGTCTGATTGTTGAGTGCTAGAGTGGTGGGTATATATTAAAGGTGAGAAATTGTCAGTGAATTTGTGTTTAAGGCTTTATTTTTTTATTTTTAAAACTGGCTTTAACTCTGTAGCCTTGGCTGTCCTGGAACTCACAGAGATGCCCCTGCCCCTGCCCCTGGAATGTGGGCATTAAAGGTATGTTGTCTTTAGGATATTATAGCTCTATCTGTGACACAGGATTTTCTAGTCTTAACTTTCAACATTGTGTAACTCTTCCATGTGATTATCTCTGCTTTGCAGATAAGGGTCTTTTAGGATGAAGAAAAGAAGCAGTTTGTCCCAAGGATATGAGGCCAGGTGTTAAGTAGGGATCTGAACTCTTGGGTTCAGTTTTTCTATTGTCCTCTTATCAGCCAGGGGTCCTGATATAACCCTATGAATTTACCTAAACATTTCTTTTGGGTTTATTTTCTGTTTGGCTTCACCTCCCTCCTGAGATGTGCTTGAGATGCTTACAGGAGTCCATAGGAAAATTCTTAGGTTGCTGCAAACTGTTAATATATTTGAATTGTGTTTGCTGACTTAGTATTTGACATGGTTTCCTTATCCTGATCCCAGACATATTGGAAGGAAACCAGATTTTATTGTAACACTTGACTTTGGTTTGGATGAAGTTCTCTTTTTTTGTTTTGGTTTGTTTTTTGTTGTTGTTGTTGGTTGTTTTTTTTTTGTTTGTTTGTTTTTGTTTTTTGTTTTTTTCTCAAGGATTAAGGAGAACTGCATTGAAAAAGAAAATTTAGCAGAGCCCTAGCTGTCCTGGACTTGCTTTGTAGACCAGGCTGGCCTCACACTCACAGAGCTCCACCTGCCTCTTGATTCCTGAGCCCTGGGGTTTAATGTGTGTACCACCACGCCAGGCTTGAAAAAAAGGAAATTTAAGAAATGTTTCAATCACACAAAGTGAGTTCCAGGACATCCAGGCTAAACAGAAAAACCCTGTCTCGAAACAAAATAAGAATTAGCTATGACTATAATAAAGTTCAATAAACAGCCATACATTATAAAAATGTTTTTAGTAGTTATGACTATAGAAATGTAAGTGTGTGTGTGTGTCTGTATATATATATGTGTGTGTGTGTGTGTGTACCTATGTTACGGAAAAGCATGAAAATGAAAAAATATACAAATGGCACAAAAGATTAGAACAATGGCTAGAATGTAACTGGTCAAAATAAAATTAGTCATACTTGGGCTGGAGAGGTGGTTCAGAGGTTAAGAGCACTACCTGCTCTTCCAAAGGTCCTGATTCGATTCCCAGCAACCATGTGGTTCACAACCATCTATAATGAGATACGGAGCCCTCTTTGGTATGCAGGTGTACATGCAGGCGGAACACTACACACATAATAAATGAATGAATGAATGAATGAATGAATGAATGAATGAATGAATGAATAAATCTTTTGAAAAAAAATAGTCGTACTGGTAAAATGGTGATGTAGGGAATGCAATGGTGAATTTAGGAGGTTATTTTTCTTTAAGCTCAACATTATCTGCCATCCCTTTAGAAATTTAAGATTTTTTCTTCCAGGGTAGCAGATCATACGGGCCAGCTGCACATTTCTCTTCCATCACCGCCACCTTTCACTGTAGTTTTGCAGTGGCTGACTGGGAGTTTCCTCTGAGGAAGGGTAGCATCTCCCCTGGCCATAGAAGGGAAACTGGCCAGATAAGCCAAGCACCACACCCACGTTCTGGTGCTGGAAACACAACCCTACCTAAGGGAAGCTGAACATCTTGTTAGTCAACACAATCTGTTAAAGATTTTCCTTCCTGTTAGCAAGGGGTGCTCAGGAAGAAGTTTCCCTTTCATCACTAGATTTTTCCATGGGCCTAAAAGAATTATCTTGCAAACAGGAGAAAAGTCATTGCCATCCATTCACACTTTAGATGGGCACAGAAGAAGAAGAAAAGCAGCATCTAAGTTGGTAGAAACTTAATTGATGGGGCTGGAAAGATGGCTCAGCAGTTAAGGCCATGTATTAGTCTTCCAGAGGACTCTTTAAGTTTAGGCACTAGAATCCAAGTCAGACAGCTTACAAGAACTTGTAACTCCAGCTCCAAGGGGATCTAATGCCTTTGGCCTCCACAGGAACACCTCCATACCATACCACACCACACCACACCACCACCCACACCCAAACGTAAAAAATATAATAATATAAGGGTTTTTTGTTTGGTTTTTCAAGACAGGGTTTCTCTGTATAGCCTTGGTTGTCCTCCAACTCAGATTCCCCTGCCTCTGTCTTCCAGGTATTGCAATTAAAGGCATGTGCCAGGCCAAAAGTATTTTTAACAACTGAATTGGTAAAGTCTGGACTATTACATCATCCAGCCCTGGAACCTTCCTACCTTCATATGTCTTGTTTTATGAGAAAATACACTTTGTAGAGTTAATACCATTTGCCTGTGCTTTTAATTCAGCTGTTTTAGCTGGCATCTCTGGATACACACTATTTTCTAGTCATTAACATTGGTATACATACAGCTGCCATACAGAGCAGTAATCCTTTTGTATTCTCTCTAGGATAGAAACCATACTCTAGCTTTGCTCAGCACTTAGGCTTTCTCTGCAGAACTGCCAAGTCCTTTTTTGACCACTAACATTCTCTCTACTAGCAAGTCTAGCATGCCAGTTCTAGCAAATAGCTATATATCCTCCACCCACTATACTAAATGAGGTACTGTGTGCCAAATGGACACACAAAAGCACATGGGTTTTGCAGTACTCGAGATTAAGTTGTGAACAAAAAAATTCCTTTCTCCTAAGGACTTCAGTATGTACTACCTAAGAATGTGCTACCCTCCAGACTTTGCTTCCCCACCTCACCCCATTTCTTTCTCTCTCACACACATGCATGCAAGCATGCACATTCATTCTATTTAGTGCTTAAAAAAAGGTTTCATTTTTAATTATGTGTATGTAGCAGGTAGCAAGGGGTGTATATTGGTGCAGTCCTGAGGGAACCAGAGGAGAGCTGGGTGTTTGGAACCAAACTCTTCCCCAAGAGCAGTACCCATTCTTTAAAGCCATCTCTCCAGCCAACTGTTTTGCAGATGATCCTTCCTATGGGGTCCCTCTTCAGGGTCACTGGATTGTCATTTCAAGAAGGGAGTCTGATCCTGGAAGGGCAGACATCCAGAAGAGCCTCCTGATTAATCAGCACTAGTCTCCAGCTCCCGTCAGCACTTCTTTTTCTTTTCTCTTTTTGGTTTTTTGAGATTTGTTTTGTGCAGCTGTGGGTGACTTGACACTCGCTCTGTAGACCAGGCTGGCCTCAAACTCAGAGATCCACCTGTATCTGCCTCCTGAGTGCTGGATTAAAGATGTGTGCCACCACCACCTGGCGGTAATAGCTAATTTTGTTAAGTTTGTATTACCACAGACCTCAGCAATTTCTATTCATTAATTCATCTGGTACCCACAACACCCCTACTTGTGTAGGAATCATTATTGCTCTGTCTTCTAGATGAGGAGAGTGAGATACAGAAAGGCTGAGTCAGGTACCCAAAGTTGTACAGCTGTTGTGGAGAGCTGGAGTAGAGTTGGAGTTCTGGTGCAGAGAGTCTCATCTGTATTCATTAGGTTGAATTGCCTTTGGCTATTGTTTTCGATTTCTTTTTCCTTCCTGTTACAGATAACATGGTGGATATAGTTTGTGCATTTCATTCTTTGTACATGTGTAGATAGGCTGCTAGCTGAGCAACATTTTGGAGGTTTGGGAGTGAAGGAACAGAGGTGATGGCACATGAGACCATGCTGCAGCTGGGTACACGACTGTGACCCTGCACCCTGGAGGGGAGGGGCAGAGGCAGGGGGAGCTCTGTGAGTTCAAGGCCAGCCTGTCTACAAAGAGAGTCCACTACATGGAGAAACCAAAAAAACAGCAGCACACTGTAGAGGAGGGTACTTTGAAAGGAGCCAGAAGAGGAAATTGCTTGTATTTTAATTTGCTGACCGAGAAGACCAATCTGTTAACACTGTTTCATCTTTTGGGGAGATCGTTGCCGGCTTTTATGCTTTACCTGTTTATACATGGAATCACGGTATTCCTCATTTTCCTGTGTGATCATCCTCATGTAGTGCAAGGATCTCTAAGGTTTAGATGTATTTTAACCATTTTTTAGTTTCTTTTCTTTATACATGTATCTTCAGCCCGTGAAAACCAATAATGTAATTTTCTAGTGTATTTTAAAAAAAATTTTAACTTTTAAATTTATGCAGTTATGTAGGTTGAGTTTAATTTCCCCTAAATTGCTATTCATAGAACCTCATGTCTAATTATTTTTTTGCATGTCTGCTTTTTATTATTTGAGGTGTGACCTCATATAACTCATGATGGCCTTGAAATTCTATTTTGTAATTAACCAAGATTGGCTTTGAACTTCTGCTTCTCCCATCTTCTCCTGCCAAGTGTTGGGATTACATGTGTGTAACACCACATCTGGCTTCATACTTATATTCTTCTTCATACTTTCATTCTTAAAATCATCTTAGCATTTTAATTTAATGACTTTTTAAAAATTTTTGTTAAACTTTTAATTTGTGCTTTTGAGTTTTTCCTCACACCATACCATTTAATTATTCTTTTCTCATAATGCTTCCTTTTTCTGAATTTTAAGAATATTTTTCTTGTTTTATTTCAAATAATGCTTCGTTTTGGTTTGATATTACTCTTAATACATGCTAGTAGCCTGTGTGAAATGTTCCATTAGGTTAAGATTATTGTAACATGACAGTTGGAGAGCTGTTACATGTTCTTAGGTTCTCATTTTCATTTCTGCTTAATTTTTAGATTTTGGATCATTGTTTGACTTGGAAAATGATCTTCCTGATGAGCTGATCCCCAATGGAGAATTAAGCCTTTTAAACAGTGGAAACCTTGTTCCAGATGCTGCGTCCAAACATAAACAACTGTCGGAGCTTCTTAGAGGAGGCAGTGGCCCTAGTATCAACCCAGGGATAGGCAATGTGAGTGCCAGCAGCCCTGTGCAGCAAGGCCTTGGTGGCCAGGCTCAGGGGCAGCCGAACAGTACAAACATGGCCAGCTTGGGTGCCATGGGCAAGAGCCCTCTGAACCAAGGAGACTCGTCAACTCCTAGCTTGCCCAAACAGGCAGCCAGCACCTCTGGGCCCACCCCCCCTGCCTCCCAAGCACTGAATCCACAAGCACAAAAGCAAGTGGGGCTGGTGACCAGTAGCCCTGCCACATCACAGACTGGACCTGGGATCTGCATGAATGCTAACTTCAACCAGACCCATCCGGGCCTTCTCAACAGTAACTCTGGCCATAGCTTAATGAATCAGGCTCAACAAGGGCAGGCTCAAGTCATGAATGGATCTCTTGGGGCTGCTGGAAGAGGAAGGGGAGCTGGAATGCCCTACCCTGCTCCAGCCATGCAGGGGGCCACAAGTAGTGTGCTAGCTGAGACCTTGACACAGGTTTCCCCACAAATGGCTGGCCACGCTGGACTGAATACAGCACAGGCAGGAGGCATGACCAAGGTAAGTGAGCTGAAGTGCTTGAATGCTTCTAGAATGATGGTGGGCATTTCCTTTCAAGTAACATAGCAGGCAACATGGGACTATGTGGCTCCTTTTTATCCCTTCTGTTCAAAGTTGCAAATGTCCATGAAAAAGATTTTTTTTTTGAGTCCCTTTCAGATAAAAATCTCTACCTCCTATCTACAAAATGATTTTTTTTTCCTGGTTAAGTGGGGTGGGATGGAAGGACCTAGGCTAGTTTTTAATTCCCATGCAGCCTAGGTTGTCCTCAACTCATGGTCTTCCAGCTGTAGCCTCCTAAGGCTCAGATTGCAGGTATGTGCCATTGATTGCCAGTTTTTAGTTTCTGAGGAAAATATGTAGAAATGGAACCACACATTTGAAGGGCAGTTTCTGCTGAGAACCAACTTTTTAATCCATTGGGTTTTGGTAAAAGGTGCTTCCTTACTCAGCTGACAAAGTATGTCCTCCTGTCATATCGCTTGGGAATTTGTTTACTGTCACGGTCTCCATTTTATTCATAAAGAAGCTATGTTTTGAGATGGTCAGCCACTTGCCGCTGTTGATAGTGAAGAGGGACTAAACAGAACCAGGGAATTTGTAGACCCTTGTGTCCAGTGCAAACATCAGAACAGTGGATCTCAAAGTGGGGGCCTCAGACCACCAGTATCATCATCTGAGGGCTTGCTGGAGAGGTAGGCCTACTGACTGGCATACTGAAAGAATGTTGCCCCACACTCTGGAACTCTGTAGGTAGTTCCAAGACCCTTCTGTGTAGTCTTGATTTTACATCCTAGAGAAAGGCCTGGGCTGGAGTTGGCAGCCACCATCCTTTCAACTGCTGTGTATAGCATGATCTGAACTTGGAGAAGAATGAAGTATAATATTGACTTAGAGGTAAAGCAGCTAAAAAAAAAAAAAAAAAAAGATGGGAGACTGGGCTGGAAAGATGGCTCAGTGGTTTAAGAACACTCACTGTTCTTCCAGAGAACCTGGGTTCAATTCCCAGCAACTACATGGCAGCTCACAACTGTCTCTAGTATCCAACACTGTCATATAGACTTTCATGCAGACAAAACACCAATGCATATTAAAAAAAAAAAAAAGGTGGAGACTGATGACAGAAGAGTACCCAGAAAGAAACACAGGCTGATTGCCATTGAGGTGCCAAATCTTGTAAAGGCCCTGTGACCCAAGGCTTCTCAATGGGAGCCACTTCGTGTACCTGTTTTGTGCAATTCAACAAATTTCATCTAGGACTGTTCTGTGGTTTGATTAGTCCTGAAGAAGGGAGGGGAGAAATGATTAGAATATAAATTTCATGGAGGGTTGAGGAGAACATGGGTAACTGGTAGTCTTGAGGCTACTGTAGATAAGAAGGTGATCTTTTTTAAAGAAATAAAAGTGAAGTAATTCCCAACATTAAAATTTGCACT
This sequence comes from Pachyuromys duprasi, assembly GCA_028658305.1. Classification (NCBI taxonomy): domain Eukaryota; kingdom Metazoa; phylum Chordata; class Mammalia; order Rodentia; family Muridae; genus Pachyuromys; species Pachyuromys duprasi. The sequence goes on from CM053757.1 coordinate 17,346,960, forward strand.
TACCTCTTTTTGATAAGTTAGTAGAGGGAGAATGTAAACTTATATTATAACTGCACTTGGCAGAGGGTTTATTCTACATCTACGCCCTTTTTACAATTTTATTGGAAGAAGGTTTTGTTTTTGTTTGTTTGTTGGTTGGTTTTTGGCTTTTTGAGACAGGGCTTCTTTATGTAGCCTTTGCTGTCCTAGACTCTCTTTGTAGACCAGGCTGGCCTTGAACCCACAGAGATCCGCCTGCCTCTGCTTCCCTGAGTGCTGGGATTAAAGGCATGTGCCAAGGAACGGGATTTTTAATAAGCTCATTGCCTGTTGAACCCTTCTAATTCACATTTCAAACTAACCAGTTGAAGGATTTGTGTGTGTAGAATTGGGATTGTATTTTAAAATATAATACAGTATTTGCCAAATTTTTTGATCCCAGGATTATTGAATAATCTTAAAACTTAGGCTCTACCTTTTTTTTTTGTTTTTTTTTTTTTTTGTTTGTTTGTTTTTGAGAGAGAGAGAGTCTCATTTGTAGCCATAGCTGGCCTAAAATGGTTATGTTGAACAGCCTGGCCTCAATCTTATAACTGTCCTCTTGTAGCTGCTGCTTAAGTACTGTGATTATCATCTTGCCTGCCTAAATTCCTTTAAAACTGCTATTTACAAAAAGAGTGTTTTAAGAGATGTACTTACTCTTTTATGTATATGGGTGTTTGCCTGTGTGTATGTCTGTGTACAGTGTGCAGTGCCCATGGAGGCCAGAAGAAAGTGGTGGAGCTCTGGAAATGGGAGTGATGGGTGGTTCCAAAATGCCATTTGGGTACTGAGAAATGAACCCAGGTCCTCCCAAAGAACAGCACATGCTTGTGATCACAGAGGCATCTCTCTGCCTCCTATTCACAGAAAAAATTTGAAACACAAGCGCACATTTCATTAGACATGAAGATCAGGGCCATTGCACATTACAGAAAATCTGGGTAACTCTGTAACATAATACCATAAGTTAGGTATAGTTCTTTGTCATTCTTCATAGGACTGTAGTAGTATCTATTTAGTATAGGGTATATGCTCTATCAACTGGATACTTCTATTGTTTCAGTGTTTGACTGTTGCTATAATTTTGTTTCACACATATTTTGTACATCTATCTTTGTGTGGGTGATTAAGTGCTGGATAAATTTTTGGAAGTGTAAATTTTAAAAAATTTCTGTGTATGTGTGTCTCTGCTACATGTATGTGTCAGTAGGGACAAGAAGAGGGCATCAGATCCCCCAGATGGACTTGAGCTGATCTGACACACCTGTTGTAGGTGATGGAAACTGAACTTCAGTTCTCTGGAAGAGCAGCAGGTGCTCTTGTTCAGCCATCGCTCCAGCCCTGGTGGGAGAGTTTTTAATGAAAAAAATACTGACATTTAAAATGAAACAGATATAGGCTAGGTGTTAAGTTGTACTTCATTCATAAAGTTAGGAGGATTATTGCCAAGTTTGAGACCAGCCTGTGAAACCAGCAATTTTCAGCCTAGCCAGGATTACCCAGTGAGACCTTCTCTAAAACAAAAGCAAAACTTGAAGAAGAACTTAGATATTACTGTAGGTATACTTTGAAAAATATTATGCAAACTTTATCCTTACCTATGTTGAGTGAATCTGTCTAAATCCTCACCAACATTGGATGTTGTTAGATACTAGTATTCTTATATTCTATTCAAACTTTCTTTTTATTAGAATGTTATTTTATGTGTGTGTGGGTTCATGTCTGCTTGCCTACCTATAGTGCTAGAGATCCAACCTAGGAATTACATGTGTTAGGTAAATGTTCTATAGCTCATCAGTCTTTATGTGTAAAAGTGTAAGGATTTCAGTAAACATCTTTCCTTTTCTTAATTTATCAAATTAGTCCCATAGGTTTACAATATGCATGTCACATGTTTTGTCAAGGGTGTGTTTTCAGTTTGTATGGAAATACACATTTTTTCCTTTTATTGCTTTTAGATTGTATAGACTATGTCATGTTCAAAAGTACTTCCCCATTCCAAACTATAAATGCTCTTTTGTATGGGATGTGGTGACACTCACCTGTAGTCTTAACAACATAGGAGGCGGAGTTAAGCCTCTGAGTTGAGGGTTGGAGTTGGAGGTAGCTAGACAATAGAAGCAGTGCTAATTGCTTCTCTTTCCCCTAAAAACATGCAACTCTGTTCTTTTATGTTTCCTTCTTATTTCTTGACTCTTGACCTCATGTTTTGCTTGAGGTTGTGACATAGCACTCATGAGGCTCTGCACACCGCCACCCTAGCACTGTGCTCTAAGCATCCCCCCTTGTAGTAAACAAAGATTCATTAAAGAAATGTTAATTTTGACCAAAGAATAATCCAGTGTTTTTTTTAACTGATAGTAGTTTAAGTAAACTTTGCAGTTTACTTAAATGTCACTAGTCTATCTTCCCTCTATTATTTGCATTAATTATTGATCTCAGCCTGTACCTGTGCCAGAAAGCCATCCTCACTGTTCACTCAACTTTTGTTCATGACGGTGATGTTGAACTCTGACGTTTCTTAGCCTGGGCCACACATTAGAATTACTTGGGGAATTTTAAAGACATTAATGTCTGAATCTCATTGCTGACCAATCCCTGGGTCATAGCCAGGACATGGTTATAGTTTATATTCCTCAGATGAGCTTAACAGCAGACAGGGATAAGGACATTATTTTGGGTAAACATGAACTTTTTCCATCTGTAGAGAACGATCCATCAGTAATGTGCTCTCTGCAAAAGCATGAGGACCCGAGTTTGTTCCCTGACATCCACGATGGCTGTGGAGGTAGAGATCCCTAGGGCTTGATGCCAGGCAGCCTAGTGTGATTGAAGAGCAAGAGACCAGTGGAACAACCCGTCTCAAAAAGTAAGGTAGATAGCTTCTGAGGACTGACACCCAAGGCTACCCTCTGGCTTCCATATGTACCTCTGCACACACACCTGCACATCTCCACAGACACCCCCCCCCCAAAGATTCTTAAAGACAAGTGACTGCTTTTTTGTATAAGTACTTTTTGTTGTTGTTTCTTGGTTTATTGTGGGTTCTTTCTATTGGTGGCAAATTTCATTTCATTATTTAATTGGCTGTTTTAATAAAGCTGTCATTAGAGTCTGGTTACTTCGTGAACTTATTTTTATTTTAGTGCTTCTCCAGCTGATTCCCTTGGGTTTTCCAGGTATACATCATTTGTATTATTGATATTTTTGTCTTCTCTTTGTTGATATTTTGGCTGACATTTATGCTCGTGGGCATCTGTTTTGTTTCTAATTTGAATGGAAGTATATCTAGTGTTTTAAAAGAATGTGAGCTTTAGTTTACAGCCAAAGACAGTAAAGTACTTTAAATTAGGGCATAGTCTCCTTTGTTAAATGTTAGATTTTATTATACTTGTTTCTTAACACTTGTAGTAATTACTGTAAGATATTTCTTTCTGCTTTGGTTATCAGATTTCTTCATATTAAATTGAATCACACTTGTAATTGTAAAAGTTTAAATTTAATGTAGTTGCTGGACTTTATTTGTGTTTTTTGGGGATTTTTAGAAAAATATTTTATTATTTTTAATTACTTGTAGATACGTGTGTAGATATCTATGTGCATGTTACTGCAGCTGTCTTGGGGAGACTAGGAGAAAATGTCAGATTTGCTGTGAGCTGCCTGATGTGGGTACTGGGAATTGAACTCCGGGTCCTCTGGAGAAGCTCTTAGCCAACCACTGAGCCATCTCTCCAGCTCCACAATTTATTTTTTTATTTTTTTATTTTTAGGATTTTTGTTTTTTACTGATCACTAAGATTGACCTTTGTGTGTATGTGTATGTGTAGGGTGTTTTTCAGTTTTGTGTGTGTATGTTTTGTTTTATTAGTGTTATGTTAACCCAATCAAGAGAGTTCCTTCTGTCTCTTCCTCAGGCAGGTTAAGTAGTGTTGACGTGAGTTAACATCTGGAAGGATGTCGTAACCTATGCAAGCATGGGGACCCGAAGCTGCCTCATTTTCTGTCTTTGTCCTCCTTTTTGTGGAAATCTTTTGTCAGTTTTTTTGTTTTTGGACTTTGGTTTTGTACATTGGTGTAGCTATCTCTGTGTCCTCCAGGAAAATATAAATTTACTTTGATTTTAAGAAAAACTCAAATATTTACTTTTTTACTTCTCATTATAACATTTGTAGTAGGGCTGGAGCAACAGCCTAGTGGTTAGCGAAGAACACCTGATGCTTTCTGTTTTGCTGCCTTTTTGTTGTTGTTGTTACTTCAAGACAGAGTTTCTCTGTGTAGGCTGTCATGAAAGTCACTCTGTAGACCAGGCTGGCCTACAACTCAGAGATCTGCCTGCCGCTGCCTCCCCAAATGCTGGGATTACAGGCTTGTGCCACCTCGCCTGGCTAGCACTTGATGTTTTTGCAGAGGGCTCAGGCTCAAGTCTCAGCACTTTCGTGGTACCTCACCACCATCCATGACTTCAGTTCCAGAGATACAACCCCCTCTTCTGACCTGACCTCCACGGGCACTGCGCATGCACATGGTACATAAACATACATCTTCTCAGGCAAACACTTATACACATAAAGTAAAATAAATAACTCTAAGGTAAGTGTGTATGTGTGATAGGTACACTAGGTTACTTACATTTCATAGAACAGGTTAAGACATTGAATAACTTTATATAAGTCAGACAGTAAGTTGCAGAACCCTGTTGTATTCTACTCACCTGGCTTGAAGCCTTTTAATCATGAGCTATGCAGTCTGAACCATGCATGGGTCAGTTGTATAATTTATATTTGAACAGAAATTCTTTTCACTTGTTAATTTAAAATTAATGTAATTCTGGGCTGGAGAGATGGCTCAGTAATTAAGAGCACTTGATGCTCTTTAAAAGAACCCAAGTTCAGATTCTAACACTCAAAATTAGGCAGCTCACAATTACTTGTGACTCCAGCTTCAGGGGGTCAGGCATCCTTTTCTGGCCTCTGTTTACACCCATACACATTCACATAGATACAGTCTTCAACTAAAGATATTCCTTAAAAATTTCTTGTAATTCTTAAACATTCTTGATGGTTGTGGATTATTTATAGTTGCGTGTGACTAAGAAAACATGGGTTTTTTTTTGATTGCTTGCTTGTTTTTAAGATATCAATATGTAACCTAAGCTGGCCTTAAACATACGACTCAGGATCTTTGTGCCTCAGCCCGCTGGGGGTAGCATTATAGGCATACACTACCGGCAAGACAACAGTTATGACAGGAAAAATGTGACTCATTTTAAACAAACTGGTAGTGATACAAAGGCAGTTAAAATCTGGAACAAACTAAAACTATTTCACTGTTTGCCTATAGCAAAACCTGAAGTGTTTTATTGGTTTTTTTTGGAGAGCTTTTTGTCACTTTGGCCACTGAATATAACCCAAATAGTTGGCTTGAAGGTAGAAGGAAACCAAAACAGATGAACCATGTAGACAGCCAGGTGCAGTGCCACACTCCTGTGATCCCAGCACTCTGGGAGGCAGAGGCAGGCAGATCTCTGTGAGTTTAAGGCCAGCCTGGTCTACAAATCAAGTCCAGGACAGCCAAGGCTACCCAGAGAAACCCCGTCCCCTGTCTCTAGAAGCCAAAACACAAACAACAACAAACCACACAGATGCTCAGATAAATTTTTCTTGTGATAGGTGCTGAGATATGTTGCTTTATGCAGAAGGTTGCTAGAGAGAGGGGGAACTGTTGTGTGCTACTTCCATTCTAGTTTGCTTTCTATTGCTTTGCTAAGTACTGACCATAAGCTGTCTAGCAGGGTGGAAAAGATGTATTCCCGCCTGCGTTTTCAGGTTGGAGAAGTCAAGTCAAGAATGAAGCAGAAATCATGAAGGAACACTGTTTACTAATGTCCTCTCTGGCTTATGTTCGGCTACCTTGTTTACACAGCCCATACCTTCCTGCCTGGAGATGGTTCCCCCCATGAGTTGTGCCCTTCCATTCTCGTCACCCGTCAATAAACTTTCTTATAAATGCAGATCCTAGGCCAGTCTGATCTGGGCAACTCCATTAACTGAGGATGTAGATTATATCTGGTAGATTGTATCAGGTTGACAACAAAAGCTAACCAGCAAACCTGGTCAGGTGGTCCAGAATCTTTCTGATTTTAAGTTAATAAAAAATTTACTAGTGTGTCACCCTAGAAACTTTTTTGTTTGTTTATTTTTTGTTTTTGCACTCACCTGGAAAGATAACAAAATAAGTACATACAGTAAAAAAAATTCTTTCACAGAGGGTTAAGAGTAGGCCCTTTTTGATGGGTGAGGAGACTTTTTTTTTTTAATAATGTGTTTAGAAAGGTAGAGCTGATAGTGCCTAGAAATCTTCTTAGACTAAAAGTTTTTACAGGGATCTAGGTCTCAGCCACAGTCAACCTTCATTTTGGACCAGTGGTTTTAAGTCAAAGCTAGGGCTGTATACACAAAGTGCTCAAGAGCCAGACAGACTTTGATTCAACAATTTTGAGTGTGGCCTGAGAATTTGCATTTATAACAAGTTCCTGCAAGGTGAACCTAATTATGCTCAGGAATTGCACTCTGGGAAATATGTGCTCTAAAGGAATAGATTAATAAAATGTAGTTATTAAGGAATCAAGTTGGCTGTTAAAGGAATGGTTAGTTATCTTTATTCTTTAGACTGTTAGGAATCTCTGATATTTAGTAGTAAGTGAAACAATACTGTATACTTCTCTGCTTTTCATTTTGATGTGATCTCTCTTTTTTTTTTTTCTTTAAAATAACATAAAGAAAGGGAGTTAGCAAGATTCCGCAGTGTGTAAAGGTCCTTCCCCTAAATCTGATAGCCTGAGTTCATCTCTGGGACTCATTCATGGTGGTAGGGAAGAGCTGACCTGACTCCATATGAACATCATGGCACATGCACACATACAGATGTTCACTTATAGGCACTAACAACCCCTGTAAAGATGTAATTACATTGAAAAATAATGCAAAGAAAATAGAATTTTCTTGTTTGTTTGTTTTAGATTTATTTATTTTTATTTACTTAATGTCCGTTGGTGTTTTGCCTACATGTTTGTCTGTGTGAGGGTATCAGATCCTTTGGAACTGGAGTTACAGACAGTTGTGAGTTGCTATGTGGGTGCTGGGAAATGGACCTCTGGAAGGGAACAGTCAGTGTTCCTAACCACGGAGCCATCTCTTTAGCACTAAAAATGGAACTGTTTTCAGAAAAATAATCATAATTTGGTCTCTTTTAGAGGAGCCAACAGAGATAAGTAGTTTGAAAAATGAACCTACTCATCACAGTGAAGAACGATTGCAGTGTGTGATGTGTATAGCCCATGGAGGAGGAGCTTTGGGGCAGAAGTACAGAAAAGTTTCAGGAGTCTCACCATAACTTCAGAGGAAGTCCAAGCTTTACTTTTGAAGCTTGCACTCTGAAATCAGCTGCCTGGGTTCATATGCAGGCTCCAAATTATTACCTGTGTGAAAAATCAGTTTCGCCATCTTTTATATGAGGTTGATACTTGTACCCACACCCAAGAACTGTTCTATCAGTTTTGAGGGGATAATACTTCTCTCTCTCTTACAGGATTTTATGATAATTAAGTAAGATGTGTGAGAGCAGCCCTTAGCACACTGCCTAGGTCTTTTGTGAAAATTGGGGAGTCCTACTTTGCTGCAGGACATGAGAGAGCCTTAAAAGTGTGAATCAAACGATGAGACTCTTTTTGCAATGTTTCCAGAGAATGTTGTTTAATTATACAAAAATTGAAAGAATGGGGTTCTCTACAGAAGAAAACATAATCTCATTCCTGCCAGTCTTTTATGTTTATTTATAGTGTGTGTGAGCTTGCGTGTGTGGAAGAGTGTGTAGTAGTTGGTTCTCTGCTTTAAGGGTGTAGGCTGTAGAATGGAATTGGGTTATCAAGCTAGCCAGCAAGTGCCTTGACAGGACTTGTGCGTTGACAGGACTTGAGCGTGTGCATGTTGACAGGACTTGAGCGTGTGCATGTGGGTGGGTGTGTGAGAGTGTGTGTGTTTTGGAGGGGTGGGGGTGCTTTTGAGACAGGGTTTTTCTGTGTAGCTCTGGGTATCCTGTAACACAACCTGAATGAATGTTTTGCATATTAGCAACAATGAAGACTTCTTTGATAACTCTTAGATAACTTGTAAGAAGACTGAGTAAATAGTCAAAGACATTCTCTGACGGTCCCATGGCCCCTTTACTTCCATGATTCTAAAGCAAACACCATGTGGACAACACTGATAAGTTTGGCTACCAGCTTGGGATGGAGCCTGGCTTCATTGAATCATATTTGTAGCAGCTTTTGTTTGTTGTTTCTTTCTAGGAGCAGAGACTTTCTTAGGCCTTTTCAAATTGGAAGCTAAGCGGTGTTGGATCTTGTCTTAGGCACCTTTCCCTTTATTCCATTGTAAATCAGGCCTCTCCTTAATTTCTCTTTCTTTCAGGGTAAGACTGTAACATTATGTTTCCTGGTGTTCTTTTTCTCTTTAAACTGCATATTTTGTATCTCTTTCTGCCCCACTTGTTATTTTTCATTATAGTTCTGCATAAGAGCTATTACTATTAATCATTTGACAGGATCAGTATTGGCTGTCTTGAAATCTCTGCTGAAGAAATTAGTTCCAAATTTAGTCTTAGGCAAGTTCTTAGGATGCAGGTAGAAAGCAGCCACTTCTTTCCCTTCCTCCCTCCCTCCCTTTCTTTTTTTCCATTCTTTGCCAAAATATCACAGGAACATTTTCTAGCTTAATCACTAATACTGTTACTCTCTGAAACCGTGAGCTGGGCCTCCACAGTCCCCACAGTACTGCTGTCAGCTAAGCTCCTGCTAGGCGCCCCATTAAGTTCTAGTCTGAAGTTCCAAGTGTTTTACATTCTTCCAAGAAGCAGCGCTGTTAGGCTTTGACAGCAGTAGTCCACTCCCAGGTATTAACTTCTGTATTACTGTATTTCTGTTATTTTTCTATTGCCCTGATAAAATACCATGGCCAAGACATTTTATAAAGGAAAAGGCTTAAATGAGCACAAGAGATAACAGTTCTAGCTGCAGATATGGCAGCAGGAACAGCTGGGCGCTCATATCCCAAACCACAGGCAGGAAACAGAGGGGCAACTGGGAGTGGTGTTAAGACTTAGAAATTCTCAGTGACAGACACGGCTCATCTGAGCCTCTTCAAGCAGTGCCACCAGCTTTGGACCTAGTACTATATGGGGAACCAAGGGGGACATTTCCTACTCAGTCCCTTCCTCCTCAATTACTGCTAATGGCTTTCACTGGATCGCTTTTACCTACACTTAGACTTCATGTAATTGGAGCCAACTATATGAATTAATGAAAGAATTTTATATATTTTTGTTTCTTTTTAAGATTTTGTTTCATTGATCTGCTTTTTCTTTGTAGCAAGTATGTAACTATTAATAATAATGTGATAAGCTATAGTTTATATGCCATGTAATTAATTCAGTGGTTTTTCAGTACATGCAAAGATACATGCAGCCCTTGTAAATTGTGAAATATTTTTGTTGGTTTACATAAACTGTGCTTTTTAATCATCATGTCTGCCAACACATTTGGATTTGAATAGGCACTAATTTACTGTTGTTTATACACGTTTGCTTCATGTGGACAATTCATATAAATGGAATTATATAATATGTAGCTTTTGTGTCTGGCTTCTTTCACTTAGAATTATTATTATATATTATATATATTTATATATATTATTATATATAATATATATTATTTTATATATTTATATATTTTTATATAAATTATTATATATTTTTTATTATATAAAATTCATTTTAGTTATATCCGCTCTATATCCCTCCTGTGAAAAATAAACCTTTATTCTCCTGATGCAGTTGTCTCTGAAGCTTCCTGCCTCTGTCTGCTAACCTAGGCCTTGTCCTAGAAGCTTCTAACCTCTGTACAATCTAACCTAGACCCAGAATGTTTTTAGCGTCTGTGACTTAATGCTAAGTCCTTTGTAGTTTTTTTCTGAGTGCTTGCTGGTTCAACTTAGCTGTTCTGGCTCAGACTCCTCTCCAAGCTGACTGATTCAATCTGGCTTCTCTCTCGGCCTTTGCCTGAATTGCTTGCTTGGCTTCATACTAGCTTTGACAGTATGTTCTCTGGCTCCTTCTCATTCTCTGGCTCTTCTGTCTTCCGTGTGTCTAGCTTGTTCTCAACAACTTGTCAGTACAACTGTCCTGGTAAAACTGCCTCCCCTCCTCTGTGCGGCTCCCTTTAAGTCACCTCTCCTTCCTCTGTGTTCTTGTGAGAGTTGGACATATCCTGTTCTGTCATGTCTTTCTCTTATTTATCAGTTAGACATCACTTTCAAACATGGGTGCTTCCTTCCACCAACTTTGTTAGGACCAATGAAATAATGATGTGCACAGCAGATTTTATTGGATGAAGATGAAGAGAGAGAGAGAAGCGGAGAACAAGACATAATAGTGAGAATGGAGGGGGCACCGCCCCGATAGAGAAAGGGGAGGAGAGGGTAAGAGGGCAAGAGAGTGACAAAGTGGTGGGTTGAACCTTTCAAGGACGCCTGCCATGTGGCTACCTGGCTGGAGACACCTGATGACATCATAGGTTGCTAGGCAACCCAGAGGCAGGCTGCCTAAATACTAACAAACTCTACTTTCATTGTTTGGGATTAATGGTGTGTGCTAAGGGTGTGTCTGTATTCCAGCCAGTGTAGCCATGTTGCTGGGTTAAAATCCCTCTATACTCCCCCTAAACCCCTTCCCTGATGTTCTCCTCCAAACTTTGTGTCCTTTTTAAAAAAAAAAAAACAAAAAACCCACTGAGTCCTATTAGTTGATGCCTTTGCGCTCATGAGCTATTCACTAGAGCACTGCCAACCTGGCAGGCGCTCTTTCTATATCCAACAACAGCCCATAGCTCTTCACTTAGGGGCAGGACTTTTAGCGTTCCCCATCTATGCTGGAGTTTTGACTGGCTTTATTTGGTATGAAGGTTACCACATCTGTCAGTTGCTGAGTGCAGCAGCCATGTCGTGTCAAGAAGACAGCGTTTCATGATGCTCCTCTCTAGCCTCTGCTCTTACATTCTTTCCATCCCCTTTCCCAAGATGTTCCCGGAGCCTTGGGTGAGTTACACTCAACAGTCACTACAATTCTTGGCACTTTGGTTAGTTTGAGTTTGCATTAACCACTACCTACTGCAAAAAGAAGCTTCTTTTTCCAAGGTTGAGAACAGCCTGGGTTTACATATATTAACAAATATTAATTTAGAAGAAACATGAGCATTTTAGTAAAATAAAAATAGCAGGTTCTACCTTTTTAGGCCTGTGACCTTCCAGTCATGGGCTTTTGGCCAGGATCACAGTATTAGGCGTGGAATTCCCCCCTGTGGAGCAGGCCTCAGTCGGATCAGAGCATGATGAGTTGTCCCCTAACGGTCCTGTAGCAGTAGGCTCGTTTTGCCTTGAATTTCAGTATTGCAGCATGCAGTGTGTCCAGAACTGAGAAAGACTGTAGATGTCTTTTCTCCCCAGTAGCCTGCATAGTACCTTCTGGCACCATAAAGACTAACCAACAAGGAGGAAGTTTCCTGGTTGAAATTAATTTCTTTCTGTTCAGCAGTCAAAGTATGTGAAATCTTCAGCAGTATATGTTTACGGTGAATAGCCAAGGTCAGTGGAGACTTCTGGACCTTCCTTAACCACTAACTTCTGGGAAGGTGTATTAGTCAGGATTCTCTAGAGAAACAGAACTGATAAAGTATGTGTGTGTGTACCCACCCACCTGCCTCTGTATTCGGAAATATTTGAGTAGTTACAGACTGTGATTCTGTCTCTTCGCTGACAGAAGAGCAATAATCTGGCATTAGTTCAGTCCATGAGGCTGAACATCTTAGCTGGTCTTGAGTCTACATTGGAATCCCAAAATTCTAATACCAGTAAATTAACGCTTTCAGCGGCAGGATGACAAACTTGACAGAGTGAGGACAAGTAGGCAAAATCCAAAAGCTTTCTTCTTCCTCTTCCATGTCCTTTTATGTAGGCTGCCAGCAGAGGGTGTGGCCTAGATTCAGGGCGGCTCACCTCACTTCACATGATCCAGTCAAGAAAATTATCACAGGTGTGCCCAGCTTTTGTTGGTTTCAGATGTAGCCAAGGTTAGCCATCACAAGGGTCATCCCGTGCCTTGTACTTTGGTTTTTATTTAATGCCCCCGGTCTTCTAGGAGCAGCATTGTTTACTCAAGCAGGGTAATTCTGTTTTCACTGTTTTTAAGGTTGTATTTTGAAATTGAGCTTATTAACTACTTGGGCTTTCATACTAAGGCTTTTCATACATACTTCATTTATTATCCTACTTATTTGCTTCCCCCATCTTTTAAGGCTTAGGGTCCTCCCCTCTTCTTTCTTTTGGTGTGTGTCTTGTTTTCCTTGAACTTTTTAAAAGTTGGGTTATGAGATTGTAGATTCTATAAATGGCTTTTTTATGTCTTCTTTTAAGATTTGTTAGAGCTGATTTACTAAAACATTTAAGGTTTGGGCCTCTATTCATGAAGAGTGTGAGAGTATGTGTGTGTGGTTCCAAGGCGCATGTGTGGACTCTGACGACTTGTGGGGTCGTTTCTGTCCTTTCATCTTGTAGGTCCGGAGGTCAAACTCAAGTTGTCAAGACTTGCTGCAAGCCACTTTATCTTCTAAGCCATGTTTCCAATCTCGTATTTTTCTATTTAACTTTTATTGTTTGCAGAATATGTTTAATGTCCTGTTTCCTGTGCATTTCTCTCATTTTTCCCCCTAGGTTTTTAAAATTTAATGGATATTTGAGTTGGGGTCATAATATAGCTCTGGCTGTTCTCATATTTGTTCTGAAGATAATCTTGAACTTCTGGTCCTCTTGCTTCCCCTCCTGATTGCTGGGATTACAGGTGTACTTACATGGCGCTGAGGGCTGCACCGAGGGCTTCATGCTGCTAGGTGAACTCTGCCAACATAGCCACAACCACAGTCCCCTCTGTATGAATTTGTCCTTGGAAATTCATTGGAACTTAAAAACTTTATGACACAATATATGGCTTTTTTTTTAGAATTAAAACTTTAAATTAGCATATGAAATGGTTTTGAGTATTTAATATATGCATATCATTATTTTCCACACAGTCATACCCTCTGTTACTCTCTTTCCTTAAATAGTCTTGCTTCTGCCTATTGTAGTTATGTCATGATGCAGTGCGCAGTGTGAAGGTTCCACCATATATGTCCTCATGTGCTGGTGATTGAACTTGAGCTGTCAGGCTTGGCAGCAAGTGACTTTTCCCATTGAGCCATCTCTCTAGCTTTATAGTATTGCCAGTGCATCTTCAGTTTGATGATTGCAGTACCCTCCTCTCTAAAGACTGTGTTTGAACCTGGGGCCCCATACATACTGGTCAAATACTCTGCCACTGAGCTACATTCTTCAGTAGTGCTTTGGTGTGTTTAGGGGGGAAAAGTTTTATCTATAGTCTTCACATGAGAGAAAGCATAGGGGTAGGAAGGGGAGAGAAAAAAAACAATAACAGCAAACTGTTACCCTCTCTCATTCCTACTTTCCTATTAAGCCCTTCTCCCTGTAGTTTTTTGATGTGTTTATTTTTTTTTATGTACATTAGTGTTTTTATTGTGTGTATGTCTGTGTAAGGGTATTGTTTATTTTTATTTTATGTACATTAGTGTTTTTATTGTGTGTATGTCTGTGTAAGGGTATTGGGTCCCCTGGAGCTGGAGTTACAGTTAATTGTTAGTTGCCATGTGGTTGCTAGGAATTGAACCCGGGTCCTCTGGAAGAGCAGCCAGCGCTCTTAACCACTGAGCCATCTCTACAGCCTCAGAAATCTTTTACTTCTTTTCTTTTTAAAACAGTGTGTTGATTTTTATTTTATGTGCATTAGTGGTTTTGCCTATGTGTATGTCTGTATAAAGGGTGTCAGGTTTCCTGAAACTGGAGTTACAGATGTGTTGTGAGCTGCCATGTAGGTACTGGGAATTGAACCCAGGTCCTTTGGAAGAACAGCCAGCATTCTTGACCATTGAGCCATCTCTCTAGCCCCCTGTTCCCATAGATTTCTAGTGGATGGTACATACATGCTTGAAAGACAGTGCATCCTGTAGTTAATGAGGTGGTGTTTAAAAAAAAAATATATATATATATATATAACATCAATTAGAATAAATTGGCTGATCTTACTAGAATCTTTGCTGGTTTTGGATAGAAGAGTGTATTATCAGTTATTGGGAAAGGAATGTTGAAAGTATGCATTTAATTATAGGCTTGTCTTTATTTTTTAAGAGTGAAACGTGCTTATTTCATACCTTTCATTAGGTTTTTGTTTGTTTGTTTGTTTCAAGCCCTGGCTCTACTGGAACTCTATATGTAAACCAGGCAGGCCTGGAACTCAGAGATCCTCCTGCTTCTGCCTCTCATGGGTTATGGGGTTAAAGGCATGTGCTATCACACCCATCTTTGGTTAGGTGAATGTGTATTTTGGGTTGTATTTCTCTGATAAATTCAAACCACTATAAAATATTCCTCTTGGCTGCTTGAATATTCTACTGTAAAGTCTACTTTTTCTACTACTGTAGCTGTTCCTACTTTCTTACTATTATCTGAAAATTGTGTGTTCCTTTTTTAATTTGCTCATGTCTTTATATTTTAAAGGGTTTCTCTTACAAATCACATTTTATTTATTCTGACAATCTTAGTCTTTTAGATCTTTAGTTAGTACTTTTCCAACCGAGCCTGCTGTTATTAGTCTTTTAATTGTAGTATTTAATGTTGATAACTGTGTTTACATTTCTCACCTTCCTAAGGAAACCCCTTCTCTCATCTCTTTGGTGTTTTGCTCCTTTTCCTCTCCTTTCTCATTTTTATTTTTTTTTTTAAGTCTAATTCCAACATGATTCTCCGTGTCTGGTTTCTTTTGTGGTCTTTTGTTTGTTTAAATTGAATATTCCTGGGTATCAGTCACATGTTCTTGCTTTTGAGCATGCCCAGTAAGTTTTGACAGTGTAGTGGACAAAGTGGATGACATGTTGCTGAATGTCGTTTTCTGTTGGAGAGGGTGAGGTTCAAGGCTAGTGTTAGCCTCCCATTTTAGGGCAAGTCTTGAAAGAAGCTCTGAATGTGGTCATTGGGGTCTTCAATTCCTGGGATAGTCAACAAAATTTGAAAGTTGGGCTAATTAGACCTTATATCTTCAGTGCTGTACTGTTTCTGTCCAGTTTACACATCCTGAGCACTCTGTTCCTACAGCCAGCTTTAACAAGCTCCAGGTGGGACTGACGGTGTGGTGTCACCGAGGACACTGTTTTGATAGTGTGAACATAAAATATGGAATGCATTTGGTGGTCTACAGTGATTGTATATACATTTTACACTTTACAGGATTTCTGTTTCTTGAATTGTCCACAGAATAATTTCAGTGTGCACATCTGTGAAGTGCTGTGCTCTTCTCAATGCATTTGAGTCTAAACATGATTACCAGCTTTTCCAAAATGTTTCTTCTGTATTTTTGAAAGAATTACATTTACCATAGATAGTAATGTATTGCCCACCTGCCACGAAGTTAAAACATTTAAGGGTTTTTATGCTGATTGTGGTATAATATTTTCGGCCTTTTTCTATATATACATATACATGTGTATATATGCTGATAGTTTTCAGTATAATCCTGAATTACTGGGTTTGTTGGTGTTTGTTTGTTTGTTGTTGGTGTTGTCTTTTTTCAAGACATGATTTCTCTATGTAGCCTGGACTCACTTTGTAGACCAGCCTGGCCTCAAACTCACAGAGATCCTCTGCCTCTGTGTCCCAGACTGCTGGGACTAAAGTTGCTCTCCTGGCTCTAAATTACCCCATTTATTCTTCCTAAATTATGGTAAGAGCGTAAGCTGGGTTTGGGGAGTGTGTGTCACTGTGCTGAGAGTTTAGCAGTAGATTTCTTTTGTCTTGTGTTTAATAACCTTTTAAGATAGTTCTATATCTACTTTACACAAGGAGTAACATCTTCTAAGCCACAGTCCTGCTCACACAGGGCATCATTTAAAATTACATGTTAGAAAGTAGCAGATGTTTACTTTATCCCCCTCGTGATTGACTCAATTGTATTTGTTTGCCACTTGTTTGTAAATTGATACAGTATATAATGCTGTATTTTTTTTTCCTGTATAGGACAGGTTTCTCCCTATATAAAATTTATGGAAAATATAACTGAGTCACTTTCCTGGAGTATTTTCATTATATGAAAGGATTTACTTACTGCTTACAGTCTATAAAGAAATGTACCCTGTGCACTGAGATTTGCCTGACATCTTAATAGGCCATGGCTTTATAGTTGAAGTATCTATTCAGCCAGTCACTTCTCAAAAAATGTGTTTGTGTTGAATGGAGGAAGACATCATAATTACGGCTGTACACATTTTGACTCTATAGAGCAATCTGCCTTTTAAATATGTCATTCATTCATTCATTTTTGGGACAGGGTTTCTTTACATAGTCCTGACTATCCTGGAACTCACTATGTAGATCAAGCTGGCTCCAAACTTAAAGCACTCTGCCTGTCTCCTGAGTGCTGCGATTATAGGTGTGCACATCATGCCTAGCTAAATGTGTGTGTTGAAAATATATGTGTGTGGGCATTGCCTGTTTGTGTGTATCATGTACATACAGTTTTTATGGAGGCCAGAAGAGGGCGTGAGATCCTTGCCATGACTGAAGTTAGAGAGGGGCCCAACTCAGGTCCTTTGGAAGAGCAGCAAGTTCTCTTAACTGCTGAGACATCTTTCATTTTTACATTGTGGTGGTAAAGAGACGTTGGATTTGTAACATTGAGTTTTGGTTTTTGAAGATTTACTTAATTTATTTTGTGTATGTGAGTGTTTGGCTTGCATGTATGGGTGTGTGCTACAGTCAAGCCTGGTGCCCTCAGAGGCTGGAAGAGGGTATTGATCCCCTGTCCTGGACTTACAAGGTGTTGTAAGCTACCATGTGGGTGCAAGGAACTAAAACCAGGTCCTTTGCAAAAGCAGTACATACTCTTAAAGTACTGTACCATCTCTCCAGCCCCACCTGCTTCTAGAGTTTTTAACATTTTCAAAAATACAACATAGACTAATATAATCAATGTATTTTTATTGTTCAAAATTAATACCTGTTTATATATATATATCTTATTTTTTGTCAATTTGTTTTTCATTTTAAGTAGTCTTTATTATTTGTAGATCTGTTTAAGATTCATAGCAGATTTTCAAGATAGTGTAGAAGGTTCAATGTTTCTTCTTTTCTGTTCTACCCAACCTTCCCTGTTAACATCTCATATTCTTGTACATTTGTCACAGTTATTGAACTAATACTGGTAGATGATGCCTGACTGACAGCAATACTTGAATCTTGTGTTATTGATTTCTCTTTATACCCTCCTGTTCTTAGAGCCCATCTAAGATACCACACCACACCTGTCATTGTCACAGGTTTTTAGGTTTTGCTTGGAGGTGAATGCTTCCTGTGTTGTAATGATCTTGACAGTTTTGAAAACTGATTAAGGATATTGCTGAATGTCTCTCTTTTGGTATTTCTCTGATATTTTTCTCATAAGTGCTGCAGAGGTGGCTTTGCAGAAAGCACTTGTTGCTATTGCAAAGAACAATGGTTTGATTCCCAGCTCTTACATGGTCCCAGCCATTTGTAACTCCAGTTCTGATGATTTCTACAGGTACTAGGCACCCATGTGGCACATAAACATAAATGTAGGCAGAACACTGGCACACATAAAACAAAACCTTTTTTTAAAGTACAGAGTCCTAAGAATTTTTAGGAAAATCAATTTGGTCAATTGCTTCTTTTCCTTGTGTCTCATCATGTGTGCATACACCATGAACTTGACTGATTACCATACATGATGTGACCCTTGATGCCTGACAGAGTTTGGATCTGTTAGGTTTCTTTCCTATCACATTTTCCCCCTCCCTCTGTACTCTTAACACACGTAAGGGTGGGGATATATTCCCCTTCTCTTAATATGGAATGTCTATATAATTTGCACAGATTTGTCTTGTCATATTTTTTCATTAAATTTATATTACAATATAAAACACATGCTTCATCTTATTGGCTGAGTGTGTTGGCACACATCTTTAAACCCAGCACTCAGGAGGTAGAGCTGTCTGATCAAGGCCAGCATGGTCTTCATTGCAAGTTTCAGGCCCGCCAGGGTTATATGAGTCACGTGATGAAATCCTGCCTCAGAACAACAACAAAAAACCTAACAGCAATAAAACTAACAAAACAACACAACAAAACAAAAACCCTTGTAGTCATTAAAATCCATGCATATTGCACAGTGTTGGTGGCACACGCTTTTAATCCTGGCACTTGGAAGGCAGAGACAGGCCAATCTTTTGAGTTTGAGGTCAGCTTTATCTACATAGTGAGTTCCAGGACAGACAAGGTTACACAGAGAACCCCCTCTCCCCCAAATATATATATGTACACACACATAAAAAATACATATATATTCACACACACATTTTTATTTAACTTTATACATGACTTTGAATTATTAGTATTTTTTTTCTATTAGTTTTCTCTGTTGATTCTTCCTGCTTCTGAGGATTTACAATCACATTTTCAGGTGGAAATTTTGATTCTTATAAAAGAGGGTCAAGTAGGGACTATGGGTGAATTTCAACAAGATATTTTGCTTTAGTTATTCTTTTACAATTTAGATGGACTACATCAGCACAGATATAATAGGAGCAAAAGTCAAGGCCGACCTGGACTACTTATAAAGCGCCTGTGTCTCTCATACAAAAACACACTTAAAAATTAGATTTACCCTTAAGCAGATTTAATTGTTTTAGATTTATCCATGTAATGTGTGTTTTTTGAGACAGTTGGTGTGTGTGTGGTGCGTGCATATGTGCGTGTGTAGCCTTGGCTGCTTTAGAGCTCACTTTGTAGACCAGGCTGCCCTAAAACTTACAGTGATTCACCTGCCTCCGCCTTCCAAGTGATGGGATTACAAAAGTGTGCCACCATCACCTGGCTTGTGTGATGTGTATTCTGTTGTGTAGATATTGTCTTATTTTTTGACTGTGGGCAGAGAGAGTTTTGAGCTCTTCTTGACTAATACAAGACAAGCATCTTCAATTCTCTGACAGTCTCTGTTAACAAACAGGAATTTCATTTTGGCGACATTTTCTAATTAGGAAGTACAAAAGCTTATCAGTGGATAGGAGGGATATTCGTGCATATTATGTATTTAAGGATAAGAAAGCTCTTTTGGGGTTTGAAAAATTAGCAAGCATTTTGCAGTTAGGATTGCAGTACTTTATTTTCTAAGTGGAAACTTTATGTGCTTGAAGGTGAGTTGTATTCATTTTGTATTTCTCTGCCAAGTAATAAAGAATGAGCTGGAAGACAGATCATCTTTAATCCTTGCCACAGAGAGATAGGTAATGCTGAGAGGTGCAGACTTTAAACATTTACTGACTTTAATTTTTGTCTGTCTTTTTAAACTTAGAAAGTATTCATTTCAGAGATTCGTGGTTACTTAGAGAGATATTTTACATTCTATTTTTGGAAATCTGTCTTAAAGCCACCTCAAGATTGTGGTGTCTTGCGGTTTCTCAGAGCATCTTCCTGTGTGCTGTCCCAGTGAGGTTAGGAAGTCAGTGTATCTTGTTCAGAAGGCGAGTAGAAATCTATGTTCTCAGCCAGGAGCAGGTGTTCTTACTGGACAGGTGTGGGGTACAGTGATAAGGATGGATGGATGAGAGAGGTTGAGAGAGAAGTGGGGAGAGACCGAGAGACTGGCACATTTGCTTGTAGAATCATTGCAGCCCGGGGAGCTACTTTCTTGGCAGCTATGCTCTCTGGGTTGTATGATTTCGCTTTTGTCTGTACTGCTGCTGTTGCTACCTCACAGAAGGTTCTGTAAGCCAAGGGGAAGGAAGCAAAAGGAGATGAACAGCACTAACTCTTTGACTAAGTCCTTAGGATTTGCTTGGCAGATTTGAGCAGCTTTCATCCTGTTTGTTGGTGTTGTGAATGATGTTTTTCTGAGATGGTATGTAGTCCGTAAGTATTGATAACAAGCTCAGTCTTACACTCGTCTACTCTTTGTGTGTGTCACACACACAGACACACACACAGAGGGAGAGGGAGGAGGGGAGACTGACTTACTGTGCAACCGTGGCTAGTTTGGAATTTGATATATTGCCCAGGCTGGCCTCAGGCTCACAGAGATCTACCTGCCTCTGCCTCCTGTGTGTTAGGATTAAAGTCAGGGGCCACCAAGCCAGGTTTAATTAAGACTTTAGGTCTTGGACGGGTAAAGTGGCCCAGCAGATATAAGTGCTTGCTATGGAAGCCTGACAGTTCTAAGTTTGATCACAAAAACCCATGATGGAAGGAGAGAACCAATTTTAAAAAGTTGTTCTCTGACATCTGTATATATGGTGTAGTAAGCATACATACATATCCTATACACACAGATACACACCTTTCATAAACCAGGTGTGCTGATACATGCCTTCAATCTCATATTTTGAGGCTACCATTTGATTTACATAGTGAGTTCCAGGCTAGCCATAGTTACATAATAAGAGCCTGTCTCAGAATAACAACAACAATACACACACAACAACACTGTTCTCTAGATCGATTGCTACACACTTGTGATATTATAGATGTTCAGATTATTGGAGTAGAGATAAACGTGGAAACTGCAAGAACAGGAGGTATCTAGGCTTTTTCTTCCAACGTCTTGTCATGTTCTCCTTCATGCTGATGATATTGAACATTACTGTTGTATAATGGGTGTTCAAGGCCCAGTTCTGGTGTGGCCTGTTGAGCCTGACTTCTTGGACTGGGAGGCCTCTCTTCATTAGAGAACCATTGTGCAGTCAGTTGACAGCACTCAACTGATTTCTTTGAGTCTTACATGTGTTACCTTGGTCTTGAGAGTACTTGTCCCCTCGCATAGTACTTCTAACATTCTATAGTATCTTCTGACAGATAACTAGTTAGGTAATTTTTTCTTGGTTGATAAATGTATGTATGATCGTAGCTGAGCTTAGAAGCCGGTAGGTTATGTGATAGTTCCCGTATAGTCTCATTGCTGAAAGGATCTGCTCCTTATATACAGTGGGTTTTTTTGTTTATTTGTTTGTTGTTTAATGATTCAGACTGCTGTTTGAACTTGGGAGGTAAGTACATTCAGGTAAATCTTACTCTGTTTTCTTGCTTAAACTCTCCAAAGCTCAGCTACCTAATAATTCCAAATAATAATAATTCCTAATAATTCTCACTCTGTAGACCAGGCTGGTCTCAAACTCACAGAGCTGCCTGCCTCTGCTTTCTGAGTGCCAGGATTAAAGGTGTGTGCCTCCACTGCCCATCTTTTTGTAGATTTTTAAATAGTACAGAAGTTTTAAACGAGAAAAACTGGGCCTGTTGCAAGCCCGAGAGCCTGTGTTTGGTGCCGGAGATGCGCAGGAGAAGAGAGAGTGGCTGTCCAGAGTTGTCTTCTGGCCTCCACACGCGCTCTAACATGCATGTGCTCATGTGCACGCACACACACACTAAATAAACAAAGAATTAAACAAACAAATAAGATAGAGTTTAAAAGAAGAAGGAAAGCCTTCCAGATTATTCCAGATTATTGTTTTGTGGTTGGGCCCCCTCTTCCACTTCCAGCCCTTGCTCTGTGTGTGTACATGTTTCTTGGAGATTATATACTTTTGCTTTTTTCCCTTTTAAACTTACAAGTGTTTCTCCCTGTCAGTAATCAGATGCTGTTTTGTATAATGAGAGCCATCTCACTAGCCCACTAGTGCTGTAACACTCTTTTCTCATTCTTTGCAGTTTTCTGCTCTCTTTATGTGCCTGGTGCTAAAGCTCTTAGCTTTCTCTGAACCTTTGACAAGCAAGCGTCTCTAGGCAGGAACCCTCCATTTATAAACGTTGTTTGTCCATCATCTTTATGATAAGGCTTTTCACAGTTTAGTATTTGATATGCTGTAGAGTTGCCTGACATGTTTTAAAATGACAGTCACCGTTGAGTGTGCTGTACACCTCAGGTGATGATGGTATGATGGTATTTAGTATTCCAGCTCTTAACTTTACCCATTCAAGACCTGTTTGTATCCCCTCTAAAAAGACAGCTTGTTGTTGTTGTTGGTGTGTGTGTGTGTGTGTGTGTGTGTGTGTGTGTGTAGCAGAGGCACATCTCCTTGTGCTTTCTTTCAGGTTCTACCCCATCTTCCTTTCCATTGCTCAGGGTCTTGCATTATTGATACTTACATTATCTCATTCCTTTGTGCCCTCCTCTTGTGTTGATTTTCCATTTTCATCAGTGAGTGGACTGAATTACGACCGATGGCTGTCTCTTTTTTGTGTGGAGGGTTTGGGCCACATGTAGTTAATCCAATGAGATCTGTTCTGCTGTTTCATAACTGAGCTATAATGTAAATTAAATTTGTGTTGGTAAGGGAAAATGGTATTTTTCCTCATGTCTTTTAATTATCTCCTCTTTCCCTCTCCTCCTCCATTACTATGGTGGGCCAGTCTGGAAAGGACTGCTTAATCGTGAAGAGGCAATTCTTCTGCCTTAAAAGGGTACTAGGATTTGAAGGGATTAGGCAAAACAACCCATTTACTTTTTTTAAAACCTCCTTTTTGATAGTCTTATATTCGGTGCTTTCTGGGGAGTATTCTGGGCCAGAGTACAGAGAATGTGAAGCTGTGGATGCTTGGTTCCTGTGCCATGTTAATAGCAGGATGTCCCCTATGTGATCTTTTCTAATGGCTGTTGGCCACACAGAGTATCCTGATATAAGGCTCTTCCAGGCCAGCCAGATTTGGGATCCCAAATTTCCTCACTGTAAATACATCTCCCAGGAGTAAAGCTGTCATGTAAGTTAAGCACCCTATTAAAATGAAAAAGGGCCTAAGGTTTAGAATCAGAAGGAACTGTGATGGTTCGATTTTGATCATCTGAATGTTCCTGTTTTACACATGAAAAAATTAAGGCCAAGGTCAAGGGGTTCATTCCTGCCATGTGACTAGTTAGGAGCAGGATTAGAAACAAATTTCCAACTGTCCCAGTTGTTTGCTTCTGAATTAATAACATAGATTGACCCCTGGAGAGATAGTGTCTCCACATATCATGACCTGCTATGGTATAGCACTGGTGGTAGAGTCCGGGCTTCATTACCAGGAAATTCTAGTGCCCCAGGCCTGGAATTCTTTTGGCCTCCTTAACACAGTGCCTTAAAAAAAGTCATATCCAAAAGAAACATGAGAGGTGTTCTAAATACTTTTGCAAGCAGGGTTTACTATGGACAGCAAGTGTTCAGATCTGGGGCTCTGTTCTCCAGTGCTACCAGCATGGGACTATTACCTGCTCATTTCACCTCACCTAATTCTGCTTCCAGGTGTGCTCTGGTTGGTGAATGTGCTGCCTTTGGCATTGTCATTACTGGTGTATGTCCCTTAACTTTCCATTCATCAGGTAGAGAGGTACTGGAAGGATTCCAAGAGCAAGTGGGTGAAGCTGCCGACTGAATACAGCCAAGCCTTTCCATGAAAACTGCTCTTCTTGGCTTTTTTCCAGCAACGGTGGGCTGCCAAGGGAGAAATGCTTTGGCTTTACAAATGATCTAGCCATAGTGTAGGCTAGTAATGGCTCATCTCTCCATTAGAAAGAATGAATATTTCTGGTCCTTAAATTATTTACAGTTTTTTTCATTTTATATGTATTAGATCATATTGTTTTTATATACCTTATATAAATCTGTGGTTTTATGTGTTCCACTGCCTAGAGAACAGTTAAAGTGTTTGTTTAACTGACCTGTCAGGTCGGACAGACACAGCAGTTTCTGTAGCACTTCTGGAGCAGCTGTGTGTACAGCCTACGTGTGAGCAAGGGGCACATTGTTGTTGTTTTTTATTTTTGAGTGTTAGTCTTGTTTGTTTGGTTCACATTTCAGTTCAGGTGCACTTTACCAGTATATTCTGATCATTTTGCTTATAATACTTTGTCTCGACAGTCTTCTGTCTAGCTTTGTCTCTGAGTCTCCTGCCTCTGTTTCCCAGATACTGGGACCATGGGTGTAGACTATCATACCCAGTTGCTTCTTAATACATCTTAAGTTCTGAATGAAAAATGTTTCTAAGGTGAAAATGTTTGTGGCTATGGGTGGTGGTACCTGTCTTTAAGCCCAGCACTTGGGAGGCAGGGGCAGGTGGATCTCTGTGAGTTAGAGGCCAGCTTGCTCTTGGTAGCAAGTCCAGGACAGCCAGGGCTACACAGAGAAACCCTATCTCTTGGGGGTGGGAGGAGGAAGAAAGAAAAGAAAGAATATTTGTGATTTCCTAGGATAGTTTGAAAATAACTGTCTCTTCATGGTATTTCTGCAGGTAGTGAGCCCTGAGAGTATGCGCTCTCATCCTAATGTTTCTCGTGGTTGTCAGAGCATGTCTTACAGTCAGGTGCAGTGACCCCAGCTGGCCCCTTGCTGCTAGTTTGTATGTAAGCTTTTCCCTATCAGGCATTTTCAGAACTCTTTCCTTTTATTATTGTTGTAGGCAAAACTTGGAGAGAAACCATATTTAATGTAATTTGACTCTAAAGCCTCAGAATAATCAGGAGGGTGGAAGTAGCCAACATTCATGGACTTTTGGTGTGGCAGCTCCAGTTTGGAATTCTTCATGAATGTGATTTGAAATTTTTTTAAAAAGGTTTATCTATTTTATGTATATGAATGCTCTTTTCATGCACACCAGAAGAGGGACTCAGATTCCATTGTAGATGGTTGTAAGCCACCATGTAGTTGCTGGGAATTGAACTCAGGACCTCTGGAAAAGCAGTCAGTGCTCTTAAACCGCTGAGCTATCTCCCCAGCCCAGGTATTTTTTTTTTTTTTTAATCTTCACACAGCCCTTAGGGGAGGTGTTTTTCATCTCTACTTTATACCAGAGCATAGAGTTTTAAGTAAATTGCCCAAGTAAGGTGACATAGATAGCAAGTGGCAGAAGCCACCATTCAGACCAAGCTAATACCCAAAACTCACAGATTTGATTACAAGGAATTACTGCTTCTGTAAATGGCATCTTACTTGGGGTATGCTGATAAGATTTGTTGTACATTATACTGCCATTGTCCCAGTGGCTATAGTTTGCAGGTCTTTGTGCACAGAGCCAATGTCTCTGTTCAGTGGTACCCATTATTTAGTCTGGTGTGCTTAGAGGGCATATAGTTCTATTCAGCGGGAAAATGGCAGGCTTCGTAGTGTAGGACAGTGTCTCTGGATTGGGCATATAGTACTTAGAGAGAGATCTTGAGCTAATCCTTCAATGTTCCTGAGCTTTCTAGGCAACCCTTTGCTTGTCTATGAAGTAATAAGTAGCTTATTGCTGAAATCTGTATATTTTCTGGGCACACTTTCTCCAAGTGCTTTGCTATGTGGTTTTAAGTGTATATAATATTATGAGGAGAACTGAAGTCCACCTTTTAAAAAAGAAACATGTCTTACTGAAATTATATCATACTTACCACTTGTCACAGGAAGCATTCCACATTATTTATCATGCTGAGTCCTTGTGAGCTCTTTCATGGCAGCTTGTCCGCTCTTTCTGTTGCTGATCACCTGGTCATTAGTTGTGTAGCTTTGGACATATCTATCTGCATTTCACTGGAGTTGGACTTTCCTTTGAGTTTATTTTGAGTGGTCACCTGGAGATGAAGTTAGACTTCATTTGTTATGGCACAGTTGGCTTCATGAGTGGTTATCTGTACAGTAAAACTCTGACATGAGGCATGGGGCTGTTTGAGGTCAGGGACAAGCTTGCTCTTCTCTGATATTGCATTAGCTTGAGCAGATTTTTTTCATGTGCAAGCAGTATTCATTCTGAGGAGCTCTTAGGAATCCTGTTGGACCTCTTTTCAGAATCTAATAATGTGTCTGTTCCCTCAAAAAAACAAACTGACAAAAAAGCAAAACACCACCACTCAAAACAGGTGCCAGTACTCAATTAGTCTGTCCTGTCCCTACTGATGGTTCAGATTGTGTCTGCCCATTGTTGTAACCCAGTGGAGTGTGGGAGCTCTTCTGAGGAGGAGCTGTTACTAGCGTGGCTTCTGTGTGGGGAAATGCCTAGCTGTGCTCCCATTCTGCAGAGACCAGGCAGGTGGATCTGTGTGTGGCACACTGCTATTGTAGAGTGCGCCCTGCAGAGGGGCCCTTTGCAGTGGCCCACCTGTGAATATCAGTGCCATTGTGCCTCGATTCTTGTAGTTTGAGGATTTCTGCGTTTTACCTTTTTGGTGGTTTATTATCTTTTCAATATGGATCTTGTGTGATGAGTTAGGAGAGGAAGGTGAATGAATCCAAGAGGAACTGGGATGGTGTCTTAGTAGTACAATGGAGAGAATCTTTGTGCTTTTTTGGATCCCAGAGCTTGTTTTATTAATCTTTTGATAGCTGTTTATCATTACAAGTTGAGAATAGTATTTGTTCTCCATTAAAGAAAGCTGAGGAGGCTTTTTACAACCAGAGGTGCTCACTGAGGATAATGGGTTAGTATTTTGTTGCCCAGGTGTTTTATTTTTTGGTCTTTTTGTCTTGTTTTTGCCAGGGGGTGTGTCTAGGTTAGGACATAATGGAGTCTGGCACCAAAGCCCAAGGTTTGTTGGGCTAGGATGTAAGGCGGGGAACATTTGCTGTATGTATGAGGAGAGACTGTGTTGTGATTAAACACAAAACTGGCATCCTGTAAAAATCAACGTTAAAGTGTCTTCAACTTTTTTTTTTTCCTTAGCATGAGTAGGTGAACTGCCTGTTGATTACTATCTAGTAACTGAGAATCTTGAAAGTTTATTATTGTATACTAAATATTGTTTGTATGAATGGTATATGTATGTGTTGGTGTGGGTGTGGATTACAGATACACGCATCCAGCTTTTACATTGGTGCTGCAGATCTGAACTCAGATCCCCAATGCTTGTGCAATCAGCACTTGACCAACTGAGTCATCTTCCCATCCCTGCTTCCAAAGTTCAGAAGATAGAAAGAGGATAGTTGCTTTTCCAAGTGCACCCAGATGTTGTGCTGTTGTGGCCTGGCTTCCGTGACTTACTTTCTCCTGGAGGCTTCTTAAAGTAGTGATGTCTCGGAGTGGTCATTTATTTCGTTCCCTTCCCAAATACTAACTACTTTCAATTCGAGAGAATGGTTTGTGAGAGGGAGGATCTGGTTTGGTACTCAAGTCAGACTCAACATGGATCAGTAGTAGTGAGGCAGGTAACTCTGGAGTGCTCAGTGCTTTCCATCATCTCTCTGTGATGGTGTCTGTTAGTGTAGTGTACCCTTCCTTCCATTGTTTTGAGTGCAGCCAAAATGTGTTGGTCAACAAAGTTTGTATGGGTGTTCTCCTTGGCCTACAGGCCCTTCTCTCATTGGGTCTCCTAGCTCAGTTGTGCAGGCTCAGGTTAGTGTTTGGGTTTCTCACCTTACCTCTTGTGTTCATTTTTCACTCATGGGTGTGCAGTTTACATATTTTTATTCTCTTAGTGAGGAGAGACATTACCAGATGAGCAGATTTTTGAATGACTGCCTGGCACACATGATCACAGTGCTTCTTCATGGCCAGAGGATAGAACTGTGAAACACTAATTAATAGATTCTACTGTAATTAACTTCTATTTTCTGAGGTTTGACTTGAATTAAGTACTTGAAGGGGATCTGTTTGGAAGGACAGATTAAAAGCACATTTTACTGTGTGGGCTACTAGAGAATATCAACATTCTACAAGTTTTATTTTGTTGACAGATAAATTTACCATCACTGAAAGTTCCTTTTTGCTTTGGATTTTACTTAGTTTCAGTAGCAGATTTAAACTAAATCTGATACCACTAGAGTTGATAATAAAGCTACATTTATTAGCTTATTATTAATAAGTAAATGTTAGGAAGTTAAAAGGATAAGTGACTTTGATTGTTAATTGGATTTAGACATCTTAATTTTATTGTTTGATTTTTGAGTACTGGTGCTAAGCAGTCTATTGCCCTAGATTTGGGGCCATAGATAATTCAGTCAACAGAGAATGGATACAGAATTAGGAATCCAGAAATCAAGACACTCTAAAAGTGAATGGTTTTTCTGTAAATCTGCAGCTGTGGCCATTGATTTCTACCTGAGCTGTCATTCCTTTTAAGTTGGGACAAGCTACTTGAGGTGAACTATGATATCTCCTTCGAGGCATATGTCCATTTCTTTGGCCTTCACTCCTGGCTCTGATCTGACTGAGAGTGGGCTGGTGCTGTAAATAGGTGTGATGTCAGATACTCAAGTTGTGGCTTCCTTAGTTTAGATTCCTTTTAATTGTAGACTTAGGACTTTAGCTTCTAGCTTTCAAAATGTGTAGCAAGTTCCTTTGAACTGGATGTCTGTATGTGTTGTCCACAAGCTTAGAATTTTCTGGGATTCTTACCTTTGGGGAATGGAAGTTATGCTGAAACTGTCAGCTTGCTAAGGAGAAAAGTTGAAAAGAAATTTCTTGAAGAAAGCTGCATGTGGTAGTGTATGCAAGGCTGAGGTGGGAGGATCGTGAGTTCAAAGTCAGCCTAGGCAACACACACACAGCAAGACTATATTTTAGTAATTTAAAAAGAAAGAAAGAGGGCCAGATGGTTGTTGGCCCATGCCTTTAATCCCAGTACTCAAGGAGGAGAGGTAGGTGGA
Organism: Pachyuromys duprasi; assembly: GCA_028658305.1. Classification (NCBI taxonomy): domain Eukaryota; kingdom Metazoa; phylum Chordata; class Mammalia; order Rodentia; family Muridae; genus Pachyuromys; species Pachyuromys duprasi. Next base: position 17,375,779 of record CM053757.1, read on the forward strand.
TCTCTGAGTATGAGTCCAGCCTGGTCTAGAGAGTGAGTTCTAGGGCAGCCAGGGCTACACAGTGAACCCTGTCTCAAGTAAAGCAAAAACAAAACAAATACAAAATTTAGACTCGAAAGATGGCTCAGCCACTAAAGACTAGGCTCACCACCAAAAATAAAAAGAAAGATGTGGTGGTAACAGGAAGAGAGAGGAAGGAAGAAGTTTTCTAAAGAAACTTATCAGAGTGTTTCCAAATATATTACCCCTAGAAATCAGTCAATTGAAAAGTGCCCAGACTCTAATCAGGCAAATACTAACCTGGCTGACCAGATATACATACCTGATTTTCACCTTGGCAAGATGGGGTTTGGAATGGTGTCAGGAATATTTGTAGTTCCAGAAACTTTTTTTTTTTTTTTAAAGAACAGGTCAGGTATACTTTCAGAATCATAGAGAGCCCTTTGGGAAGTTTACTGTCCTGGTTTTTGTGGTCTCTTTGTTCAGTGCAGGGGCACTTCCTGTATTCTACATACTACTTGCTTTGGTTCTTGGTTCTGTATTCTAATTAGGTTGAAGCTTCCAGCCAACATTGATTTTTGGTTTTGTTTGTCAAGTTCAAGTATATTAAGGAGCATGTTCTCAGAGAATAGGAAAAAATCTCTCTGTACATTCTCAAGTGGGTTGACTGATAGCAGACACTAGCAAATATCGGCGATCAGTGAGGGTAGATTGATTGTGGGTGAATGAATGCATGTGCTCTGAAATATTTGGTCAGAAATAGAGAAATTTAGAAATTGGAAGTTTGCCTCTGTGAGTTGTTTCTGTTTTTCAAATTATAGGCATTTATAAACAGTATTTCAGGGCCAGAGAGATAGCTCAGCTGCAAAGCACTTTCCTTCAAGTCCATAACGGCCTGAGGCGTGTAATAAAACAAATTCCAAGTAGTGGTTGCTACATGAATTAATAGTATGGTGTGCTGCTTAGTGAGGACAGGTGTTCTGTTTGTTTTCTGAGTTTCAGATGATAGTTGAAGGAGTCTTGTTAAGATCAGGGATGCCCTTTTGTATACTTGACTTAGGTCTCCTGAACTTGAGTTTGAGCCCCTTTCCTGGGTTTGGTGAAAGATTGTGTTTTGTGTCACGCATATTGAGTACCTAGTACAAAGGTTGCAGCTAAAATGGATTCACTTTCAGAAAGGCGAGAAGGCTCAGGTACACAAAGCACGTACTCCCCACCCCAAACTCAAACCCCCTTGACATAATACATATTTGTTGACATTTAGTCACACTGGCTTTTGGCATATAGACATTTGGCATTTGGGGCCATATAGGCATTTCAGCACTAAAGAGTCAGTTGGAGTTAGTTATGTTACATGTGGATTAGTTTGTAATCTTGGCTTTTAGAGCTGAAAGAGATCTAGTGACCCGCACCTTGGAGGCAAAGAGATTGAAGTCCACAGAGGGAGTACACATTACAGAGTGAGCTTAACAGTTCCTACCTGAGTCTGGTAGTGACTTCTTAGGTAGAACTTCAAGTTTGCTTTGTTGGGTAAAACCTGAGACCTAGAACATTTAGTGCAATTCTCTTCCATTGAGCTTAGTCGTAATTTTTTTGAGTGGAACTTTGGTCCCTGGAGGTCTTCCCTGCTCAAGACTGTTCTTCCCAGTCTAAACGTCAAGCAGAATATGATGCCAGGCATGCAGAGTAAGCATTAGACAACAGGGAAGAATATTTCAGCTCTGTGAAAAAGCAGAGGCGGGCAACTTGAGCACCCCATTTCTTTAGTCCTCCTCAAGGGGACCAGATACTCATTTAGACGCTATTTTGGGTACTCCCACGTGTACTCAAGGCTGTTGGAGCTAATTGGACCTGAGGACACTGCCTCAGCTCTGTGTGTGGCTGGCCTCTGGAGGGAGGGGTTGGAGTCCCTCCTTCCTGACCTTGCCTTAATCTATCTTATAGTTGGTTTTATTTTACCTTAATTTAAAAAAAACAAACAAACAAACAAACCCAGACTCATTAGGGAAAATGTTCAACATGTGTAACAATAGGTGATAGGACCACAGTTGGGAGGTTGGCAGTTAGCTCAGTTTTTACTCTCCTCACTGTGACCTGTCTTACTGGATTATTTTAATGCAGAGTCCATATATTTTATCCTTTTACTGCTAGCATTTCTACTTTGCATTTTGAACTAGTTGAAATTTAGTTAAAATCTGATGAGGAACCTAACAGAAAAAAGCACTTATAGAGTAATTAAAGATTACTTAAAGAAGCTCCCCATGGTCTTCAACTCAGGGCCTTTGATGTGTAGGACTGGCTGGTGCTAGACAGGGCTTTGGCGAAGTGGGAAGGGAGGAAAGTGCTGCCTCCTGTGGGGTGGTGGTTAGGACACAGATGATCTGGTTAGCCAGCCCTCTAACTTTTTGAGTGAGACATGGCCTTTCACAGGTCTAACAATGAGTCTTTCTTTTATAGCTGGAGGGAGGATTTCACAGGGAATCATACCTTAGCGCCAGTGGGTCAGCCAAGGTTTCTAAAATGTGATTTTTCATGTATGATTCTTTTATGGCAGTTGATTGTGCCTGTTTTTATTTCAGATGGGAATGACTGGTAACACAAGTCCATTTGGACAACCTTTTAGTCAAACTGGAGGGCAGCAGATGGGAGCCACTGGAGTGAACCCCCAGTTATCCAGCAAACAGAGCATGGTCAATAGTTTGCCTGCTTTTCCTACAGATATCAAGAATACTTCCGTCACCAATGTGCCAAATATGGTAAGTTGCCCTTGATTTTCTGTGCTGTGGATCTTGGTGGGTGTTCTGGCCTATGGATTTTATGTGCTTGCAGTGAAAAGCTATAACTTAGCGTGTGCCATTGTTGGCACCAACATGACACCACATCCTGAGAGCAGCTCTTAAATGAGCCTTTTACTTTCTGTTATGGGCTAGCAACAAGAGTGGTAGGGAAGGTTGATTTAATTGCTCCTCCCAGTTCCCTTTTGTAGATGGAGACTATCATGCATGTGAATTATTTTGCTTTTCTTTCCAAAACCCTTGAGTTTCAGCAAGACTGACTTGCTGTTTGTCAGTTGGTTGAAGCTGTCAGTAGAAACTTGATTTTTGTTACAGTTAAACAAAAGAGTTACAAGAATTACATTGTACTGATGAGACAGGTGTTAGGTAGACTTGATAGATGATTTAATATCTTCATTCTTAAGAGTTCCCGGCTGTAACAGGAATCTATAACCCAACCAGACAATGGGAGTATTAGTGGGAGTGTCTCCTTTTGCCCAGATCAGAATCTGTTAATTTAGAGCATTGAGGGCTAGTGTTTCCAGGCCTTGGCAGTACTGCTGAAGGCATAGTGTGCAGGTGGTGACTGACCAATCCTTAGGCAACCACTTCTCTTCTTCCTATGTTTATTGGTGACAGTGGATCTCCCATACTTCCATGTACTTGTACAGTAATGATTTGGCAAGTCTTAGCAAAAAACTGACCATGCTCTTTAGAAAGTTGTCTTTTTATCATTGAAAAACTTTTCATTTTGAAATACTAGTACAAAGAATTCCTGGGTATTCTTTATCATCCTCCCTCCTCCCCCTTGGTAAGATTTCTCTAATCTTAATATGTGGCAAAAAAAAAAAAAAGGAGAAGAGAATAACAGTATTCACAGCATGCAGTCTTCTGAGGGAAGTGTTGAAACCTTTTCTCCATTAGTCTACAGTCAGAAAATGGGAACAGTGTGGTATCCTGGTAAGAGGCTGTAACATCCCTACCCCCACCCCCTTTAAATAGTAAAACCTGCCTGTTTTCAAAACCACTGATGATTTTCTTCTGCTCTTTGTTCTTATGACAGTCCCCATAGCTCTCCTAGTCTACTACTTCCCTTTTAGTAGTTTTTGGTTGCCAGGGTTGTGAGAGCAGTGCTAGCCTCTGGGATCTTGGATTCACATTCACATGCCTGGCCTCTCTCATGTTTTGTTTTCATTTCTCCCTGAGAAAATAGTGGTGTGAGCTCCAGGGCCAGCTGCAGTGCCTGCTTGGTAGCCAGGTGCACATTTAGACTGCAGTGAAAACATTTTCTTTTTCCATGGTGTTACTATATTTTATATACAGGGAATCCCTGACCTAATGTTTTCCTCCCTTTCCTCTTTTAAATTTCTTTCTGGCTTCTTGTCTTCCCATCTCTAGTACTACTCTAGAGTGACAAAATTCCTGTACTTTAGCTTCCTCTGCCAGCTTTGGCTGCTTCTTTGGAGACCTAAACTTGCTAGGTGTGGTGGCCAAGGGTTGCACAGAGGGACTAGGCAGAGGGCCTTGCTTCTTCCCTCATGACTGCATCAGGGCTCCCTTCAGCATTGGCAGTGACCCATGTTTTCCTACAAGGCTACCTGGAACCTTGGTAATGTTTGGCAGTAACCCTGGCCACGCTATCCATAGCCTTTCCTTCGTTTTGACTGTTAAAATCCGGTATCTCCAGGCACTGACAAAATATGTTCCTTGAAGTACAGCTGTCCTTGATGGGAAGAATGGTTAGGAGGCACAATAGCAGGTGTCTCATTTTTTTTGTTTTCTGGAATTTAGTCAGTAAAACTTCCCTCAACTCTCTCAAGATCACAGTAAACTAAAAAACATTTTTGTCTGTAGAAGCTGTAGTGCTTACTCAGGCCACCTTTCTTATAAAGGCTCATGTGGATTTAGAGAAAGATTCCTAGATGCTTTTGGGAAGTGTCCTTTGCCTGTACTATTTATTCTGGAGGCGCAGGTAGGCCATGGCCATGTGCCCATGAGGCAGCAGCACCTGGGAACAGCCTTCAGTGGAATATTTGAAGTGGGACTAATAAAGAGGTCAAGTCACAGGCAGCATGGCGTCTTTTCAGTGTGTACTTGTTTACTTTATCCCTGTAGTGGTTTCTTGATAGGTGACATTAACAGGTCCCGTTTGATGGTGAGGAAATTGAGGTTCTTAGGGAGGCTGGCTTGTTCATTGCCATGTGGCTTCCTTTTTGCAGAGTTCTTTTTAAATTATACTCAGATGTTTTAGCAGCCCTGAGTTCCCTCAGAATGGCTTTCCTAGCCTGTGCTTACATAGTTTGTTTGCAATTCCTTGACTATGTTTTGCGATCTTTCTTGAATTTTCTCAGTTATCTGGTGTCTTAAAATGACAGATTTTTCACATGGCAAGGAAACATTGTTATAAAAACTAGATCTGTTACCTTAAAAAAGGAAAATACTTAATGGCTTTTTCCTTTTTTTGGGGGGGGTGGGGGATGATATACTTTGAGAGTTGGTTTGGTTTGGTTTCTGTGATAAAGGATCGAAAGCAACTTGGTGAGAAAAGGCTTTATTTGGCTTATGTTTCTACATCACTGTCCATCAGAAGCCAAGATATGAACTCAAGGCAGGAACCTTGGGGTTAGAAATTAAGTAGAGACCATGGAAGAATGCTGCTTACTGGCTTTCTCCTCATGGCTTGCTCAGTGTGCTATTTTAAAAAACAACAATGGTCCACATGGCTAAAGGTAGCATCATTCGCAACCAGGTTGGACCCTTCACATCAATCAGTAATCAAGAAAATACTCCCACAGATTTGCCTACAGGCCAGTCTTATACAGGCATTTTCTCATTTGAGGTTCCCTTTTTTTCAGAATGACCTGGGCTTGTGTCAAAGTTAACAAACAAGTAGCTAGCACAAGAGGTAAATTTTAGGAGATGATTGATTGACTTTGGTTGCAAACAGTTGATTAGGGACACTGATGGGGCAACTGAAGCCTCATAGTCACAAGCCAAGGGTCTCTTTTCTCTCTGTTTGCTGTTGAGAATGGGAAGACATGCACTCTTTCGTTTGTCACGTTTGCCGGGCTCTGCTATGGATCCAGGTATGGGGGGAGAGCCTGGAGGGGAGCTGTGAGCGAGTGCCAGCTTGGTCTTGAGCGGTGAACAATTAAACCCACCTGCCTGTGTACCACGCAGTAGTTGAGATGGACACAAAGACCTTCTTAGGTGGAAGCATCAGACAAGGCCCCTTCAAGGCAAGGAGATTTGAAAGGATGCCACCTTCCTAAACTGTGACCCTTTAGTACTGTTCCTTATGTTCCCCCTCTAGCCATAAAATTATTTTTGTTCCTACTTCATAACTGCAGTTTTGTTACTGTTATAAATCATAATATAAATATTATATAATATTTGAAAGGGTTGTTAGATCAAAGGGCAGGTTGCTTTTCTAGGGTGATAGAAAGGCATTGGCTTTTGTAGGAATGGTGACTCTTAGGGAGGGGCAAGTAGGAGCACATGAACAAAACTGAGGGCCAAACAAGAATCATTGGAGTTTGGGTTGAGACATGGTTCAGCATTTAGGAGCATTGGCTCCTTGCGGGGTTTTAATTCTCAGCACCCTTATGGTGCTTCACAACCACCTGTAACTCTACTTCCAGGGTATCTGATGCCCTATTCTGTCCTCTGTGGGCACCAGGGATGCATATGGTACACAGATCTATATGCAAGCAAAGCACCCTTTAATATGTATGTATAAAATTTAAAGCTCATGTGAGGGTAGGGATCTTGAATGGAAGAAGGGTTGCCACTTTTCAGGGAAGTAAGCTGTGGTTTCTGTCTTTGTTTTTAAGTCATTCAAAGCTTTTTTTCAAGCTTCTTTTTGGAGTCTGAAGGAGCTAGTGGCCTGGATGTGGTTGGTCATAGTGGATTATCTACTGAGAAGTTTCCTGGTGGGGAGTTCTTTTCAGAGCTGGAAGTGGAACAGCCTTGAGGAAGGGAACAAAGGCATAGGCACAAGTAACTGTACTCTGCATCCCAAGGGAGGATGCAAGGCAAGTAGTTCATATGAATGAATAGGTCAGCTGCTGGCCATCTTGGAGTCAGTAGCTCACACATGACACAGTGTAGTGACAACTTTATGATATGGCCCAGGAAGACCATCTTATAGATCCCAAGCTAGGAACAAGAAAGAAAAAGAGCTGGCAAAGGAGATGGTAGGGAAATGATTCACTGCTTGTGGAGGAAGGGGCCTTTGTAGCATGGATTTGGTGTTAGCTGAGATTAAGAGGAGGCCAAAGAGCGTCACCAGAACGTGAAAACCAGCCCAAGAAGGTTCATCCTTTGCTCATGAATACATGTGACCTGCACTCTTGAAGACCTGGGCTCACCTCTCTGTGATGGCCGCCCCAGTTTGTTAGTGCTGGGGGCTCCAAAGTGTTAGACACTAGAGACCCTGGGAGAAATAGAGTCCATTCTTGAGGAAATAGGCATGTTCTTAAATGTTCAGATTATCTCTCATTGTAGCTCTGCCTCTGGTCTATAATATCTTTAATTAGATTTTTCAGGTTTGTTAGTAATGAAAACATTACTAACATGAATACCATTTTGTGATTCTCAGAAGCAGTTTTTTGTTTGCAGAAAGATACTTTGGAAATCAGGATGCATATTAGATTGAGTCACATGGTTACATTCAATTACAGACAATATACCGTTATACATGTCTATAAATTAATAAAATTGAAGTACTTTTTAAACATACTATGTAGTGTTCTAGGACATTTTATGTGGGCCTAAAGATTTTTTAAAATCTTATAATTTATTGATAAAGGAAATATTTTTTTTCAGAGGTGAAGACTATGTTGCTAATCAGTATTTTGGTGTTAAAGTATGTAGGGTCCCCTTTCCCTAAGGAACAGGATGTTGCTCCCCATTTTCTAAAAAAAAAAACAAAAACAAAACAAAACAAACCCCACCCCATTCCTGGTGGCATTTTGCCTAAAGCTTCGGAATGGGCTTGCAGGCATTTTCATAGAACAGTCTTTGAAGTGGCAGAGAATGTTTAAGAAACGGAGCCTCATCTCCGTGGCCCAGCGCATCTCTGCAGGGTTACTTTCAGATAGGAAGTTCCTATATGTGGGTTTTTAAAATAAACATTTAAATAAAACAACACTTGAGAGAGTTCACCATTCTTAGGGTGTAATGCAGCAGATTCAGCAGGTGTGCTGCTTAGCTTATTTAAAATTGCTCTTGAGAATGATGTTATACTTTGTTTTGATTGTGTATCAGAATTTTCAGATAGAGGTTTGGAGAAGGCCCAGACAGCTGTTGATAGACAGCTCTAAGAGAATGTGGAGGAGAATGTGGCTGGCCAGAGGATTCTTCAGACAGAGGAGAGTTGTAGCCCTGTCTTCTGTGTGCTGCCAGCATATCTCAGTTAACACCGTGATGCTGGCAGCATCTGAGTAGTTGACCATGGGTACTGAGCATTCTTGCCTTGTATCCTTGCCTTTGGTAAGCAGCTGTGTGTCTCAGTGTGCATGTCAGTGATGGGACATTCTTATCTTGTCCACCACATTCAGAATCCTTCCGACAAGACATCTCTGCTTCTGTGGTCACTATGACACTTGAGAGTGTTTCTTGCTTAGTTTCCAGCTCATGGTATCTAAGCCCCTCTGATATAATTCAGATATTTCTCAAATTGATGGCCATGTAATCATTTCTTTTTTCTTATTTATATGTGGGGCCCCTTTAGAAGAACTGGTCCAAAACAAAGTATATGACTGCCGTTGTCCACTAAGATGCTGGCCAAATGGCCAGTTGTGTGCTTTGGAATAGGCTTGCCTTACTATCCTCAGCTTTTATTTGCCACGTTTCTATTTTCTTTCTCTTGGGTCTTGTCGATGGTTTGGGCTTAGCAGGCAAGCATGGAAAGCTAGTGTTTCTTCTGTGAGTACAGTTGACCTGCATCTGTGGATCCAGTATGTCTCACATGGGAATATAAGCCTTATAATTGTGTCTGTATGTACCATGTGCAAAGTGTTTCTTGTCTTTATTCTCTAATAAATATAGTATAACAACTATTTAGTTAGCATTTTCATTGTATCTGGTTTAAGTAATATGGAGATGATTTGCATAATCATGCCCAATCTGCAGTCTGTGGGCCATGTGTATCCTGGGACAGGCTTGAATGTTGTCCAACCAATTTTTAGATGCCAAAAATGTGTCACAGGGTCAAAGGTTGGATATCTTTTCTTAAAGAATATAGGAGATGTACGTTGGCATATTCCCTTACCACATGATTTTCTTCTACTTAATAGCTGTAGTGGTTTTGTTTTGACAGGTTCATACTATGTAGCACAAGCTGGCCTTGAACTCCTTCCTGCCTCAGGCTTATGAGGACTGAGATTTCAGGCCTGTACCATAATGCTGGACCCTGGTAACTGTGGATATTAATGAACACTTTCTATTTAATGCCTCTGCTTTGTAGTCTCAGTGGTTGCAAGGTCCTGAAGGGAATCAGACCAAGCAACATTACAGAGTGCTGCTCCCTGGCTCCCTCAGTGTTGGCTTTGGAATAATTTTCTGATTCTAAGTGAAGTCACAGAAGATTGTGTTTTTAGATGGTTGGAAGTGTGTGCAAGAACCACGAGCATGTAGCGTTTGAGGGTAGCTGGATCTCAAGAGTCAGAGCTCTCTGTGTGCGTGCGTCTGCTTGGGTCTGTGGGTATGTGGAGGGACAGAACTGATTCTTTCTTGGTCCTTTCTCAGTGTTTGAGACATGAAATGTTTTTGAAGACCTTACCTATTCTTGAACATTTACTGGAAATAACTTACTTTTCTATGAGGGATGCCAAGATAAGCTTGGTTATATATATTCATTGTTCATATCTGAGTATGTTCCTAGGAAAGAATCGGGTTTTTAAAATTTCATCCTTTCAAGACCCCTTTTCATTCAAGAAATGTTCACATGACCCTGGCAATGTAGGTGCATAAAATAGGCATGCAAAGCATTTTTCTGATAACATAAAAGAATAAACTTAAGTTTAGACCATTTTTGGGTATACACAGAGTCTTACCATTTATTAAAATGAAAGTTAATTTGCTTGTGAATGAGATAAATATGTTTGCTTATTTTTACACAAAATTTAAACTTGCTTAAGTGTTTGAATCTGCAGGGTATAAAGCATCTTCAATGATTTGTCTTGTTGTTTTTATTTTATAATTGCCAGTGCTGAAAATGCTGCTTTGTGTAAATATGTACTACAAAATGGTAAAAGTATGTATGGGCCATTTTGTCTTAGTCTCAAGTCAAATTTTAATTTGATAATTTTTTAAAATTGTAACTAAAGTAATTGTGTTTTAAAAATCAAACATTCTGATACACTGGAGCTGGAGAGATGTCTTAAGAGGTTAAGAGCACTGATTGCTCTTCCAGAGGACCTTGGCCTCAGTTCCCTAGTGGTGGCTCACAACTACCTGTAACTCAGATAGGTCCAAAGGGCAGGAAGGCGACTCCAGACCTTCTCAGGCACCAGGCACACGGTGGTACATAGACACAGACCCATGCAAAAGCCCATGTACATAGGATGAAATAAAATAAAATATGTTTTGATACACTATTATTGAGGAATGACTAAAGAGAAATATCTAAAAATCTTTTGTTTTCTGTAGTTAAACCATTCTGTTTCTTGAAGAACAGAAGTTTGTATGTGCAGTGAATGTGCAGTCTCGAGCCTGAGGTGTTCCAAGCAATGTTTGTTGTTGTTGAGTCTACAGGAAGACATGTGCAAAGTACAGACATTGTGTTTAGAGCTGAGGTTACTACAGTGGGCTCATGTAATGTGATACAGTGAGCACTGCCAGACAAACCCCAGGATTGTTGTCCATTTGATTTTGAATTATTTTGGTCATTGAATGTTCAGAAACATTTTCATGCTGTCAAATGTTCTCAGCACCCAAACTTAGGTATGTGGTTTCTTGTGGGGTTACCAACACAAGGCTAAGGAGTTGTGGGATAGAATATAGAGTATATAGGAAAAAAAATAGATTAGGATGATTACTTAGAAACAAGCCTATCATGGTGGCTGATACCTTTAATCCCAGCACTTGGGATACAGAGGTAGGGAGATCTCTGTGAGTTCAAGGCCAGCCTGGTCTACAGCGCGAGTTCCAGGACACCTGAGGCTGTTACACAGTGAAACCCTATCTTAAAACTAAACAAACAAAAAAACCTAAAACAAAACAAAACTTTAAGCAAAGCTAATGATCCTAATAAAAATTCATGTTAGAATCTTTAAAGGTTGAAGGAATTCTAGCATTTTGCCTGTAAAGGCAGTTTGGTAGATTGATGGTTTGGGATATTAACTTATGGTGATACGTTAGGGGCGAGGTTGTGCATGCCTGTAATCCCAGAGGCAGAGGCAGGTGGCTGACTGTGACTTAAAGAAAGGCCAGCCTGGTCTACAAAGGGAGTCCAGGACAGCCAAGGCTCCCCAAAGAAACCCTGTCTGGTGGGAGGGGGAATATCAAAATTACTTTTGATAAACAGCACATGTGTTTTAGTTTTATTACCTGCTGTTTTGATGAACTACCATGACAAAAGCAATTTTAGAAAGGGGCTGTAGTGGTACATTCCTTTAATTTCATCAATTGGGAAGCAGAGGAGTTATGGAGAAAAGTGGTGTGTGTGTAATCAGTTTATACTGTTATCAATTTATCAAAGAGTTAATTAAAATGTTAAAAAGCTAAATCCATAAAGAAAAGTACTAGAAGGCCAGAAGAATGGTTTGTAATGCACAGGTGTAAAAGCCTTAGTCAAGACACTTACGACACCTAGGGATGATACGCAAGAAGGAGGACCCAGGGTGGGATGATCAGTTCTCGAATAGATGGACAAACGGGATGGATATTGAATGTAGGAGAAAACAAGCAACAGGACAGGGGCCTACCACAGAGGGCCTCGGAAAGACTCTAACTAGCATTATATCAAAGCAGATATTAAGACTCACAACCAAGCCTTCAGCAGAGTGCAGGGAATCATATGAAAAAAGGGGGAGTTAGTAAGACTTGGCAAGGGCAAGAGCTCCACAAAGACCAAATATATCAGGACACAGGAGTCTTTTATGAGACTGTTTCTCCAACCAAGGACCAAGTATGGA
>CM053757.1:17387792-17447272 GCA_028658305.1 Pachyuromys duprasi
CCCGGGAGGTGCAGCCTAGCTAGACCCAGAAGAGGACATTGCAGCCAGCCCTGAAGAGACATGATAAGCTAGGGTCAGATGGAATTGGGGGAGGTCCTCACCTGTCAGTGGACTTGGAGGGGGGCAGGAAGAAGATGAGGGAGGGATGGGGAGAGTGGGAGGGAATGAGGAAGGGGGCTATGGCTGGGATACAAAGTATATAACCTGTGATTAATATAAAAATAAATATATTACTTAAAAAAAGACATTTAAGACAATAATTCCCCCCCCCCCCCATCACCGACATTACTTTTCAGACGCAAGCTCCTTTTGGTTCTCCCCAGAGACACTTGTACACTTGTTTCTATTGGTTAAAGCTCCAGAGGGCTATTTGATAGCTTTATATTGATGTTTTTGCTAATTTTCTAAAATGAATCTTCACAATAAGAATAAAACATTTAAGAAGAATAAACCTCATAGCTAATTGTCATGCTAAAGAACACAATTGCAATAAAGAGAAAGTGTGAGGCTACACTTCATAGAAATTGACATTTGTAACCAGGTGAATCTCTAAGTTCGAGTACAGCTAGGGCTATACAGAGAAACTGCATCTTGAAAAACCAGAGGAGGGAAAAGAGTTTGTGACAGCTCACCACTCCAGGTTACAGAAGTCACAGGCACTTGAGGGAACCGGTTTGTGTCACATGCATAGTCAGGAGCAGAGAGCAAAGAATGTGTACAGGTTTGTGCTCAGCACTTCTACTCGCCCATAGCTCACGTAAGGAGTGGTGTACCACAGTGGGCTCTTCTTTCCACTCGAATTAGTGTAGTCAAGATAAAATGCCCACAGGCCAGAATTGGCCTAGATAATTTCCTCACTGGAACTCTCTTTACTGATGTTTCTGAACTGTGTCAAGTAACAAAACTAACTACCACAAGGCTGAGGTGTTATATGCCTTAAATCACAGCACTTAGGGGCAGAGACAGGCAGATCTCTTGAGTTTGAGGCCAGCTGGGTATACGTACAGAGTTCCAGGACAGCCAGGACTACATAGAGAATACCTTTCTTAAAACAAACAAAAAAGCAAACTGTCTAACTACCTGCCACATGTAAGAGCATATGGTCATGTTTAGTGAAGGCCACCACTGGATGACATGGGTTATGTCCTGATGCATCGAGGTCAGTGAGGTCATGTTTCTCAGTAGCTTAGAGTTTTCAAACCAGTGTGTCTCTTACACTGTACTAACTCCCTGGCATGTTAATTTCCATGTGAGCTATAATTCTTGTTTTAAAATGTGTATATTTTAGGGATGGAGAGACATCTGAGTCGTTAAGAGCAGTTGCTGCTCTTGCAGAGAATCTGAGTTTGGTTCCCAGCACCCACATGAGGTGTTTTATCAACCACCTGTAATTCCATTTCTAGGGGCTCTGATACTCTTCTTGCCTGTGCAGGCCTGACATGTACATAGTGCCTAGGCAACACATGCACACACAATAGATGATTGAAAGCATTTATGTTGCATTAATTTTTAAGAAAGACCTTTGAATGTTCATTAAATTGCCTTTCAGAAATAACCGTGTACCTGGTTCCCAGCATTACATTGTCTTCCCAAGGCTGGGGGTGCTTTTTGTAGGAGAAAATCTTATCATTATTTTCATTTGTATTGTTTTGATTATTAGTAAGGATTAAAGTTTTTATATTAGGAATGTGCTCATTGTTTTAATTGTTGTTCGGTTTCTATGTTTGCTGGCTGTCCTGTTAGAAGTTTCTTAGCATACTTCATAAGCAAGGTCTGGCCTTTATGAAAGAAGAGCAAAGAGGTTCAGGATGGGACCCAGCTATGACACAGCCTTCTCGAAACCTAGCCAAGGTGCTTGCCCTCAGACCTCATGTTCTTTTATCACCCGGGACTCCTGGATGAAACCATGCTTTGAGGATGGATAATACAGGAGCTGCTGGTTATTGGGCCTTGAACTCATCCTGTTACTGGGTACCTATTTGAAATGAAGATGGCCAAGAGGAAGAGAAGCAGTACTTTTGGTTGCTGTTATTTGCATTATTGTATGAACTTGTCTGAAGAGTAATGTTGGTGATGGGTGGGAATTACTGCCTTAAATATCTTGACTAAGGCTTTTACACCTGTGCATTACAAATTATTCATCTCACCTTCTCATGCTTTTCTTTATAGACTTACTTTCTTCTTAGCGTTTTTATTAGCTCTGAAAAATTGGTAACAGTATGAATTGATTACACACACACACACGCACACACTCTCTTTCAACTTACACCCTAATTTCTCAATTTACCATCATCTTTTATTTATTTTTTAATGATTAATTGACTCCAATTTGTGTTCCCATATGTTCCCACTGGAGTATCATTGACCTTCCACATCCTTTGAGAAAACATGCTATCTCTGATGCCATCAACTATAGCTCATGAATATGGGCTCATGAATTTCTTCACACTTCATACTAGAATGTTGACTAATTTGATCTTGTGCAGGCAACCATGGTGTCTTGAGTTCATGGGTGTGGTGGCTCTGTCATGTCCAAAAGACTTTCAGTCCAGTTACTGTCCAGCCTCAGACTCTTTCTTCCTATCTTGGATGACGGTGCCAGAGCCTTGTGGAGGTGTTAAGATAGAGATGTCCTTTTTGTGACTGACTAACACTTAATCTCTACACTTTGAATAGTTGTTTCTGTGTTAACCACTGTCATTTAAAAATGATTAGTTTGTATGTGTGAGTGTAGGCGCAGATGTGTGGGGGTGCATGTGCACAAGGTATAGAGTCCAGAACAGGCTGTCAGTTGTCTTCCTCTATAACTGTGTCTATTCATTTGAGTCAGGATCTTTCCCTGTAGCGGCCACTTGCATTTTGTTGGCTGTTTTCATCTCCCACAGAACTGGGTTATACACCATGTTACATGGGTATTGGGATTCAGTTCTGCTCCTCAGCAAGTGCTCTTAACTACTGAGCCTTTCTGTGTTTTATATTTAATATTTCATCACTTTTTTTCGACTTTGAATGTGTGTGTTCACATGTGTGTAAATGCAAGCCAGCTAGCTTGGGGAGTCTTTCATCTCTGCCTTCCAATGCCTGCTTGGCTTTTTATGTGAGTTCTGAGGATCCAAACTCCATGCCTAACACTTTACCCATTGAGCTAGCTTCCCAACTCTAATCCTTTACATCTCTCTCTCTCTCTCTTTTTAATTAATTGATTTATTTATTCACTTTACATCCCAATCGTAGCCTTCTCCCTCCTCTCTTCCTGTTCCCATCCTTCCTATCCCTCCCACGAACCTTCCCCAGCAAATTAAGCCATACCAGGATTGAGTGCATCTTCTTCCTTGGTGTCCTGCAAGGCAGCCCCCCCTGGAGGAATGAAGGAAAAGCATGGAACAGAGTCAGTCCCCGTTCCCCTTTCTAGGAAACCCAAATGAAGATCAAGCTGCATCCGGTACATATGTTTGGGGGCCCACCTAGGTCTCTTTATATTTTCTAATGATTCTTCTAATTTTGTGGTTTTAGTAATTTCTCTAAAGAATGTTTTGGTTATAAAAGTAATGGATATTTTCTGTACAATATTGATACAATACATTAATTTTGGAAAATTAGGTAAAACTAGGTCCTGAAAGACCCGAGAGAGAGAGAGAGAGAGAGAGAGAGAGAGAGAGAGAGAGAGAGAGAGAGAGAGAGAGAGAGAGAGAGAGAGAGAATATATGAGTGTGTGTGTGAGTGTGTCTTGACGGCCACAGTAGTTGTTTTTCTCTGCTGCCCATACTGATGGCCAAAAAGCACCAGATTTATCTTGACTTCTGTGATCACCTGTGAAGTTTTAGGAACAGATCTATTGAGCCGGTTATGGTAACATAATTCCAGCACTTGGGAAATGGAGGGCAGAAGGATTAGCCCAGCCTAGGGTACGTGAGATCCTTTCTCAAAACAACAAAACTAACCAAACAAGAACCTAGCTCTTAATAACATGTAATTCCTGTATTATATTATTCTTCCTTGTAAAGTTCTTAGCTCCCGTGGCTTTTAGTAACCATGGTCTCAGTCAATCTTGGATATTTTCATCATCGCAAAAGGAAACCCTGCACTATTAGCAGCTGTGTTCTCCAGAATGACCAGCTCTAGCCAATCTCAGATATTTGCTCTATTCCTATGCATTTCTTGACATTAAACAGAAATGGAATCATACAGTGTATGTATGGCCTTTTTGTGCCTGGCTTCTTTCACTGAGTTAAGGTTATATTGTAGCAGATGTCATTTCTTAATGGTTAGAAATATTCCAGTTTGAATAGACCACATTTTATTTTTCTCTTGATGAACATTTGGGTTGTTTGTGTTTCTGGTTGTTATAAATAATACTCCTGTGAACTTTTTGAAAACATGTTTTTGTATGAATATATCCTTTTAACTATGTTGGATATCTGCTCAGGAGTGCAGCCAGTTACAGGGTGATGTACTGTTTTGTGTTCAGGAACTTCCAGACAGTTTTCTAGTATCTTAGTTTTTTTCCCCTTTCTTTCCAGTGCTGTGTGTCTCCTTTTTCCATGTCCTACTCTACTGGACCACTGCTGTTGTTTAGCATCTGCTTTTGTATTTATAGCCATCTTGGTGGTTTTAAAGCTATGCTCTGTGGCTTTCATTTATCTTTTGTTTGGTTTTTTGTTTTTATTTTGTTTTTTAGATAGGTTTTCTTGTTCTCTCTCTACACACACACACCCACCTCTGACTGTCCTGGAACTCACAATGTGGACTAGGCTGGCCTCAAACTCAGAGATCTGCCTGTCTCTGCCTCCTGAATGATGGCGTTAAAGGTGTGAATCACTGCACCCATCTCCCTTTTATTTTTTAAATAAAAAGTTAGAGATCTGTATGAGTGCTTTACCTGCGCGTGCGTGCGTGCGTGCGGAAAGGAAGTTGATTCTCTCCTTCCATTGTGGAATCTAGCCTTTGAACTCAGGTGCTTGTATTTAAGACAAATCCCTTTTTTTGTGTGCATTAAAGGGAAAGTCCTGTTTAAGCACCTTCCCTCTGTTGATTTCTTGGTGCCTACCTGGGCAGTAGGGACTGGATATGTAAGTAGAGACTCTGAAGGGTGCTTCTGACAGATACTAGGCCACCTGCAGCCCTCTGTTGCTCATTAAATGCTAGTCTGGGAGATGCAATTAAATCTGCCCCTCATTTTCTAGGAACTTTGTAAAAATTGGACCAACCAGTGCTAGGGAAGTGGTTCAGCTAGTAAAGTGCCTACATGAATATTTGAGTTTAGAGTCCAAGGGCCCATGTTTTAAAAAAGCAGTGTTTAGCCCTAGTGTTACTGGGGTAGACAGGCAGATCCCTGCAGCTCACTGTCCACCTGAAACCATAGCTTCAGGTTTGGTGAAAAATTATCTGATTAAATAAGGGGGAAAACATCCTATGTCAACCAGGCTTCCATATATACATGTTGAACACATACACATTATATTTCTCTTCTAATTGTGTGTTCATAGTTAGGATTTTTTTTAATTTTTAGATTGGGGGTGGAGAATCAGTGGTTAAGAACACTTTTTGCACTTCTAGAAGATGCAGATTTGATTCTTAGCACTCACACTTACTACTACTTAGTAGCTTACTACTCACTTAGTAGCTGACAGTCATCCATAATTCCAGTTCCAGGAGATCCAATGCATTCTTCTGACTTTTGTAGGTACCAAGTGTGCTTGCATAGACATACGTGTAGGCAAAACACATATAAAATGAGTAAATCTAATTAATTTTTTTTTTTATGTTTAAATGTTGGTCTTGTGTATATGGAGGTCAGGACAACTAGTATTTGGTTGTCTCCTGCCACTGCTGTGGGTAATTGGGGATCTAACTCAGGTCATCAGGCACGGCAGCAAGTACCTCACTGGCCCCAATGATTCATATATTAAAATAAAATTGAGAAGATAAATGAGTGTTAGTGACTCAAATTGGAAATATCAGAATATTTAAGGATCAGAAATCCTTGATGTATAGGTAATATAGTGTATATTTTGACATTTTTCTTTTTTTGCAAACCTATATGCTTCTATGAAGAATGTGTGTAAAGAATAAGACCCCACAGGCCTCATTGTCCATTTTCCTTGTAGATAAGAGTTGTTCATATAGATAAAAACAAACCAACTCAGTTTCTATAGTTTTAGCAGATTGTCAAATAGTTTTTTTAAAAAATATTATGAGTGGAATTTTTTTTTTAAAAATTGTCTTATTGGTGTTTGACTGCATGTATGTCTATGTGAGGGTATCGGAACAGGAATTACAGACAGTTGTGAGCTACCATGTGGGTGCTGGGAATTGAACTCAGGTCCTCTGGAAGAGCAGTCAGTGCTCTTAACTGCTGAGCCATCTCTCCAGCCCCCATGAGTGGATATTTTAATGAAAGACAAAATACTTCTTTCTTACAGTAAGAAATCATTAAAAATATATTTGGTCATAGTGTTTCCAGTAAGTGTGTCATGCCTTTCTAAAGATGGTGACCACAGTGAGATCAAACCGCTTGTGTTCCCCTAGGTGTAGCACAGAGACACACCACCTAACAAAAGGTGGCTGTGATTCTCAGCTGTGTGCTGCAGTTCTCCAAGGGAATCTGTTTTTATTAAGTGGAACCATATAAAATTGCCAACATTTTGCTCTTGGGACTTCCATAAGCAGCAGCACCCTTTGGATCAGCTGACACGTATGGTGAGCTGGATGGAGTATGCGTTGTTGCAGACACCCAGAGCCAGTATCGTTTTCTGTTACTGTGGTCATTTGGGTAATTGTATTCAAGTGAACTTGGATTAGCTTTGGGTTTTTGGTAGATTAAAGAAAACTTCCACCAATTCCTTTAGCCAAGTTGTCGGTGAGTTTTCCTAGTAATTAGAGTGAATCAAAACTCTAAAAACTTAAGATATTTTTGTTACTTTGTTTTATTTTAGTCCCAGTTGCAAACATCAGTGGGAATTGGACCCACACAAGGAATTGCAACAGGCCCCACAGCAGACCCAGAAAAACGCAAACTGATACAGCAGCAGCTGGTTCTACTGCTTCATGCCCACAAATGTCAGAGACGAGAGCAAGCAAATGGAGAGGTTCGGGCCTGTTCTCTCCCGCACTGTCGAACCATGAAAAATGTTTTGAACCACATGACACATTGTCAGGCTGGGAAAGCCTGCCAAGGTAAGTGCCTTTTTCTGAACGAGTGGCTGTTGTTAGGGTGGAATTTGCCTTTATTATTTTTCAGCAGCTTTGGTGGTTGGAAAGCCTGAATGGTTTAGGTGCTGGCCTCCTGGTGGTGTGACCTAGACTATATTGTTCCCACATTCCCCACATCTGCCACTCGGCGTCCCTGAAAAGCGTCCCTGCTGAGGAGGCAGGTGATTTGGTGCTCTGATACTCTGAACTACTCCTGCATGAGGCTATTCCCCAGTTTGCTCTTTTTCTCCTTCCTTTCATGAAGGACTTCTGTTACTTCTTGAGTATTCCTTGCTAATGTCTATATTGTGGTTGTTTGGGGCAGTAATACACACAGGCAGGAATACCTTTTTCTGCGCCCCAGCATCTGTCTTGTGGTTGTTTCATAGATTCAGTCTGTCAGTGACACACTGCCTTGCTCTTCTGTCCTCTCTCTTAAGGTTGCTCTGATGACATCCATGTCATCATCCCTTGGAGTGTGGGGGTGGGGATTAGGCACATGCATCTTGTATTTTCCTTCTTTAGATTTTTATTTATTTTTTTTAACCATGTCTCAGTTTCACAGGAGGAAGTGTTTTCCTGTTAACAGCTGTGATTTCTTGTAATCTTTATTCTCTTCTCTTCTCTTTCTTGTATTCCTAAACCTTGGGGAAAATATCTTCCTGGTCTCCCTCTATCCCGTGTTGTCATTTGTGAATCCCTGGAATAACCCAGATTATGATAGAAACACAGAATAGGGGAGGGAAGGTTAGACTTTAGAATATGAAGACTGGAAATATTCAGGGTTGGTTACTTTCTCAAGTATTTTACAAAGTACCCGGGTTCCTTTTAGAATCTCCACAAACTTCTCATTGGCTTTTCTCTCTCTGTTTCTTCAGTGGTAGTTCTTAGCTGGTTTCATCCTGAAATATAATTTAATGTTTTTATTTTTAATTGTGACATTGTAGAACTCTGCTTGTTCTGCCTTTCATTGTAGATGCTCAGTATTTCAGAGGTTGATAGCTTTTGTTCTATTTTGTGGGCAGAACCTTATCACCCATCATTCATAACATTGCTTCTGTGGGAAGTTTTTGGCTGGAGTTATTGACAGTCAACTTACAAACTTTTTGGACAGCTTGTTTGTAAGTTAAGGACTGCCTGTATCATATTATGGTTACACTTGTTACCATTTTTTTTAATGGAATCTGGCATTATAATTTAGGTGTAATTGAAAGTGTGACGATTTGGATAGAAAAATAACATCTCGTTGTTTTTCTGGTCATAGTTGCCCATTGTGCATCTTCACGACAAATCATCTCTCATTGGAAGAACTGCACACGACATGACTGTCCTGTTTGCCTCCCTTTGAAAAATGCCAGTGACAAGCGAAACCAACAAAGTAAGTGAGCACGGGGGCAGAGAAGCTTGGAGATAAGAGTAGAAACTGTTCTTAAGAGAATGCTGAGAGTAGGTAGGTAGTGGGCAGGGGTCACCAGCACAACATGCTTTGTGAGGTAGGGTCAACAGTGACCTAGGTACAGCCAAGCTCAGTGGGCAAATGGGCTTTCAGTGAACTTTGCGAATAGCCATGGCCATGCTGGGCTTTCATGTACCTCCACCAACCCACTTAAACCTGAAGGAGTGCAAAGCAGCAAGGTTGCTTCTATCAAGTGGCTGTCAGGAAGATTTGGCATTTTCTGATAACACTTAGTATGAGGATTTAAATGTTAGGTCATCCACATGGACAGTGACATCATGGGGGCAGTAGATGGGCATCTTTTTGTGAAGACCCTGTTAGGTTGTATCCATGTAAGAGCCTGGTAATTTTGCTTATGCAGTTCCCATACCTGCTAGTGTAACAGCTTATTGAGCTTTAGACTGAGGACCTCAGTCTCAGGTTGACACATCCTGCTCATCTCCATTGTTCTGTTGTCTTCTGAGTTACCGGTGTAGACGTCCTTGATGTGGTTGCTCTTACTGCATGTGGCCCCTGGATCCCTGCTGTTTTTAGGCATCAGAGCCTTAGGAAGGATAACACCTCTTCCCAGTTTTAAGACCCTTTGCCATCATTTCAGAGGCTGAATTGTGTCTTTGGATACGGCAGTCATTGGAACATCTAGAAGGTGCTCTTGGATCCGTCCATGTCATCCTCTAGTTGGAGGCGTGCCCTCCTTTAGTGATCTTTCAACATGGTACTGTCTTTCTCATCTTTCACCATCTCCACTCCTCCCAGATGTTCTGAGTATTCTTTACTTAGAATATCTTCTTGAACGTCTTCACAGGTTCCCCTTCTTCCTGGTGAACATGTGCTGCTTTCTTTCTGGCTGGCTGTACATGGCAAATCACTCTAAGAGTGCCGTGGAGTTGAGTGCTGTTGCTGCCTGTTTGATCTCTTATGACATGCTACCATGCCTGGCTTTACATGGGCTATGGGAATTCGAACTCAGATCCTTATACTTGCATGACAGGTGCTTTAGCCACTGAGCCATCTTCTTAACTGCTTAACTCCTGAATTTTTAATATATGATTTTCCTGGGCATCTCTTATATAAAATGAAGTTCTGGGATACTGGATTCCATGAATATGAGCTAGGATTTTTTTTCTTAACTTTTAATTTAGGGGTGTGACTTGTGTAGGATCTTTTTAGCTTAATATGTACATACTGGTATGAAAATTGTTAACCTTTGTGATTCCTCTTTTTAAGAAATACTTACGTGGTTTTTGTTCAAGAGGGGAAAAATGTGTGGTTTGTTTTTCTTAACATCCTTATAACTAAGTATGAGAATTGACTGGGTGCAAACTTTCTCAAGTGGTCAACCACAGTGTTTCTACTAGTCATAACATGAGATGTTAGCAGGGGGACTTGAGAATGTAAAGTCACAGGGAGAGTCGAGAGCATCTCTACAGAAGATTTTGGTATTTTTAATCGAAAAAATAAAAAATAAAAGCACTTTAAAAAGTTATGTGCTTTTAAAATTTGTAATTAGTGTGTGTCTGTGTGTACATGTGTCTGTAGGCGCTTTTGCTCACAGCTGAGCCTGTGGAAGCCAGAGGTCATCTGGTGTCTCTAATCATTCTCTTCTTTCTATCTGTCTGTCTCTATCTTTCTATCTACCTATCTACCTATATACCTATCTACCTATCTACCTACCTACCTACCTACCTACCTACCTGTATCAATCATCGACTTAATCTACTTATTCATTGATTTATTTATCAAGGTACTTACTTACTTGCTCTTTATTTATTCATTCATTTATTTATTTTGAGGTAGTCTCTCATTGAGCCGGATCTCATAGTTTTGGTAGATTGGTGAGCCGTGAGCCCCTGGAGTCTCTTGTCTTTACCTCCTTAGCACCAGGGTTAGGCTACCACCACACACAGCATGGTTTCTTTTCTTTTTTTTGTTTTTTTTTTTACGTGGGTGTTGGAGATCTGAACTTGGCTCCTTGTGATTGCTCAAGGAGAGCTTGTCCATCATCAGTCCTGGCTTCTGACCTCTGGTAGATTCTGTGCCATGTGCTTAAATCCCCATACTGGAACCCACAGCTGAATATATAGACATGCTGCATAGATACTTCTAGGTTGCTTGCTAAAGATGTGAAAATCTGGGCCCCATTTGGCTTCTTTTATTAGAATCTGTATTTTTTTTTAAACAAGTTTCTTGGTATTTTGGTGTGCACATAAACTCTGAGATGCGGATGCTTAGAATGTCTACAAGTACCAGGTTTGTGTCAGAGCTGTAGGGAGGGATAGAACCCCACAGCATTTAGATTTGTACTTCAGGGCTAGCCCCCGCTCCAGTCCCGGACTTGGCCTGAACCACAGAATGACAGTCCCCAGCGACTGTGGCAGCAGTCCTCCAGCTTGTCGCTCAGGACCCTCATGACCTCCGCCTTTATTTTGTGGGGTACCTCTTTATCTTATTTCTAGGCATATTTTGGATTGTTTTTGTTATATTGAATTAAAATCAATCCCAGAATTCACTCCTATACTGCATTTCCTGAGCTCTGCCTGACCAGGCCCTCAGTTCCACCTGGGAGCCCTGTGACCTCCAGGCACCACTAACACACTAATAGAGATTGGGTTGGGGAGATAGGGCCTGGGTGGCGTCACAGAGTGAGAGAGCCATGAGGTCCCTGTCCCTGCCTTGATCGGAGAGTGCTGTGTGTCTCTTGGCTTCCGAGGAAAGGCACCTTTGAGAGCTTGGCCACTCCAGTCTCTCTAGTTGTTCGTGTGCCCTGCACTATGCACAGGGATAGACTGATGAGGCGGTACCTTCTACTAGGCAGAGATATGTGTAGATCTCACTGAACCTAGCACTGGTTTTTCTGTACAATAACTGCCTAGCTTGCATTTTCATTTATCTTCTACAACTCTGACATTGAAATTTAATTTGTTTCCGTTTTGTTAAATTTTCCAATTAAGCCCAATTTATTGAAAATGATTAGAGCCGGCAGTTGACTGGTTAATTGAATGTTTTTAGTTAGTAACATACCCTTCACAGGGGAAAGACTGTCTTGGCCCTCTATTCACAGATTGATGGGCGCGTCTTACAGAGACCATAATAAACTTGGCCGTTGTTTCCTAGGCTGTGGCTCCCTGCATTAGCTGCGACAGAAAAGCAGTAGTAGGGCAGAGAAGGCATTAAGCATCAGAAAGGGCAACGCATGCCAGAGACCATGGCTCCTGCCTGGCTCAGCACTTAGGAGGGGGAAGCAGGATTGCCATGCACTGGAGGCCACCCTGGGCTACCCAGTGAGGTAGAGGCCAGCCATAGCTAAATAGCTACACTCAGTCTCTCCTGCCCCCAAACAGCAGACCAAAATAACAACAGCCAAGAAACTCCTGAAAGATGTATCTGGATTCAGGAACGCCAT
This sequence comes from Pachyuromys duprasi, assembly GCA_028658305.1. Classification (NCBI taxonomy): domain Eukaryota; kingdom Metazoa; phylum Chordata; class Mammalia; order Rodentia; family Muridae; genus Pachyuromys; species Pachyuromys duprasi. The sequence goes on from CM053757.1 coordinate 17,399,843, forward strand.
CTTACAAGTTAGGATGGCTCGAGCCAGCATATTGGAACTCCTCAGGGTGTAATACTAAAATTCAAAAGGGAAAAGACCAAGTAGATAGTTTTCAGTAGCATCTCCAGTGCAGAAAGCTCTTTGTCAGGAATGCAAGTAGGTGAGCTTTTAAGGCTCTGTTCATTCTTGCTCACCTCAAGGTGCTTAGAGGGGAGGGATTGAGGTTAAGGGACAGATAGTGACAGATCCTTTGCACTGTTTGTGTGGCACTTTACATGGCCTCATATGATAGGTAAACTGAACCTGAGCCCTCCCAGTTACACCAGCCTTGTGTGACAAGAATAGGTGATGAAAAACAAGTAACAGGACAAGAGCCTACCACAGAGGGCCTCAGAAAGACTACCTAGCAGGGTATCAAAGCAAATATTAAGAAACATAACCAACCCTTTGGCAGAGTACAGGGAATTATATGAAAGAAGGGGGAGTTAATATGACCTGGAGAGGACAGGAGCTCTGCAAGGACCAAATATATCAGGGCACAGGGGTCTTCTATGAGACTGTCTCTCCAACCAAGGACCAAGTATGGTCATAACCTAGAACCCTTGCTTGTATGTAGCAAATGGTAGCTCAATACCCAAGTGGGTACACTAGTAAGGGGAACAGGGACTATTTTGGACATGAACTCAATGGCTGGCTCTTTGACCTCTCTGCGCCCCCCCCCCCCCCCCCAGGGAGGAGCAGCCTTGCTAGGCCACAGAAGAGGACATTGCAGCCATTCCTGAAGAGACCTGATAAACTAGAGTTAGATGGAAGGGGAGAAGGTCCTCCCTTTTCAGGGGACTTGGAAAGGGACAGGGAGGAGATGAGGGAGGGAAGGATGGGAAAGAGAGGGAATATGGGAGGGGGCCACAGCTGGGATACAAAGTATATAACCTGTGAATAATATAAAATAAAAATGTTAAAATTAAAAAAATAAAAAGAATAGGTGAAGAGTAGACTGAGTCCCAGCTTCCAGATAAACAAGTTTTTCTCTGATCTAGGTCTCAGGCTGTGATTTGATATGTGTTGGATGATTATTAGATCCCTCTTGTTTTTCCCAGCAGCAAGAAGTACATAGTGCTAGCTGCTGTATCAAGGAACCTAGTAGGGTGTAGTATGAATACTGGAAGTATAAATACCTAAAGATAAACAGACCCATTGGCCCTGTGGGAATTTAGGGAAGGGTATTGAATACTGGTAGCTACTTTTATATGACTGCTGTCATTCTGTGTCCCCCCCACCCCCCTTATGAATTCCTGTACCCTCTAGATGTTAGTGTCTTTCCTTCTTAGTGCTTAGCATTGTTTGGAGCTCCTGGTGAGTTATGTTTTGGTGTCAAGTCTGTTTGTAGGTTTGTTTGTTTTTGTTTTGTTTCTGGGTTGTTAACATGTCACGTTTCCTGCATGTTTTCTGCTAGGTATATTTTGTTTCAAAATGAAAATAATATTTATATTTAGGAAACATGTTTTAAACATAAGTAGAAAATAAACTGACCATGTCAACAGTATCCATGAGAGGTTTAGGTGAATGAGACTGTTTACTCCATATGTGTCCCTGAGTTTAGGAATGATATTCATTCTATGGTGGGTATTTTGTCTAAACAGATGACCTTTGAGATGTGGAGATGAAAGAATATAGTAGGATAAAGTCATTAAAGCACAGTCATTGAATCTTCACCTAGAAAGGGAGGTCCATATATATACTTGTTTCTTCAAATTCCTGTGTCTGTTCTTTCTTAGGCCTAAGGTGGCTGGAATTGTTCTGGCCTTGGGCTAAGCATTTAAGTAGCATGTGTAAGAAGATATGACAGGGGAGAGAGAGGTGGGGAGGGTAAGGAAGGGAGAAGGAGAATGAAAATATGTATCTTGAAGGAGAGGCCTGTGAATTTTGCTATACAAGGGAACACTGGGTAATTAATTTTCTTTTTCTATGTCATAACTCTTTTTGAAAAATTATCATGCTAGTTGAGGAAAATGATGGGCACATGCTTATATTTTCAGGGACTATTAAACATTCAGTATACTTTAAAAATATTCTTGACTATTTTATTTGCACTCTTGTCAAGGTGTACCTTGGGAATTGCATTTTATTTATAATGATGAGATGGTCGTGGTACTTAAGTGTATCTAATGAGTGTTAATGAGTTTGAGATCTGACTGTCTTTATTAGAAAACTTAATAGCATAGAATAGGTAATTACCATGATTTTTTTTCCTTTTACACATTTCAGTTTAATTATGTTGCTCTGATAAGTATTTCAGCTGTGTATTATACTTGCATAGAGGTTGTTGTAAGAATATTACCAATTAACGAGGTGGTGGTGGTGCACACCTTTACTCCCAGCACTCTGGAAGCAGAGGCAGGCGGCTCTCTTGAGTGCGAGGTCAGCTTGGTCTAAGAGTGAGTTCCATGTACACAGAGAAACTCTTGTCTCTGAAAGCTGGGAGAGGGACTAGAATATTACTAATTCAAAGAAAGGCTTTGTGACTGTTTCATGTGTCAAAAAGTTATAATGTGAGCTTTATAAACTTAATATATAAGGGATGTTGTGGTGATTTTACTTCTGATGTGACTCTAAAATTTGTACAAGTTTAAGGACCTTAAAGATAAGAATAAGAATACTGTAATGGAAAACCTCTGCCATACAGAACACTCATCCAATGGATGGACTGTATGGTGGGTAAATGGTATAAACTTATAATGACCAAAAAGGGAGCATTACAGGCTTTGTCGTTTTATCTGAAACTCTTTGGGATGGGTTTATTATGTGGACAATGTTTTTTTCTTTTTAATTTCCTGAGGTTAGACACCCAAGTGGGACAGCTGCTCTGCTTGTGGCCTTGGGTGAGCTACATGTGGTGCATCTAGGTCCTGAGTATCAGGAATACTGAAGAGACACCTAAATAAAATAAAGCCTCATTCCATCTGTTAATTTTAGGCAGATCTGTCAGTCAAGTATAATATAGCCCGGCATTTTGCTCCCCTGGACAAGAATTCCAGAAAGGCTAGTGGGCTAGTGGCACACGCCTGTAATCCCAGCACTCTGGGAGGCAGAGTCAGGCAGATCTCTGTGAGTTCGGTGCCAGCCTAGTCTTCAGAGTGAGTCCAGGACAGCCAAAGCTATACAGACAACCCCCCCCTCATCATTTATTACAGTTTATTCAGTTTGTATCCCAGCTGTGTCCCCCTGCATTGTCTCCTCCCAATCTCACCCTCCCTTCTCTCCCCCTTTGACCCTAGCCTTCAGGTCTCATCAGGACTGGTTGCATTGTCTTCTTCTGTGGCCTGGCAAGGCTGCTCCCACAAGAGGAGGTGATCAGAGAACCCATCATGCCAGAGAAACCCCTGCTCCCTTTACTAAGGAACTCACTTGGAGACTGAGTCTATGGGTTGCATCTGAGCCAGGGTTTTAGGTCATCTCCATGCATTGTCCTTGGTTGGCGAATCAGTCTCTGCAGGGCCCCCAGGGCTCAGTGTTTTTGGCTGTGTTGGTCTCCTTTTGTAGTTCCTGTTCCCTCCAGGTCTTTATATTGCCCTCTTCTTTCGTATGATTACCTGCACCCTGCCCAAAGTTTGACTATGAGTCTCCGCCTATGAGAGGCTGTCTGTGGAAAGCTCCTGTCCTGTTCCCTGTCTTCTGAACTGCTTCCAATGTCTATCACATTTTGCTAGATGTCCCGCAGTTGAGGAATGGATACAGAAATTGTGGTACATTTAGACAATAGAATACTACTCAGCAATTAAAAACAAGTAAATCATGAAATTTGCAGGCAAATGGTGGGAACTAGAAAAGATCATCCTGAGTGAGGTATCTCAGAAACACACACACATGGTATATACTCACTTATACGTGGATATTAGACATATAGGTTAAACATACTAAAATCTATAGGCCTAAAGAAGCTAAACAACAAGGAAGACCCTAGGGGAAAAAAACCTCTCTTTAAAACCCCAAAAAAAGAAAAGAAAGAAAAAAAACGGCTCATTGCTAATGCTATCATTACACAAGTGAGTTTAGAGAAATGCCATTTTGTAATTTAAAGGATCACCTCATAGGTTTATTGATTAAAAAGTGTCCAACCAGGTTTTGCTTTGCTGTTTTTCTCAGTTTACAGAAGTGAGCACTAAAAGATAGAAGGGGCAGTAGCTTAAAGCAAGGCTTCTTCCTTCACTTGAGGGGTAGCTGCTGACCATTCAGAATCCTATACTGTGCCTTTTGTACATTTGACACTCCTTTTAACTAACTTCCTAGGTGTTTCTAGATTTTAAAGCATACTCATTTTTACTAAGTGATCTCTTTTCAATCTTTATGTTCTGTTGCTTTTAGACATAGAGGGTGGATTTACTGTAGATTGTTGTTCTTAACTACTGTGAGACAAAACAGATGAATTGAGCACTGCTCCTTTCTCCTGCTGGCCTTAGTGCTTTATATAAACGCCTAGTCTTTGAAAGGCTTATTTGTCTTACATTATTTACAGTTCATTTGTGGACATATTCCTTTTACTTACCTTTTTTGCTTGTCTGTCTGTTTGTTGTTCTAGCCATCCTGGGATCTCCAGCTAGTGGAATTCAAAACACAATTGGTTCTGTTGGTGCAGGGCAACAGAATGCCACTTCTTTAAGTAACCCAAATCCCATAGACCCCAGTTCCATGCAGCGAGCATATGCTGCTCTCGGACTCCCCTACATGAACCAGCCCCAGACGCAGCTGCAGCCTCAGGTACCTGGCCAGCAACCAGCACAGCCTCCAGCCCACCAGCAAATGAGGACTCTCAATGCCCTAGGTAATTCAAGGAGCACTCAAGAACTAACTTTTTCCAAATATGCTCTAAAGATGACCGTGTTTATTGGAATCCAAAGCTCTTTTCAGTTTGTGCTTTGACTTCAGGTTAATGGCTTTGGATCAACAACCTTCCGGGAAAAAACCTGAGGTGTATATTTGCAGAGAAGATAGTACATGGTTGTAAAAAGAACAGTTGCAAGTGAAGTGGTGATTTGTTCTATGTGTACCACTTTGTCTAGACAGTTTGTAAAGGACATCCTTGTGGCTTAAAATGCAGAATGTAACCTGGGTTAACCTATTTTATAAGGACTTGGTTGGGTCCTGCCATCATGGGAAGTGACCATGTAGAACCAGGCTGCTTAGCAGTGGATACTCAGCAACTACAGTCTTCTGCATCTGGGTAGATCGGTACTTTCTCTGGTCACCCTATTCCATCATTTGCCAGCTTTACACCTTTGGTCATAATCACCACATTTTTTTGTTACTCCCTAGTGTAATTTCCTTAATATTTTTCCTGTGTCCTTTTAATCTCAGGCTCTTACAGTGTGAGTAGTGTATCAAGAAGTTATGAGTGCTGGAACTAGCTAGTGACTCAAAAGGGAGTTACTAAGAAATGGCCAGTTAAGGGCTAGGGATGTCCATTAATGTTGGAGCACTTACTTAGTGTGCACGAAGCCCCAAGTTTGATATCCGCTAATGCTGAGAGAGACAAAAAGAGGCAGAGACGGAACAATTAAAGTCATCTCTATGTTACTTTTTGGGAAAGCACTTAAATGCGTATTAATAATGGCTGTGAGAATGGTTGAAACCCTAATATCCAGATTCTGTATAATTCCTTCCTGTTTAATGGCATAGTTCGTGAATTGCATTAATCTCTGAGTTGCGTATTTTTTGTTAATGTGAGGGTTATAGGCAAATTGGCCTTTCTCTACTTTCCCCCTAAACTTAAATTTTGTAAGTTTACTCTCTGGCATGTAAGAACAACCCCAACACACAGGTATGTGCCAAGCAGGTCAGTGTAGTTTTCGAGAATTTGATATTAATGAAACAGAAAAGTTGAAGGGTAGTGATCATTTTCTCAGTAGCCATAGGGTACAGTTAGAGCAGTAGCCAGCCTCCAAAACACATTTTATTTAATCTATAGAGTAAGAGTGGGAAGGAGTTAACAATCGAATTTGTTGAAGTTAGTCACCACTGATGAAAAATATAGCTTCCAGAGTTTCTGTCCTACTGTATTTTGCTATCCTTCATATGAATTCTTTATATGCTCACTTGCTTATTATAGGAACTTGAAGTGCGTATAGTGTAGGGATTTATTTCATTTTTCTTTGTCTTTAAAGGAAACAACCCAATGAGTATTCCAGCAGGAGGAATAACAACAGATCAGCAGCCACCAAACTTGATTTCAGAATCAGCTCTTCCAACCTCCTTGGGGGCCACCAAGTAAGACCAAGGGTTTAGATAGTGAGGATTACACAAAACTCTCAGAATATGGCAGGGAAATCATTAATGAGGGGTTGGTAATGAATACTATTTTTGTCTTTTCTTATTTTTGAGAGAGAGAGAGAGAGAGAGAGAGAGAGAGAGAGAGTGTGTGTGTGTGTGTGTTGCGCAGATGCTCACAAGGGCCAAAACAGAGTATTAGATTCCCTGGAGCTAGAGTGACCGCAGGCAGTGGTAAGCTACCCAATGTAGGTGCTAGAAACTGAAGTTTGGTCCTCTGAAGGAGAAACAACTACTCTTAATAGTAGGGCCATCTTTCCATACTCTTCTTTCTTTTTAAAATGATTACTATAAAACAGAACCAATTAAACAGTTTAAATTTTGGTGGATAAACATTACTTGCTTCTCTAAGACTTTGAAGGTCACTTGTTTGAAGAAGATGGGGAGTGTATTTGATTCACCTGAGTAGCTGGATGAAGTGTCTTTATTCCCTCTTTAGCCCATTGATGAATGATGGTTCAAACTCTGGTAACATTGGAACCCTCAGCACGATACCTACAGCAGCACCTCCTTCCAGCACTGGTGTTCGAAAAGGCTGGCATGAACATGTGACTCAGGACCTGAGGAGCCATCTAGTGCATAAACTGTATGTAACCCTCATCAGCCAGATTCACAGTTTGTGGCTGAGGGCGTTATTGAATCTTTGTGGGTACATAGATGTTTGATTTTGTTTTTCATCTGCATGTTGGACCCCAATTTACAGCTCAGAGCTGCGCAGGGTCCATACTTGATTCAGAAAGTATTCAGTGAATACCCATTGTTAAGAGACCTAGGAAGGTTGACTCTGGTCCCCATGGTATGGTGACATCAGAAAGCATGGAGAACTGACCTGAAGGGCATCCTCTTTGCTTTTGAGCTCAACCATGTTCAGTGACTGGAAACTAGTTATAGAGCTCTCTAAAAATTGAGGAAATTTGGGGTTGGTGAGTATAGATGGTATGACCCTTTACATATAGAAAGTTAATGCTTTCAAACTCCTTATCCCAAGTTGAAGTGAAGTTAATTAACTTCACTTATTTTGATCTGTTATAATGAATAGTTTCAAAATAGGAATTTGGAATCTATTCTTAATGACATAGAACATATTTGTATTTGGTGTGTAGATGAAAGGTTAGTATTGTTCCCCGTGTTCATGAAAAGGGCAAAGAGATTTGGGTCCCTACAGGTAGCTAGCCATTCCTGTTTTTTTTTTGTTTGTTTTTTGTTTTTTTAGTTCTCCTATGACTACCTTGAAAGCAGGTTGATAGACTATATTGTCCTTTCAGTGTCCAAGCCATCTTCCCAACTCCTGACCCTGCAGCTCTGAAAGATCGCCGCATGGAGAACCTGGTTGCCTATGCTAAGAAAGTGGAGGGAGACATGTATGAGTCTGCTAACAGCAGGGTATGTTGCCAAGAAGCTGTTGAGCCTATTGGTGGGAAATGGTGTGTGTGTGTGTGTGTGTGTGTATGTGTGTGTGGGTGTGTGTGTAGTTATATAGTTATCCAGAACTAGGAGAATCTCTGCTCTAAGGACCTTGAGCACCCTGATCGGAGATATGTCCCAGTGAGGTTGAGATTCCTTCACAGCTCTCCTGTAAAGCACCAGTGTCATGGTAGAGGAGTCCAGAGGACCTATAAAAGCAACATGTATCCTGGGGGGTTCTTTTTTTCACAGTAGGTGTTTTTTAGGAATATTATAGCATATTATATATTGTTGCTAGTGTCAGTGAACACCAAAGAAAATACAGTGTTTAGCACTACTGTTTGGTGTATTCAGTAAAGTCATTAGTCCAATAAGTGAGAATGAAAGGAAATGCTGGCAGCAGGGATTGGAGAGGGGAACTATGCTTCGGTTTATCAGATGTGTCAGACCTCATTGTCAGTGCATTTAAAATGTACTCAGGGGTATTAGGACCTGCTTAGTACACCAGGGCCCTGAGTTTGATTCCCAGCAAAATTTGAGTGAGTGAGTGAGTGAGTGAGTGAATAAATGCAGTTTATTTGTTAGTTAGAACATACAAAATAAATTATGTGTTCTTAGATTTTTTCAGTTCCTTAATATTGAATATTATTGCTTTTTAGGATGAGTACTATCATTTATTAGCAGAGAAAATCTATAAAATACAAAAAGAACTAGAAGAAAAACGGAGGTCACGTTTACATAAGCAAGGCATCCTGGGTAACCAGCCAGCTTTACCAGCTCCTGGGGCTCAGCCCCCTGTGATCCCACCAGCCCAGGCTGTGAGACCTCCAAGTAAGGACTACCTTTCTCTCTGCTAGCCCTTAGCCTCTTTGCTTAGTTTTCTTTGTTTTTAGGGTATATATTTAATACATGAAATGTACATAATTGTATATTCATGTTATCCAAAAATCTGCACTTTGTAGTTGTAGTTGTGTGCCAGTGGCCTATGGCAATAGTGAGCTTCCCTCATGGGAAGGCTTTTTCTGTTTTGTCTTTTTCTTTTTCTTCCTCCTCCTCCTTTGCCCTCCTTCTCTACATCCTTCCTCATCCATCTTCTCATCTTCCTCTTTTTTCTTCTTCTTCTTCCAGTATTTCAATACAGGGCTGTTCTATGTATCCTTGGCTGTCTTGGAACTCAACTTGTAGATCTGCCTGTCTCTACCTCCCAAGTGCTGGGCTTAAAGGTGTGCGCCACCATTGCCCAGCATGGAGGAGGTATCCTAAAAGGGTGTTATATCAAGTAATTTTTAGATTGAGCATATTTTCTTTTATTGTTTGCTTGAATTAAAATTCTTTTCCCCTTTATAGATGGGCCCCTGCCTTTGCCAGTGAATCGCATGCAGGTTTCTCAAGGTATTTAACTATTGTCAGTCGTGTTTTAGTTTTTTTCAATGGCAACAAAATTTTCCCCATTTTTCTTGTGTGTGTGTGTTTAATTCTTTCTATTCCTTTCTGATGGGAATATAGCCCATCAAATAATGTGTTTAAAATTTTGGAAATTATAGGAGAGTTTTCCAAACAACTTACACACACATACACCCTCTCCACCTCACCCATCAAAACAAGGAAGACAACATTTAGAGATTATATAAAAGAAACATAGGTACAAGAAGGATAAGAATGTGGGATGTGAGGGTGGTAGCCTTTGGGCACTTCTACTAAAGATACTTGCAAAATTGAGATGGTGTCTTGAGTCTTAGCACATATTCTAACAATAGTGTCGACCTAGCCAAGAAGCTTGGAAACCTGGAATATTGCAGACGTTGCTGTAAAGGAAGGAGAAGGTCCCTCTGAATACTTAGCAGGAGAGTCTATAGTCCAGTCTGTGGCAAGCACTTGTGAGGGACTGAGAAAGTACAGTGCTGCTCCAGGACATCAGGACTGAAGCTATAAGTGGATAGCAGCCACAGGAGGCTGTGAGCAGAGCTCCATAGCTGTCTAAACCATTAAAGGGTCATTTCAAGATTCTGTGGTGATTTGGAGTAGATAGGGCCTCAGGGCTTGGGGGTATTTGTAAGCTTTTTAGCTCTTGACATACTGAGACCTGAGCAACAGGGTATTGCTCCAGGTTGTGAAATAAAATGGGAATGTTCACCAGAAAGGTGTTGCAGTATACAGAGCAGTTTGAGAGGGAAGGGGAAATGACTTAAAGTTGAGACAGGATTCCTGCATACTAAAACAGACACTGGATAAACTTTTCAAGAACTTTTTTGGGTGGATTGGATTTGAGGGGTAGAGGAAGTCAAGTGCTTGAGAAAGTGGCTGGATGTTGTTGGGGAAACATGGACATTGATGTGGATGGGAAGCTGCTGCTGACTTGGGGTCTGACAAGATAACTAGTTAGCTGCAGGTGATAAGAAGAGATGTTTTCTTGGTCATATTTAACCAGCCTTCTTTGCTGGGAAATATCAGTACCTGTAAATGTACTGTTTCTTAACATCTGCAGAAAATTTGCGTGGAGGGGAGACTTTTATGTTTTAAGTCCCTGGAAAGTCTTCTTGAACATTGTTGGAATTTGGCCATTTGAGAGTGGCAGTTTTGGATAGTTGCTGAAAATATAAGAAGATCATCTTTTCGGTGTAGTAGTGGGAAGGCAGGCCTCTCAGAAATTTCTTCAAGGATTCTGTTAGATTGCAGTGTTGGGCAGAATAACAACTTGAACTGGGGTTTATTTACAGCCCATGGTTTCCATAGTTTTATAAAAAGTTAATAAGAACTAACTCCTGTGATCTGAAGACAAAGCTAAACCTTTGTCGTTGATGTGAGGGTGGTAACCTTTGGGCACTTCCTACTAAAGATACTTGCCAAATTGAGATGGTGTCTTGAGTCTTAGCACAGATTCTAATAATAGTATTGACCTAGCCAAGAAGCTTGGGAGCCTGGAATAATGCAGACATTGCTGGTAGGGTCACTAAAGGAAGGTGCACTCTGCTAGTCTGAGGAAATACATCCTTTGTAGATGGGACAACCTCATTCCTTCACATTCCTTATCTGCTTTGTTGCTTCCATGTGTTGTACACATTAGTTCTGGGTTGTTGGAGCCTGCCCTCATGTCCTAATCTTACCTTAGCGCCCCCAACCTTCCCACCTACCGCTCCTGTCAGATATGGAAAGGCTACTACCATCTGCTCTGATTTGCTTGTACCCTGTATTGTCTGTTACCCATGTGTTCTATCTTACTTAGAGTTCATTTCATGAGTATGTTTCTTTTCTTGTGGATGCTTTTGTTAATGAATTATTATAACTGTTTATAGGGATGAATTCATTTAACCCTATGTCCCTGGGTAACGTCCAGTTGCCACAAGCACCCATGGGACCTCGTGCAGCCTCCCCCATGAACCATTCTGTCCAGATGAACAGCATGGCCTCAGTTCCGGGTGTAAGTGCTTCTCCTCTCAGTCCTTGCTCAGTAGAACATTCTCTGAGCAGGGATCTTCTTCCATTGTTACCTGAGATTTTAGGGTACTTACTTCTTTGATTTTGAGTTATGTTTTATTTCCTTAATCTTTCTTAAACAAGCAAACAAAAAACACTATTGCATCAATGAGGATTATTTGACTGTTATTTTTATTGAAATAATAAATCTGTAGGAATTTGCTGTGGAGTGTGGAACAAGCAGCCAACGGCTCATATTGTCAGTGTCCCGTTGACTTCCATCTTGTGCTCCTGAAATAGCCTCCAATAATTAAAGGCATGATTGGATTGTAAATTAATTGCCAGTCAGAGGACAGTTCAACATTGGCTTACTTAAAAGATTATTTGAGAAAGTATAGAAAAGTGCCCAGGAGCTGGGGAGTTCCCAGCAAGTGCTGGCCTTTAAAACCAAAACATACTATCTTTTTAAGTCTTGGGTCTCCGTTGCACTGTGCATCATGAAGACTTTGTTCTGTCACTTCTACACTGTTAACACCCCTGATTCTTGTCTTACAGATGGCCATTTCTCCTTCTCGGATGCCTCAGCCTCCAAACATGATGAGCACCCATGCCAACAACATGATGGCCCAGGCACCCACTCAGAACCAGTTTCTGCCACAGAATCAGTTCCCATCGTCTAGTGGGGCAATGAGTGTAAACAGTGTGGGCATGGGGCAGCCAACAGCCCAGACAGGCGTTTCGCAGGTACATTCAGTGTGGGAGCCTGGACAACCAGTCTTTATGTAGTCCTACTCTCTGTGACAGGATCCCATTTTACTTTTTGGAAACTAGACTTCTAGAATATAACATTGTTCCCCATGTTGTCTGGTAAATTTTACTTTGTTTTAATTCTTCTTATTCCCTCTAGGTGAATTTCACACAAAAAGTAAAATGGATTGCGTGGTTTTGTTCTTTGGATTTCGGCTGCTCTTTTTGTGTTTCAAAAATCTAAAATTAACTTGAAAAATACTGGAACTCCTTGTAGTGAATCTCCTCCTAAGTGACTCAGTTTTGTGTGTCTTGCTGCCCATATTGGGGTGTCAAGGCATCAGAATCGTAGTACTCTTCTCATTGAGCACGTTTCAATTATTTTGTTAAAGCTTAATTTTCCATTCATTTTTCTGCTTTCTTTTCTTTTGGTTAATTGTAGTGCATCACTTATCAGCTGCATACAGAGTATTTAAAATAGGCAAAGTCTCAAATTATAAAATTCTTGTTTTAAACCCTGAGCTAATGCTGAATGAGTTGTTGAATGTATTAGGTTTACTCAGTAATGATTAATTTTCTCTGTCATCTCATTTCTTTAGAACAGAGCTCAGAAAACCAACTCCCCTTTTTTCCCCATGGGCTCTCAGTGTAGCCTAGGCTACAATCTTCCTATCTTAGCCATATGCCACAATGACCAAAACCTTTCCTGTAAAAAGACAGATAGTAAATATGTTCGTTTTTCTGGGCCATAGCTTTTCATTTTAGCTGTTCAGTTCTGCTTTTAGATACTTGTAGACACAGGGAACACTTAAGCATATGGCTGGTTGTGCTTGTCACCCTGTGAAACTGTTTTTGGTGCCTAGGCCTGACTTCTCTCAAGAATGGTGATGTTGATTCAGTTTTTGAAAGATCAACAAATTCTCAAGTGTCTCCTCAGTTGAAAACCACTATACTGAAATATTTTAGTGTCTCAACTCTCTTAAAAACCAAAACCCTCTTTCTGTGGTGTAAGTTACAAGTAGATGTGATAAAACATGAGCTCAATAAGCTAAGTAAATATGTATCAAAGCCATGAATATTGTAGCCAGATATTATAGTTGCACAAATCAAAGTATGAGAAGGATTTTAGTGCTAACTTTATTACATGGTGTTGTACATACTATAAATGTTTAGTCTGTGAAGTTTTGCAAATGGAATGTCCTTGTGACACTACCAGAACTAATTAAGAATCTGTGGTTAAATTTTCATAATTTATTTTCAACTCTCTCGTGTTTTCAATTGGATAAAGTAGTTTTTACATGCTCTTCTTTCCTTTGCTTTTAGGGCCAGGTGCCTGGAGGTGCTCTTCCTAACCCTCTGAACATGCTGGCGCCCCAGGCTACCCAGCTGCCTTGCCCACCAGTGACACAGTCACCATTGCACCCAACTCCACCTCCTGCTTCCACAGCTGCTGGCATGCCCGCCCTCCAACATCCAACGCCACCTGGGATGACACCTCCCCAGCCAGCAGCTCCCACTCAGCCATCCACTCCTGTGTCATCCGGGCAGACTCCTACCCCAACTCCTGGCTCAGTGCCCAGTGTTGCCCAAACACAGAGTACCCCTACGGTCCAGGCAGCAGCACAGGCCCAGGTGACTCCACAGCCTCAAACCCCAGTGCAGCCACCATCTGTGACTACCCCTCAGTCATCACAGCAGCAGCCAACACCTGTGCACACTCAGCCTCCTGGCACACCGGTGAGCCCCTTTCACTTTGTCATTGTCAAGCCAAACTTTCCATAAGAGTGTTCTGTCAGGGGTCTGGAGAGATGGTCCATTGGTTAAGAGTACTATCTGTTCTTCCCGAGCTCCTGAGTTCAATTCCTAGTTTATGGTGGCTCACAGCCATCTATAATGGAATCTGATGGCCTTTTCTGGCTGCAGGTGTGCATGCAGATGGGGCACTCACACATTACATAAATACATTTTTTTTTAAGTTCTTTCAAGCACTAGAGTCAGGCAGAGTCGGGCAGATCCTTGTGGGCCTGAGGCCAGGCACAGCAACAAAGTAAGACCCTGTCTTTAAAAAAAAAAAAAAGGAGAAGAAAGAATATTCTGTGAACGTGCTGTAGCAATTTGCTCTGATGACTGAAAGTGTATCTGTATGTGTGTACCACATGGGCATGTCCTGATGGAATTGGCAGTGAGCTATGATTTGTTCCCATTGTTGGCCCTAAAGGCATGGCTTATAACTACCCTGGGTTAAAGTAGTTAATAGAAATCAGTAGTCAGATTTTCCGTTTTTTGTTCTAGATTAATATTGTCTAGGTTTTGATTGTTTTTGTGCTTAGTTTTTGTGGCCATGCTCCAAACTATAGGTCCTCTAACTTGGCCAATCAACCTTCTTTCCTAAGGAAACTTTTCTTACTCATAATGAAACAGAGTGAGGCTCATCCCCTTTGTGGCTCTATTCCTCTTTGTAGGTGGCTTGGAAGGATGGAAGGTATGTCCTGAATCATCCCAGGCCTGCTGGCCAGTGCCTAGTCAAGTGCCTTTCTAGAAGTACAGAGATCTTAGTATTGTTTTATCAGATTTACATTAATTCCATTCTTAGATACTCAGGCTACAGAATTAATCAAACAGCAATTGCAAAGATGAAATTATCATTTCGCTTTCTTCATAAAGACATATACTTACTCTTCATTTTTGTCTCTAAGTTGTGTTTCCTATCTTCAAACCAGGACGTTGCAAACACTGGCTGCACCCTATGCCCTAAAAATACTTGTTTTTATTTTTTACCTCCTTTATTAGTTCACTTCATTGGCTAAAGCCTTTTATGTGGTCGTGGCATTTTCTTACTCCACCACCATCACTGTCCTGCATTGAACGTGGGCTCATTTGATATTCTGCTTCACAATAGGACTTTATTTCCCAACTTTTATGTAAATACTTAGGTGGTTAGAGTTTGCCTTTCTCCATAAGCATGAATGTTAGTGAACAGAAATAATGGTAAAATAACCCATTTAGAAAGCAGAGAGAAAATAGTTTTATGTCAGAATTTAGAAAACTGTTCTTCCAGCTCTGCATTTTTGGCAAGAAATAAATTGTGTTTCTGACAGTGACTTCCTCCAGAGCTCTCTCTGGGAATATCTGTCCTTTAGTGTTCCTACTAGGCTCTTAGGCTGTATGGAGAAATACTAAACAGGAGAGTAGTATTGGAAGAACCAGACTTGAAGGTCTTTTATGTTCTCTGCCTTACAGAGGTGAACAGAGGTGAACAGAGGTGAACGATGTTGATTTCTTTGCAGCTTTCTCAGGCGGCAGCCAGCGTTGATAATAGAGCCCCCACTCCCTCCTCCGTGACCAGTGCTGAAGCTAGTTCCCAGCAGCCGGGGCCTGATATGCCCATGCTGGAAATGAAGACGGAAGTCCAGACAGATGATGCTGAGCCTGATCCTGGTGAATCCAAGGGAGAACCACGCTCTGAGGTAGGTACTGTTTCTAGACATCAGTGCATGCTCTGTGTGGCAGCTTTACTTACGTATCCTCAGGACCTATCATGATGCTTGAATATTCTTTTTAAATGTTCAAATTTTCTAGAATTCTTTTTGTTGATGTTCTTTGTTCATTTTTAGTTCTGCAGAAGGGGTGGTAGATTCACTTACTGACTTAGGGCAAAAGTCGAAATCAGTAGACCGAGAGCCAAATCTAGCCTGTTAACCTGTTTTTGTCTGGCCTGATCAATATTTTAAAAATCAGGAAGTTACAAATAAACCATTAAATAATGTGCTTTTTCTCAAAAGATGAGCAACTTTGTCATCAGTACACTTACTGTGTACTGATTCCTTTATGGTGGTCATACGTGATATGGGTGGGACATGGGCTTCCCAATTAGTCCAAGTCTCAAATTATACTCTCAGAGCGTATATCTCAGAGCATGGGGTTTTGATCCCCACGTTTTGATTTTTCAAGGAACTCTTATTTCCAAACAAGATCTATCAATATTTTACTGAGCATGTAAACATACTTTTATATTGAAAAAATTTAATTAGAATTATGATTGCACCGGTGCTGTATAAAGTGACTCAACGTACATCAGATATTTTGTTCCTTTTCCTAGTGGGGGGGGTGTAAAGGGAGTGGGGAGAAAGGTCTGAGTGCCTTTGATTAAGGGAACACTGGGCAAGCCTGTGTGTGTAAGGTGACTTCAGAGTAAAGTTGCACTGGGTTACAGGAGTGATAGTCCTGTCTTCTGTGGCTCTGTTTTTCTCAAGATGATGGAAGAGGAGTTACAAGGATCTTCCCAAGTAAAAGAAGAAACGGACACAGCAGAGCAGAAATCAGAACCAATGGAAGTAGAAGAAAAGAAACCCGAAGTAAAAGTGGAAGCTAAAGAGGAAGAAGAGAATAGTGCTAATGGCACAGCCTCACAGTCAACGTCCCCTTCCCAGCCACGCAAAAAAAGTAGGTCACATTTCCTGTAATGTGTGGACTGTGCTGTGCTTCCACACCAAAGATTGAAAGCTGAGGCACAAAAATGATTACAAATTCCCTTTTTGCTCCTTGTCTATCTTTCTCTAAGCATTACCTCTGAGAGTGGAGAAAGCAGGAACTGGAGAGATTCAGTCTACAAGAGAGTTTGCTGGGCAAACTGAGGACCTGAGTTTGGACCCTAGCACTCATGTAAAAGGCTAGGTGTGGCTGTACACATGCATCTGTAAGTCATCATTGTAGGAGGCAGACAGAAAGCTGTCGCTTGTCAGCCACCAGTCCAACACCACAGTCAGTAAGAGATTCTTAAATTTAGGAATAAGACAGGACCCCCATTGTCCTTTTGGCCTCCATGAATGCATGCAAATATGTGTACACCTGCACACATTCAAGTACCATGTACACCGCTCCCCCACCCTACCCATATACATAGAGGGAGAAAAATGATGGTAACAAACTGTGGCTGAAGAATAGCCCTGAGTTGTCTCCTGAGATGAGATGTTGAAGACTAGAGGCAGAGTTGAAATGCTTCTGGATTTTTGAGCAGGCTAAGGAGTTTGGATTCTGCAGAGCCAGGTATAAAGAACTGCTAAAGGATTCAGGAAGGAAAATTAATAAAAATGCTGTGGTTTGAGGCAAATGACCGTGTGTGTGTGTGTGTGTGTGTGTGTGTGTGTGTGTGTGTGTGTGTGTGGTTTCTGCAGATGGAGGGGAGTGAGGGGCTATATAGCAGCTGTGACTTGGCTTGGGGTGGGAAACTCCTTACTTGTGAGGTTAGCTCAGGACAGGTAGAAATTGGGCAAACTCCAATTATGTGTCCACAGTAAGAAGTAATCAGGTGTTGGGAGACTGTCAAGTGACCCTTGTTTAACAGGACTTTGGAAGTTCAGAGCTGCAGGTGGCAAAGACATATTTGAGAGAGAGTGCAGAAAATTTTGGTAGCTGAGGCAGTAAAGCGCCACAGGTAGGAAAGGCATTTCCTTTACCATTGAGGGTGCCAGAGAGGTTTTGACCATGGGGACTGCCTTGCCATTGCCTATCCTTTTAAGAAGTAAAATTGAAAAAAAAAATTTCTTTTTAATTCATTTAAAGTAATAAGTCTGCTAATGGTACCATTTACTCCTCCTGGTAAATGGATCCAATAGTCTACCTGTGATATTACTAGCCTCATTTAAGACATTTTTACAGAAATTACCTTTGCCAAACAAAAATAGTAAAAATATGATGTTATTTTGTAACCTTGCAATGTTTTGGAGAGAGAGTTAGGCAACTGAGTTGGACTCTTGAGATCTGTTCTGCATTCTGCTGTTGCAATAATCTTGTTTGAACTGTGTGAGGAACATCCATTCTCATTCCAATAACTTACTAGTGGAGAGAGGTGATTCATGGCTCTTTCAGATAACTGGGGAAAGATACTCTGCTTTGATAAATGCTTCACAGTCAGCAAGCAGAGGATCTTGAGGGTGAGTTGATAAAATTCTTTGGTGACCTACAAAGTACTGAGCTGTGAACATTTTCTAAGTGCTAACATACTTGATGCTGTTTTTTCAATCTCCCTTTTCCAAAGACCCACATTTCCTAGTATCACTACCAATTTCATAAAACTAATCTTAAAAGTTTTGAGAAATATCAAGCTCATACAAGTTCTCAGGAAAAAAAAAACATTTTTGATGATTGTCCAAATTTTTCTTTTGGCAACAAATACTGTCATCCTTGAAGTAACTGGCTCACTTAGCTGATTTTTTTTTAATGGGAAAACTTTGCTACAGACTACAAATGAGTACCAGCTTTGTATCTGTTACCCTTGTTAAGATTTCTGTCTTTAGGGAGAAAAGCAGTTCCTGCTCTCAGCCCCAGTGCTGACACTGCTTCTTCACAGCATGGCTTTCTGTTCTATAACAGAGTAGCATGGAAGCATTTGTGGGATGTGCAGACTTACTGAGAGTATTGACTTTCCTGCCTCAGCAAGGATGTACTCAAGTGGCTGTCCTTTTCCTCTGAGTAAAGTGGCCACAAAAGCTGGGAGAGTCTCTGTTCGTGTGCCTCTTCAGTGGCACTGTCCACACAGTGCATTTGTGTCCTGGGGGACTTTTGACCTCGGAGACCTTTGAGAAGCTTTGGACAGTGCTAGAACATTCTACAGTAGTGGAAATGTCACACTTATGCTTTATTTTGGTGACTGTCTGTCATGTGGTTCTTGACCACTTGAGTTGTACAGGAGTGATTAGTAAACTAAATGTTTAGTTTATGTAAAATTGCTTTGATGAACCTTCAGTCCCACATATTTTTGCTTACTCCCACATTGGACAGCATAGAGCTTATTAACCACACACTTTGCAAAGTGTATGGTTTACCATTCTCTCTGACTTAAGGCTTTTATGATAGCAAACTGGAATGGCGTATTCTTTGTCACACCAGGTAATTAGTTGCAGAGAAATTAGTTCTGATACAGCTACTGACTTCTCTTTGAACCCTTACGGAGTCTTACTACACAGTATGGTGAAACCTTTTTCTTTAAGGGGTGTGTGTGTGTGTGTGTCTGTCTGTATGTGTCTGTATGTATCTGTGTGTGTATCTTTAAGAGGTGTGCGTATGTATGTGTATGTGTGTGTCCATGTCCATGTGTCCGTGTCCACAGTGTCTAGATGGAGTAGGATCTCCTGGAGATGAAGTTAGAGGTGGTTGTGAACCACTCAAAAAGGGTGATGGAAAGTAAACTCTAGTTCCTTGGAAGAGAGAACAGCAGGTTCTCGTAACCACTGACATATCTCTCTAGCCCCTATAATTTCTTTAATTGAGGCTGCACACCAATGATACGGCAGGTAAATGGAAGGCAGAGGATTTACTTGTGGGAGTTGATTTTTTTCTTTTCATCATATAGGTCCTGAGGATTGAACTCCAGTTGTCAGGCGTGGCAGCAAATGCTTTTACTTCCTGAGCCATCTCATCAGCCTATGAGCAGACTCTTTTGAGACAGGGTTTCATTATGTAGTACTAGCAGACCTGGAACTCACTTTGTAGACCAGACTAGCTTAAACTTACAGAGATCCACTTATCTCTACCTTTTGAGTATTGGGATTAAAGGGATGCATTGCCACACCCAGCATTAGAAGACTTTTTAGGTAAGGTTTCTTGAGTAGATCAGGCTGCCTTCCTCTACCTCCCAGATGCTGGAAATAAAGCTGTCAGGTCCCACCTGTCAGCAGGCCTTCTGTGAAAGGCCTAGGTGGTTGGTATTTCGGGCTTCATAAATCTTAAGGTTTCTGTTAAAACTAATCTTCTTCCTGGCCTCGGTGACAAACACTTATAATCCTAGCACTTGGGGAGGCAGAGGTGGGACTTTGTGAGTTTGAGGTTAGCCTGGTCTACACAGTGAGTCCAGGACAGCCAAGACTTACACAGAGAAAACCTGTCTTGAAAAACCAAAAAATGAAAAAAGAAAAACAGAAACCCTAATCACCACAAATGCAGCAGCAGACATAATAATCAATGAATGAACATGGTTGTGCGCCAATAAAAGCTCTCGCTCTGGTTTTTGTTTTTTTGGTTTTGTTTTGTTTTGTTTTTGACTAAAACTTGAATTATAAACTTTTTCTGGTCATTAAAAAAGGTAAATACCTGGCCAGGAAGTGATAGCACATGCCTTTGATCCCAGTACTCAGGAGGCAGACGCAAGATGGATCTCTATGAGTTCAGGCCAGCCTGGTCTACAGAGTGAGTTCCAAGACAGGCAAGGCTATACAGGGAAACCCTGTAAAGTAGACTGTTTTGAGGTCTTAACTCATAGAAAGTGGGGAGCTTGCCAGATTAGGCTTTTTGATCAATGCCTTACCTATAGGAATGAGAAAACTTTTGATAAGATGTTTTCTTATAAAGAATTGTTTAAGGGGTTGTGGAGGTTGCTTAGCAGTTAAAATACTTGCTGTGCAAACAGCAAACATGGGTACTAGAGTGCAGAGCTCCCAGGCCCCACATATATGACAAATGGGTGTGCTGGCTTGACTTGTAGTTCTAGAGCTCAGGAGGTAGAAGAGCCCAGGCGTCCCTGGAACAAGCTAGCTATCTAGAGTAGACGTTTCTACAAGTTCTGAGTTCACATAAGAGATGCTGACTTGATGAATCAGTTGAAAAGCAATTAATGACAGTGCTAGCTTTGGACTGCCACAGGCACACACCACATATACATGAAACATTGCTCAAGGATTCCAGGTGTAGTTAGGGTTGGTGGGTACGTGCCTATAGCCCTAGCACTTGGGAGACTGAGGCAGTAGAATAATGAGTTCAGAGCCAGCCTGGGCTCTGTAGTCAAATCTAACCTATACATATGTAGTTCCTATCTCAGAAGATACAAATAAAAAGCACATGCAAAATGAAAAGGTCGGATGCCCTTTATAACACTATCTTATAAACAGAAGAATGAAGTTTGCCGAAAGTAAGAATAGACATGTATTTACAAGGCTTCTGAGGGTATGTCTGCATGCTTGAGGGGGCCTTTGTGTTGCTGAATGTGGGGGATGTTTTAATAGGAAGTCTCCCATGCTCATGTAGATCTTGGGCCAGTTACTAAAAGAGCAATCAGGTGTCTTGCAAAAGAGGCAGTGTCTTATGATAAGGTGCTCAAGAGAAGTGATAGGTTCTTGGCTCTGTTAAGAATAAATTTGGGGGATTTGGTGCAGTTAAGTTTATATGTCTAAAAGTGAGGATGTTAAGCTGAATTTTTGTTAACTTTTAACCTTTCACATGAAAAAAACCATTCTGGTAAAATTCTAAATTTGACAAGTTAGACTCCCCAAATAGGAATGATGACAGATATATGCCATGGCCCAGCTGGAACTTTTGTCTCACTATGTATTCTTTGGTTTTTTTTGGTTGGTTGGTTTTTGGTATTTCGAGACAGGGTTTCCTTGTATAGCCCTGCCTGTCTTGGAACTCAATTCTGTAGACTAGGCCGGCCTTGAACTCAGAGTGAGTCACCTGCCTCTGCCTCTCACTGTGTATTTTTGATTGGTATGGCCTGGCCTGGCCTGGAACTCAGTATGTAGCCAAGCCAATCTTGAACTCACAGAGATGCATTTGCCTCTGCCTCCCTAATGATGGGATTAACACAAGTTTACATCACTTTTATAATAGCAGTCATCAGAACTGCTTTGACATACTTCCTTCTGTTCCATTTCTTTTTGGAAGCCAAGAGTTATGACACACTGACCTGTATACTAAGGACTGGAGTAAACTGAGCGTTCTTATGACTTTTCTATCCTAAAGGTATTTGGCAGCCATTTTATCTGTCTGCCTATCTATCTATCTATCTATCTATCTATCTATCTATCTATCTATCTATCTATCTATCTATCTATCTATCTATCTATCTATCTATTTGCTGGCTGGCTTATTTTGAGACTAACCCTACCTGGCCTAGTGCTCACTCTCCTGAGCACTGGAATTACAGGCATAATGGTAACAACAGAATAGGTAGGAAATACAATGGCTAAGAGGTGAGAGCAGTGGGCGCTGATGAACGTTGGAGTCACACTGCGGGACTTTTTATTTGTTTGTGAGGGTGCAGTAGATGAAGATTTATTTGAGGTGAGTTGAATTTCATTGAGTCAAGAACAGAAAAGCATCACCAGAGGATTTAGACATGGTCCCTACAGTGAAATGGCTTCATTTATTGCCCAGTTTGATCAGGGAAGCAGAATTGGGAATTAGCTTTGTTTTCTAGTGTAGCAGTATTTGAAGATTGGAATTTTTTGTTGAAACCCTGTGCTTCATTCTATCTCATGGACCGAGTATTAGAATTAAAGCCCATTACTATATTCAGAAACACCAGCTGATGCCTTAGTCTAAGGGTTCTTATGGAATGAAGCAAGTGAGCTTGGAGAACTGTGACTAGGAAGTAGAATCCATGATCTTAATCGTGTGACTGTGCTAATAGATGTGTCTGAGCACCATGTGTGATGTCTTTACCTGATGCTTTCTCCCTCTAGTTTTTAAACCTGAGGAGCTACGCCAGGCACTCATGCCAACTCTAGAAGCACTCTATCGACAGGACCCAGAGTCTCTACCTTTTCGGCAACCTGTAGATCCTCAGCTCCTAGGAATCCCGGTAAGTTACTATGAAAAAAAGATACGTTAGAGCTTTGAGTAATCTATTGTTTTGTCTCTTAAAATTGAGGAAAAGAAGCTGGGTGGTTGATTGCACAAGTCTTTAATCTCAGTACTCCAAAGGCAAAGGCAGGTGGATATCTATGAGCTTGAGGCCATCCTGGTTTACAAAGTGAGCTCCAGGACAGCCAGGGTTATACAGGGAAATTCTGTCTCAAAAAACACAACAACCTGAGAGAGAAAGGGAGGGGGTGGAATTAAATAAAATAACTTTGCTTTGAGAATTTTGAAGATTTTTTTTTTCCCGTAATAGAAAAGTCTGTCTCTGTCAGCAGTTATTGATGGATCAGAAACCTTTGCTGGAGCTCAAGCCTACTTGTGCTAACACAGAGCCCCTTATATTTAAGGCTTTGTTTGTGTACAAGTTTATCTAAAAGAATTGGCTTAATGAATTAAAATACCAACTGTGCTATACATATCAATCCCTATTTGATGTCCCTGGGAGACTTGGAAAGGCATGTGCTACCACAGTAGTCTCAGGGTTGGTTGCATTTTGTTTATGTAGACCAAAAGGGACTCTGTAGAAGTATGCATTTGTTCACCATTTTAATTGAGTAAGTTAAAATTCTCATTTTCATTAAAAATAATGATTTAATAATCTTTTTACTGTTGTCTTTTCTTTGCCTTTGCAGTAATTTAATCACACTCACACTTACCAGTTATCATGTTAGTCAAATCAGTGGAACATTTGGGATTATATTCTTTTCAGTTCTGTTTCTTACTCTTAGGAACAAATGTCTGATACTTTCTGTTATTCTATTCCACTCACAGGGTTGATTTTTTTTTTTTCTTTAAAGGATTATTTTGATATTGTGAAGAATCCTATGGACCTTTCTACCATCAAACGGAAGTTAGATACAGGACAGTACCAAGAACCCTGGCAGTATGTGGATGATGTCTGGCTTATGTTCAACAATGCCTGGCTATATAATCGTAAGACATCCCGGGTATATAAATTTTGCAGTAAACTCGCAGAGGTCTTTGAGCAAGAAATTGACCCCGTCATGCAGTCTCTTGGATATTGCTGTGGACGCAAGGTATGGTATTCTGGAAAACAAGCTTTTCTGGTTAATCCTGCCAACGTGGTGTTGGGAGTTTTAGGGTATAATGTAGTTTTGGTTTTGTTGCCGTTGTTATTGTTTAGAGGTTTTTCTTTGGGTGGGGTTTGTTTGTTTATTTGTGTTTTGGGTTTTTGAGACAAAGTTTTTCTGTGTAGCCCTGGTTGTTGTGGACTTGCTCTGTAGACAAGGCTGGCCTTGAACTCACAGAGATCTGCCTCTGCCTCCTGA
Source organism: Pachyuromys duprasi (assembly GCA_028658305.1). Taxonomy (NCBI): domain Eukaryota; kingdom Metazoa; phylum Chordata; class Mammalia; order Rodentia; family Muridae; genus Pachyuromys; species Pachyuromys duprasi. Next base: position 17,423,632 of record CM053757.1, read on the forward strand.
GTGCTAGAATTATAATGGTGTGTGTCACCACTGCCTGGCTAGTGTATGCTATGTAACAGTTGACTCCCTGACATGATGTCACGATCAACGTGAAGTACTGATTGGAGGCCTTTCTTACTGCCTTGTTCCATTGCATATGTCTATACCTAAAACCAGAGCTACGTCAATTCTGTCACATTAAATGTGAAAATATCCTGATACAGCTATGAACATTGTTAGAATTTTACCTCATGTTTTAGGTAATAACATCTCAGTCTAACTCTGTAGCATGCTAGACTACTTAAGATTGTAAGTGGAATATATGTTTAGTGTTTTCTTCTTGTTTTTGCAGTATGAGTTTTCCCCACAGACTTTGTGCTGTTATGGGAAGCAGCTGTGTACAATTCCTCGTGATGCAGCCTACTACAGCTATCAGAATAGGTAAGCCTCATGCAGATCCCTGCATTCCAGAGCAAAGGAAAGTGTTAGGGCAAGCATTGTGCATCTGATAGCCTGGATATGTTATTTATTTCCTGAAATTCTTATAAAAGTACCACAGTTTCTGTGCCTCTTGATCAGTTGGGTAGCCCCCTTGGTTTTCTGATTTTAAAGCATAAATTTGCTGGGCATGATGGTACAGGCCTTTAATCCCAGCACTTGGAGGCAGAGGTAGGCAGATCTCTATGAGTTTGAGGCCAGCCTGGTCTATATAGTGGTTTCCAGGACAGGCATGTTTATGTAGAGATGCCCCTGTCATTAAAAAAAAAAAAAAGCATACATTTATAGTATAAAATTTAATCTTTTACTTTAGGCTGAGGCTATTGTTCAGTAGTAATTGCCTAAAATATAACACTGTAACCAAGAAGCCATAGTTGAAACTAACTTTGAAAAGACTTTTAAGATATTCAGAAAATAGAAAGTTGCATTTATTCTACAGCAAATGCATACCTCCATTATTTGGCCTCCCTGGTCTGGTTGAAAGACTTGTTAGTTTAAAAACAAACAAACAAGTACAGAAACAGTACATGGGCGGGTACTCTTTTCTAACAGTGCAATCTAAGCTGGTGTTCCTTGGTGAATTCAGTAACTCTCCTCTTGGGCTTGCTTGTGAACCTGGTACCAGCAGTCAGGAGGCAAAGCAAGAAGGAGAGTTCCAAGTGTGAGGCTAGAGTCAGCATGGCAAAGCCCTGGTGGGTGCTTTACGTAATACTTTTGTTTTAGATACTATTGCCAAGGCTTTGAGGGTAGTAGGCCTAACTTAAATAGTTGCCAGTTTTTTGGAATAGATCTTCTTATACAGAGGGACAGTGAGATAATAAAAATAATCCACAGGTAACTGCTTTAGTTTGGGGCTTACTTTAAAAATTAAGTTTCTAATCACTTATCTGTTCCTTTTTTTTTTTTTTCTAAGATGAAGTGAAAATTAAATTCCTTTCTCTAAGTTCTGAGACCTCTTGTTGCCTTGTTGTTGCAGCACAAAGCTGCATAGCTTGAAGCACAAGTTAGGACTTACACTGAAGTCAGTACTGTTGACTCTGTTTTGTGAGCCAGAAATGAGTGGCTCTGTGTGACCAAGAGGGGGCTTTGTGCTTGTTCTCTGTTTTGGGCCTAAGCATTGCATCAGGCTTTTGCTTCTGTGGGTATTTATTCCTTTTCTTATTTGGGCCATAATAATAATAAAGTGGGCTGTTTTTTGTTCAAAGGGACATATATGTGTATAGGCTTGACAAATTGGGAATTTTGAAAATTTTTTCTGAAGTATGTTTTTTGAGTTAGGCTTGTAATTTTAAAGTAAAATACAACTCTCTCCATGATAGCGCCTATACAAGTAATGTTTTGTTTTCCAAAAAAGAACAAGGTGGCTCATCGAGTTAGGGCATTTGTCATCTAGCTTGATGACCAGAGTTTGATCCCTGGTCCTACATTCTAGAAGGAAACTACTAACTCCCTCAAGTTGCCCTCCGATCTCCACATGCACATTTGGACTCACAAATAAATAAAAAATTAAATAATAACAGCAACAACAAAACCAGTCTGCTGTTCTCCATCCTAGCTCAGGGTCATCTCTATTAGAAGTGCAACCTGAACAGCCTGCGCTGCTGCTGACAACAACTTAACATCAATCATTGTTTTAATTTCTATCTAACCCCCTTCTTACATAAAAGTGTTTTTTGTTTGTTTTTGAGGGAGTGGTGGTAAAAGTTTTGTTTTGTGGTTTGTGGTGGTGGTGTTTGTTGTTTTAGGGCTGTGAATAGAATACAGGACATTTCTTGTGTGGTGTCACCCACAGCCTTTCAGTAGAAACATTGTAAGGTTAAAATTTAAAAGGGTACTATAACCCCTTACAGTGGGATCCTCCACAGTGACCATGTATTATACAGTAGTTCTGTCTTGTCTATTTATTGTTTTAGCCCTATGACTTAGCACATCTTATGATGTATTAAACTTAACCTGTCCAATATACTGGCACAATAGCATCTTCCTTAACAAGCTCTTGTCCTGTCTTCAATGGACTAATAAATAGGAATGTACTTCAAAACCATTATGAGCTATATAAAGTTGTAAGTTGTGTTGTGGGTTTTTGTTTGTTTGTTTGTTTTTGTTTTTTAATTTTGTTTTGTTGGGACAGTGTCTCACTGTGTAGCTCCAGATGGCCTCAAACTTGAACTTCTTGCCTCGGCCTCGTGAATGCTAGGATTATAAGCAGAACACAACACCTGACTGTTCGAATTATAAGATTGTATGGATTAGTATTCACTATGCCCCCCAAAAATACTGTGCCTCATATTTTTAGCTAGCACAATTTTGGAATGGAAGGATGACAGGTATTATCCACTGTCTCTAAGTATTTGGGCCCTTGCATTATTTCACTGTTCTTGGGTACTTAGGAAACATGGCTTTTGATGGCTTAAGCAGATCTGGGCCCCATCCGTTAACAACAATTAAGGTGATTGAACTGGTAGGGTCAGGAAAAGGTCAGTGGTAGAGGACAGACATCAGGACTATTCTGGAAGTCCTGAAATGCCCAATTTTATTTTGTGTAGAACTCCACTTTTACTGAACAAAAGTGATGTATTTTTCTTTAATGAAAGTGAAAATATAAGAGTTGTATCCTGTGTCTGGTACTTTTCAAAAGCTTTAACCATATAAATTTTCTGTGCTCTTAGAATGACATTTATGAATTAATACTCTATAATTCTAAGAAAGTAGTAGCCAAGTTCTTTGATAAACATTCTAATTGCTCATAATTTTTTTTCAAATCAACTATGAACACTGTTGTGTTCCAGTAAATAATTGTTTTGTCACTTGTGTTTTAGACTCTTAAATCAGCAAAACGCTCTACAGACCTTTTAAACAAGTGAAGTTCTTAATGTTTGTGCTAGTGTGTGGTTATGCTTTCACTTGTTCCTCCACTTAAAATTTGAAAGGCACTTTTAGGAAATTGTTACAGCTTTTTCAGTAATTATCTATAGATAATTAAATACTGATAGACTAAATGCCAATAGTTTGTGAATAATGATAGAGTTCTTAAAACAATCTGCATTTGAAAAGGTCATGCATTAAACTACCCTCACAGCTAAACCATATAGTTACTATTTGCTAACTTAGCAACCTAGATATGCATTATCATCAAGTTATGTGAAATATTTCTCCTTCACGGCTCCATATTCATCACACTACTTCCTTTACACAAGATAGACTGTTACCCAGGCTGTTAATGGTTATAAAAAAATAAACCTCTGGACTTTTATTTTTAGGGAGAGTGAAGTGTAGACTGTGTCATAATAAGACAGTCTACATCACATTTGTTATCCAAGACCAGACATGTTTCATCTTCATTAGACATATGCCTTTTCCTGCACTGTGTTCATCTCAGAGAAGTTTGCTGAAGGAGGTTATGGGCCCTGCCCTCTCACCTTAATGAGCAGGCTTGATTATCTGCACTTTCACTGCCAATGCTTTGGGACAGACACTAGAGTCTTAACACTCTCCCTTAAATTCTGTGACCCTGAAGATTCTCAGAAGTGGGAATTGGTCACATACAGAGAGCTTAGGTATCCTTAGCCACTGCAGGAGCTGTCTCTGCATTAATTTCCACTGTTGGAAAGCAATGGGTTCATGTTCCTGTGTCCTGGATGTTGCTAGGCTTTAATGACTGACTAAAACAGTTGAGAATTTTTCCAAGTTTTTAAATTCACTTGTGACTCAATAGTTTCTTTTCAAACTATAGCAGTTCTTGCTGGTCCCTACTAACATGTTTGCTTATATAATGAATGGATCACTCAGTTCTAAGCTTTATTTTTAACAGAGAAGTTCTTGGCTTAAGGAATGTCTGCTTTGTACCATGCCCTGCTTCATGTGGAAGTTGTTTGTTTTTTTAAGTCTCTATATGAATATTTATAAAATAGTGAATAACAAGAACATTACCATGGTTTATTTAATATATATATACATACATATATACAAAACTGCTGATTTGTCTGTACCTACTGAGTTTTTAATCTTGTCCTGGCAAGATGCTATTAGTCCGGTGATCTGCAGTGAATCTACCCTGTTCATCAATAGAGTGTGAAATTTGAATAACCTTGAGATGTTGTGAATGCTCTGAATGCAGTTCTGTGCTTTAAATTAGCTGCATGAGTCAGTTAGTGAAGTCTGTGGACAAAATGCTCAATGTTTTAGTGAAGATCAACACTGGGACTTGTGGGGGTCTCTCCTCATGGCTCATTCTGTAGCTGAGTGAGTGAATGAGTGAATGAATGAGCGTGCCAGTGAGTGATGAATGAGCACGTGAGAGAGAGCACAGTTACTGCGTCTCACTCTCCACTGGAGCTCAGTCGGTGCTCCACATCTTAGCAGTGTCCCTAATACTAATCCTTCTTGGCATCTTGTAGATGTAGTTTTGAGCTAAACCCGCATTTAATTGTACTGCTGCTGCTAGCTTATGCTCATCTTTTTGCCTGTGTAATTTACCTCCATACAGCTTATTTATTTTATAATATTTTTGTGTGCTCATCTTGTTTTATGCAGAGTTCACCTGCTTTTTGTTAACTTCTCATTCATGTCCTTTCCAAACATTTACTAGTCTTTATTTTAATTGTTTTCACTGAACAGCATGAGCCCAGGCTCTGTATTACTATCACACAAGAAATTGGGATGATGAATAATTTTTCAAATGCAGATTGTGCTATTTAAAGATTAACTCTCTAAATTTGCTTAACTTGGGTTGTTACCAAGTCAGAACAGTCATTCGCCATGTATCTCAAGATGAATGATTGGTCCCAGTACCAAAATTCAAATCAAAGTTTAGAAATGAATCAAAACTTTCCAAAATTGTTTGTGGGTTTGCATATATTGTATTGTTTATACAATATATCACAGTTTTTCTCTGTGTATTCTTATTACTTATTAATAAATGGCTGGAAAGTCTTTGACCCTGACTGCATTTCTGTTAAGTGTTTGTCTAGAAAATGGATTTGGTTTCATTTGTATTGTAACACAATTATTATTAACTGAGTGATTAACATGAGAAAAATAATAAATAAGCAACTCTAAAAATGGTTCTGGGTGCTCAACATTGTCACACATTGGAAGATATGCCTTAATACTGGAAATAAAACCTCTGATGCTATCAAGCATAAAATTTCCATTTTGAAAATTAAAGCTACTTGCTTTTTAAAGGCTTTTTTTTCTCATACTGTTCTCAAAGTAAAATCTTCTTTTTTAAACCCTGGCTCAATATTTGATTTTATAACAAAATTCAGATTTCTAAATTTAGGCTCCATGCAATCCTAGTATTAACTCCTTGAAAGCATTTGCATCTTGGAGCCGGACCAAACCAGTCGTTGTTAGTGATGATGGCCTATGATGCGTGCAATGAGACCGAATGCTAATCAATGCTTTGCCTTGGCTTTCTGCTTTGTGTTGTCTGGTGTTTGCGTCTTACCTCTGTGTCTGTGCTATTTGTTCCCTTCCCTGTTCTCTAATTCTACCCTTCCCCACCTGCCTCCTGTTCCTTTCATTGTCCTCACTGACCCATCAATCAACCAACAACGCCCCCCCTTCGTCGTGGTGCTCTGCCCTGCTCTGATTGGTGGCTTCGTTGCTTGGGTGGCTGTATGTTGTGATGGACCAGTTCACCCAAGTATGGCCTTCTTGCTGACAGGTATCATTTCTGTGAGAAGTGTTTCACAGAGATCCAGGGCGAGAATGTGACCCTGGGTGACGACCCTTCCCAACCTCAGACGTAAGTACCATCTTGTTATATACTTCCTTGTGTTCATGAGTAAAGAAGGAGCCAGAATGTGCCATTTTGAGTTTTGTGCAATTTGTGTTTTGTTTTTCTTCACATTAACTATACCCACATTTAATGGAAACATGGTTGCATGAGCCTAGATACTTGTACTTAAAGGTGTAGGTGTCAGCCAGACAGCAGCACTGGTTCTCCGTCTTTTTCCATTTGAGGGAGCAATAGTATAGTTAGTTCTTGAGTGTCTTATATGTCACTGACAAATAGCTCTCTTCATCGTGATGGGTGATCTTTGCTTGAAGCCAGGTAGAGTTTTGCATACATATCAACACCACCTTTAAAAAAAAAAACAAAACACTTTGGAGTTAAACTTAACCTTTTAAACCGATATCTTTTAAGCAATGAGCTAATGCAGGTTAGATTCTCATTCTCCATCCACATTTTCTAGTATAATGTAAAAGTATGTATCATTCTTTGCTGGTGGTCTGACTCGTGCTCCCAGGCAGGATACAGCATTAATTCATTCCTGCATATTTCTGCTTGTCTTCTGATGAAGTTCCTTTTGAGTGGCAGCAGAACCAGACCACAGCAAGAGAAATGAAAATCACAGTAAGGTACTTGACTTTTGCAAAATACACAACAGCCTACTGACCCGTACATCTGCCTTTAGCCTGCCAGGCATTTTATGGTCTCTTTTCTGCACACTGGGTTCCCCAGTCTTCATGTTGGAAATCTGGCTCCAGAGTTACTAGGTCTTACAAGCAGGAAGGCTATGCTCCAGAAATGATTCATTACCCTCCTCATCTGAATTCTTTGGTGTAATTGAGTTAATTATTGAATTGTAGGAGGTAGGAATGAGGGGAGGCTAATCAATAAGTGCTAAGGTTCAGTTAGATAGCCAGCAAAAGCTATGGAGTACTCTTGCACAGTATTGTGACTGTAGATAACAGTTAATGTGCTGTACATTTCAGAAAGCTACCAGGAAGGATTTTGAAAGGTTTTGTGCACCCCTTCCTCAAAGATAAGTGTTGGAGGTGTTTAGTATGTTTAGCTTAATTTAAGCATATTTCAGTGTGCACAAGTGTCAGGTATTCTGTAGTATTTTATATGTTACTTAGAATAAAAGCTAAAGATGCAGAAAGGGGGTCAGCAAGATGAATTGATAGGTACAGGCACTTTCATTGCAAGCCTGGTAACCTGAGTTTTGTGTACAAACCTACCGGGTCTTCACACAAAGAGCACTGTGACATACTTGCCCATGCATATGCACCATGTTCATACACTCATCTGTGAGAGCTTTTTTTAAATTTTATTTTAAGAAACAACCACAAAACGAAGGTTATATAATTGCATGCGTCAGAAGCAATTCACGTATGCACAGTTGAAACCCAAATATTCTACCCTTCCTAAGTGTGAAACCCTCTGTGGATGCTTGCCTTGCATTAAGGGTGTGTTTCCATTCAGTTGTGGTCTTACCAATGTCTGAATTAGGACTATTCACCATGTGAACACAATTAAAAGTAAACATGTTTAAATAAATACAATTTTGCCATCATACACTAGAGTCTTAATTAATCTTATAGTAAAGCAGATAGTAGTTGGAACAGATTTGGGGGGGGCAGAGGGATAGTATTTTAAGAACAAAATTGGTAGAAAAATATACATAATTTGATTAAGATGTTTCTTTTTCTCTTAAATAAGGACAATTTCCAAGGATCAATTTGAAAAGAAGAAAAATGATACCTTAGACCCTGAACCGTGAGTATATATATATTATTTCTTCTTTTTCTTCTTCTTTTTCCTTCTACTTCCTTCTTCTTCCATCTTCTTCCTTTCTTCTTCTTTTCTTTCTTTGTTTCTTTCCTTTGTTTTTGAGACAGGTTCTCTCTGTGTATCCTTGGCTGTCCTTAATTTACAGAGACCTGCCTGCCTCTGCCTCCTGAATGCTAGAATTAAAGGTGTACATCACTACACCTGGTGTTTTTTGACTTACAGTCTTAGATGAAGAAAGTTATTACTTTTGATTAGATTATGGGAGAAAAAACGTGAGGTTTCTTAAGGGAATTTATATAAAACTCAAAATAGATGACTCTGTAACATATTCTCCAGTTGCTGAATTTTTAATGGTGATAAGATTATGGGAATCTTTTAGTTCTGTTAGAACCTCTCTAAAGTTTGGTCATAGGCCAAACATCTTTAAGGACTGCTCAGTGAGATTCTATAACAAATACAAGCAGTTACTTGAAGTGCTAATATCGTCCCAGAGAAATTCCACTCTGAAAACATCTTGGGAACCATCGTCTAAAAATCTGTCTTGTAAAATATAACATGTTTTGCCACTGCCTTTGCTTATGAGAATGCTTCATTTGCAAAGTTCACTGTCTAATGGCTTTTAAAGCTTGAGACAGATCTGAGACCTAGCAGTAATTGCTTTGTTCTCTTGCTCCCAAATCTCCCAGTTCCAGAGAGGTCAAGTGCTATTATAGAATACCCTGACTTCCCACCCATACTACATTTGGAGATCCACCTTTCCTTAGGGAAGGTTACTTCCTCTTTTCTATTTGATACGTAGGAACAGGATTGTATTAACTAATGAATGCCGGCGTATATGGAAACTTCACCCAAGGCACACATCTTTACCTTTAGTGACAATTCAGTTTTGTTTCTTATTCTTCATGTTATATTGTCATGTCATTCCCTCAACCGCACCTACCACCCCAATGTTAATGCTTTATTTATATGTATCATTGTTTGTCTACATGTGTTTGAATACTGACTATGTATGCCTGGTGTCCTCGGAGGCCAGAATAGGATGTTAGATCTCCCAGAACTAGAGTTACAGATGGCTGTGAACCATCATGTTTGTTGGGAGGTGAAGTCAAGTCTAGTGGTCTTAACCACTAAGCCATCTCTTCAGCTCTCTTTGTGTGGGTTTTAAGTTTCTTTTTACAGCAGTAGATGAATGCAGGCAGCAAGAGGCACAGTATGCATGGTTCCATAAGTGCTTTTAGCATATGCACAGCAACATCACCATTGGTTGGCTTCCTGGCGTTGGTGATTCTTACCTAAAAGCAGGTGCTAGAGAAAGGGACATAACATTCTGAATTTAATGGAAGGAAAGAACAGAAGATACTCAAATCACACATCACAGGAATGATTGATCAATCAGGTCTGATGACGTTAAAGATCCACTCTCATGGGATGTAGTGACAGGGCCACTTAATGAATTTAACCTGTTTGGCATTTAGACTATTCAGTGTATACTGGCACATTTTGAGGAACAGTTTTGGGTCTAGTGAAGAAAGACCACCTCTGTAGCAGGATGTGGTGGCACTCCCTTGTTCTCCCAGCAGTTGAGAAGCTAGGCCAGGATGGCTAGCTCAAGACCAGCTTGGGTTATTAAGTTTCTAAAGAAAAACTTAAAAAAGGAAAGAAAGGCTATTTGCACGGGAATATGAAGCATATGATTTCAGTCTCTAGTCCCTAGGACCTCCTTGGGAAAAGTCAACCTAGGCAAGAAGTCAGGGCTCAACTAAAATGGACCTTAAGTGGACCTGTTGGAGGTAGAAGAGGCCATGCTATGAGAGAGAAGGCTTCATAGAAAGTCGGTTGTCATGAAGGGGCTTGTCACAGACACATACTGTGTTTTTTATCGTCAATATTTTTATATTAAATAGACTCTTTAGAGACAGGGTGGGAATCGTGAGAGTCACTGTTCTGACCTTGCACCTCAGCCTTGGCCGACTAAGCTCACGTCAGGGATTGGAGATGCAGCTCTGGAGGAGTGGAGTAGAGGCCTTAAATAACTCAAGTGGGTGTCTCCACACCTCCACCAAGACTATTAGTCAGTTGTCAAAACCAGGTCATGCTGCCACTATCTCATAGTGCTGCATGGGGGTCCTCTTTCTAAAGAGAACAGCAGCAGGGAGGCTGATTAAGGCAGACCATTGCTGATTGGTTATATAGCAGGTGTGGTAGCAGGATGACGGATCAAGAAGCAGCTAGTCATTATCAAGAGCTTGGGTTCTCAGGGAAACTGGGATGCTTTCTGGTGGTCCGAGTTTTCCTGGGAAGTGGATTTTGGTAGCAGTGGGACAGTAAACTAACAAGTGAAAGGTCTGACCACTGGGTGTCTTGGTGCTGAGGATTCCTATTGGAGTCTGCCCTTGAGGTTGATAAAATGCTCTTGGGTAGCTAAACTGAGTAGTGTGGACTTGGCCTCAGGAGACTGAATGTGTACTCAAGGAAGCTTGTCCACTTTTCTCTTATTAATGCCTTACACTGTGTGGCACCAACTTGGAGCAGGAATTTCCTGTGCCTTGGGCCTGGTAGGGATGCTCTCGTCTTAGTAACTTTTCTTTCTGAAACCTTGGGGAGGGGGAGGTCTGAAAATTAGGAGCAAGTTTTTATAACACTGAAAGTACTGTTCTGTTTCCTAAGCCCATTTAGGTACTTGAAAATTACATAGAGAAAGAATGCATAGTAATGGTATAGTACTTTGAACTATGGAATATTCCTTTATCATAGTAATTTTTAACAATGAGGTTTTGCAAGTCAACAAGATTACTCAGTGGGTAAAGGCACTTGTTATGATAATAGAGCAACCTGATTTCAATCCCAAGAATCCACATAAAGAATCATTGATCATGTGTTTAAGGCCAGGCTGGACTACTTGGCTAGACCTTCCTTTCGAATAAGGAAAAAAAAAAAAAGTGTGCACACATACATGTGTGCATGTCTGTTGTCCCTAAGGAAATTAACGAATATAGATGAGTATGTAAAACACGTCTGCATTAGTTAGCACATGCGTGGATGTCAGAGCTCCTGAAAGACAGTGTATGCCGTACGTTCAAGCTCCTGCTGAGGACTGCATCTGTGTGGCTCCCTGTATAAAGCTGTGTTTTCTTGTCGCCCAGTTTTGTTGACTGCAAAGAATGTGGACGGAAGATGCATCAGATTTGTGTTCTACACTATGACATCATTTGGCCTTCAGGGTGAGTGATTTGCTGTGATCTCTGAAAAGGAGGAGCAACTGTACATAAGTCATGGGGAGGTGGCTGTGGTGCAGTCTTGTTCCTTGTCAGCAAGAATTCGGCAATTAAGCGAGGTGGCAGTCGGTTCTATATTTAAATCTTGTGTTTGCCTGCTTTACAAACTGTAGAGTCACAGAGGTCTGTCTCCTCACTCTTTTCACATGATGTGACTTCAACAAAGTATCCCAGTGCTAAGTTTCACTGGTTTGGCAACATGCACTGTTGAGTGTAACTGATCACATCCATTGTTTGTTGTGCAGTTTTGTATGTGACACCTGCTTGAAGAAAACTGGCAGACCTCGGAAAGAAAACAAATTCAGTGCTAAGAGTAAGTTTACTGAAGATTTCTGTTTTCTGGATTATATGCTTTGAACTTCTGTAGATTTTCCTTTCTCTCTCTCTCTCTCTTTTTTTTTTTTTTTTTTTTTTGTTAGCTCTCAGTGTGAGGTTTCAGAGTTCAGTGGTCAGCAGTTTTCATGTGTAAGTTTTTCCAGTGGTTTGTACTCTTTTGATTGGAATCACTCAACTTGATCCTTTTATGATCAGCTCATAACTTAGTAAATTTCAGAAATACCGAGAGAATGTTTGTTGGCAGATCCATCTGCAGGAGCTTAGAACCAAGAGCCCTATCCAGAAAAAAATGCTTTTACAAGCTTTTAGGGGCTGTTTTGGGTCTGAGCTAGAAGCTGTGTCCTGTGGGGACAAGGCTTACTGTCCTGTTATTATAGGGGTGAGACTGAAGAAGATTTCCTTCAGGGATTTCAGCAAAATGGTAGTAGTCTTGTGAGGCTCTTACAGGTTCTTACACCTGTGCTTTCAGAATAGTCCCTCAGCTCTGAAGGCAGCAAGCAATCCTTGGCTGATGCTACATGACTTGGTCCTGACTGTCTTAAGCTCCATTTTAGATGGCAGAGTGAGTGATTGACTGAGCCATTTTCCTCTAGCTATTAGAGTTCCTCCAGTTAGTACTGGAACAATAAGCAGTCTGCCTATTGGCATCCTTGAGATAGTTCACCCTCTACACAGGAGACTTCTGCTTAGCATAGGTCCAGGGCAGGATTTGACCCACAAGCTGTCCTTGTTCCACCAGGACCTGAGGTAACTCAGTCCTCTATAGTCAGGCCATCTTTTTTATTATTATTAATTTATTTTTATTTTATGTGAATTAGTATAAAGATGTCAGATCTCTGAAGTTACAGACAGTTGTGAGCTGCCTCATGGGTGCTGGGAATTGAGCCCTGGTCCTTTGGAAGAGCAGGCAGTGCTCTTAATCACTGAGCCATCTCTCCAGCCCAGGCCATCTTTATATTTGTTTGTTTGTTTGTTTTTGCTCTTCTGTCCTTACTATTAGAAATGGACAGAACCATCTGGACAGATATATAGCTGACAAGTAGCAACGTGCCAAAGTCCCGTATCTACTTTTTCTTCATAAGACGCTTACAGGATGGAGCTCTTCTGTTATTACAGAACAGTCATTAGTCCTTGAAAGTAGCAGAGGTGAAGCAGCAGCCTCAGCAGCTCTGCCTAATCTTGTTCATTCGGAACTTTTTAGGGCTTCAGACCACACGATTGGGAAACCACTTGGAAGACCGAGTGAACAAATTTTTGCGGCGCCAGAATCACCCCGAAGCTGGGGAAGTTTTTGTCAGAGTGGTGGCCAGCTCAGACAAGACTGTGGAGGTCAAGCCGGGGATGAAGTCAAGGTTTGTGTTCTTACTTCCTGTCCTAAACTGAGAGTAGTCCCCACTCTGTCTCCTGTAGGCCTCATTATGCAGATGCTTTATGGCAAGTAGCATGTGACCTTCTCTTCTGAATCCCAGTTTATTAGCAGAGGTGCCACTCCCTTCCTAAGAAACAGGAACAAGAGGACCTATAGCACAGCCCTAAAACTGCTCTGGCTGTTTTGCAGCAGGTTGCCAAGCCTTCAGCTCTTCCATACAGACCAGGCAGGTTTAGCTCAGAAGCAGTTGGAATACACATTAGCAAACTACAGGCTCTGTATTGTTTCAGGTTTGTGGATTCTGGAGAAATGTCTGAATCTTTCCCATATCGAACCAAAGCACTCTTCGCTTTTGAGGAGATCGATGGAGTCGATGTCTGCTTTTTTGGGATGCATGTGCAAGAATATGGCTCTGATTGCCCCCCGCCAAATACAAGGTAGTCTTCATCTTATTTCTGAATGTGTCTTTTATCCCTGTGTTAGGTGGTAACAGACTGAGGCTCAGGTATGTTAGAGCTGTGTCCTTTGGTACTGGATTAAAACAAAGCCAGTTAAGTGACTAAACCAATTACTTTTGTTTCAATCAGGATGAAAGATCTTGGTGGTAGTGTTTCATACTGTGTAGTGTGGCCTTATTCTTGTTTTGTCTCAACAAGATGGTCACTTGGGAGCCAGGGTAGCAACAGCTAGATGCCTCACAGGTTTGTTTTAATCTGGACTTTGGATGAGTGGGTCAAAGAAGTGGCTTTTCCCAGGTTGTGCCCCAGGAAAAGTTTCCGTATCTTTTATTGGATAGCAAAAAATCATTTGTTTCCTTAATTAGTTTTTAGCTGCGACTGTGATTAGAGTTTTTCACATTCTGTTAGGTGGCCTGTGTGATTCCTATAAAAACTTATTTCTGCGGGCTTTTGGGTATCGTATTTGTTTTTAATCTTGAGAGGTACCTTGAGTTAAAAATTAAAATGACACCCTCCACCTGTACCCTACAGGCGTGTGTACATATCTTATCTGGACAGTATTCATTTCTTCCGGCCCCGCTGCCTCCGGACAGCTGTTTACCATGAGATCCTCATTGGGTATCTAGAGTATGTGAAGAAATTGGGGTGAGTCTGGATTATTCAGAATCAACAAAATACTTTGTCTATTTTGTGAAATAGTAAGTTTTTCTCAATTAGTTTTACATGTTTTTATTCTAATGATTGGTTCAGAAGTCTGTTGAGGTTCCCACATGTGTTTGACTCCAGAGAGCAGTGTCTACTCTGCCTTTGCTTACATTGCATTTTCTTTTTAGTTTATTGAAGCATAATCTTCATACCATACTTTTTTCTCTTTCAGGTTTTAGAGTCAGTGGTTTTTAATTTTTAGCATTATTGACTGGTGTGACCATTCCCACAAGCCATTCTCCACAAACCCTCACCAGAGTCCCGTGCCCGCTTGCTGCTACTCCCTGTCCTCCTGCTGCCCTCAGATGACCGTTAATGTACTTTCTGTCCCTGTACGTTTGTATTTTTTGGTCTCCTGTTAGGATTCACTGCTTGAATACACACTGTGTGTTCTCCCCTCTTGTACAGTGTGTTTATATACCACTCTTTCCCACACCTGGAAAAGTGTTTGCCGGAAGTATCTTTCATAGAGTGAGTAAGATTTGTTTGACGTGAATCCTTTAAAGAGAAGCTTGCCTGAGCTGCCTTTCCAGTGCACAGGATGACATAGGGAGGAAGCTGTTGCTCGATTGTACCCTGGCAGGCTTATCTTCATGTATGTCCTTCTGAGAACAAAGTGCTCAGAACTGAGACTAGTATTGGATTTGTAAGTGATGAAGATAATGCCTCCCCGCTGACCCCATTCACGTACTGGTTTGATTCCCAAGTATTTTATAAGACCTATACTAGTATTATAGGCATTTCTTCTGTTTTTATCTGACCTCATGTGACCTCATGTTTATTTCTGTCCTTGTTCTAGTTCTTTTTTTTGTTTTGTTTTGTTTTTTGATATAGGGTTTCACTTGGCTGTCCTGGACTCACTTTGTAGACCAGGCTGTCCTGTCATGGAACTCAGTGATCTGCCTGCCCCTGCCTCCCTGAGTGCTTTGACTAAGGCTGCACACCCAGCTTCTATCTCCTGTTCTTAAATTGCAATTCCTCAAAAGTAGATCAGAGTTTACTGACACTTCTGTCTGGCTTGCTTTGTATGTGTCCTATAGGTATGTGACAGGACACATCTGGGCCTGTCCCCCAAGTGAAGGAGATGACTACATCTTTCATTGCCACCCCCCTGATCAGAAAATCCCCAAACCAAAACGACTTCAGGAGTGGTACAAGAAGATGCTGGACAAGGCATTCGCCGAGAGGATCATTAATGACTATAAGGTACTCCTGCTGAAGGAAGATACTGGCTCTTTTGCAACTGATTGACATATTTTTTATATTTTCAAACTCTCTGCCATTCACGTGCCTTATAATTATGATCATGTACAAGAAAGCATGAGTCTGGAAGCAGCTGATGAAACTGCAGAAGGAACTGAAGCAGTGGGTCTTTCCGTCAGTTGATAATGGTTTGTGCATGTGGTCCTCACTATGCCACAGGGGACTTCACCTCACCTCTGTCCTGCTTCCTCCCAGGACATCTTCAAACAAGCGAATGAAGACAGGCTCACAAGTGCCAAGGAGTTGCCCTATTTTGAAGGAGATTTCTGGCCTAATGTGTTGGAAGAAAGCATTAAGGAGCTAGAACAAGAAGAAGAAGAGAGGAAAAAAGAAGAGAGCACTGCAGCGAGTGAGACCCCCGAGGTACAGCCCCCACTAGAGCTGAGCCACCAGAGTGGCTGGCTGGGTTCTTTCGGTGTTGGCGCTCTCATTCACACACATAAGATATCACCGTCAACAGCAATAAGCAGAGGTGCTGTCTCTATACAAGAAATATTCCCTACGGGGCCTAGTGGTTAGACCTAGAGAGTAGAGGGGGAAGGTGATACTATATTGTAGCCAGGAAAGTGTGTAGACGTGGTAGGACTTGGTTCCAGGAGAAGCTGGTGTGCCAGGCCTTGTGCTGAATATTGTGACAACTTCTTGTTTTGTGCTTTTTCCTTTCCACTCTCTACCTTTTCACTGTTTACTACTATCCCTGTGTACAAGGGAGTGCAGAGTGAACTAAACAAGACTTTGTTCCTGCCCCAGGAGGTATCTTATATTAGGAGAAACAGGGAGGGACTGGATAGTTGCATGATGTGTTTTCAGGAAATGGGACAACTCTGAGAAGAAAGGTGCTTAAGGTAAAGAAGACAGCAGCTCTGGGGAGTGACTTTTGACACAGTGGCATGAGGGTCCCGTGAGATCTAGGGGATGGAGTCTTCCAGGAAGGGGAGGAGGTGTGCTGTGTTGAAGGTCACAGGCATTGTACGACGTCAGGCAGAGCTGGCGCTAGCATATATTGGTTGTAGTTATATACAGTGACTTCTGTGGAAGGTGTTAGTGGCATGTGGGAAATCATGAATTAAGAAGTGTCTTGTGCTGGGCATGGTGGTGCATGCCTTGATCCTAACTTGGGAGGCAGAGGCAAGCAGATTGCTGTGAATTTGAGGACAGCCTGGTCTACAAAGCTAGTCCAGGACTACAAGCAAAACCGTGTCTTGAACCCCACCCCACCAAAGAAACGTGTCTTGTTTGAAGCTGGAACACGCTTTGGTGAGAGAGAAGCAAAGAACGGGCTGCTATTAAGATACCTGCAGTGCCCTGAAGGAAGTGGCTAAGACTAGGCCTCAGCAGTACTACAGGAGCTAAAGCGTTCGGTCAGCATGAATCAGTGCACACATGATTTGTTGAGTGTTAGCAACATGCTAAGCACTGTGCACATTGAGTTATGTCTTTTAAAAGACAGCATTAACAGAGAAAGCACAGGCCAGGATGAAACAGAAGCTGTATCCCTGGAGGTTCACAAGAACTCCCAAAATGTCCCCATTGTCTGACTTCCTCTCACTGGTTGAACCATCCTTTCATCTCTTCAGGAATTTGACTGGTTCTCACCAAGGTTTGGTTTCTTACTCTGTGCTGAATGGTTCAGAAGAAAGCCAGAGAGGGGAGGCCGCCATATTCAAGCTGGCCTTAAAAGAACAGGCAGGTCTTGGTGGCTGGCAGTGCAGTGCAGACCAAGTGACCAGTAGGCCACTGGCCAAACCACACCTCAGAGCAAAGGTGCCCTGACCCAGAACATTTATCTGGGCTTATAAAGGACAGCAGTGGTGGCACCATTTGAGGAAATAGAATGTGGGCCCAGCTATGGAAGTGACTGGTGCACAGCACAGCAGAGTACAGAGACACCCCTGCTACCAAAAGGACTCAAAGGGAATAACAGAACAAGGCGGCCTCCAGCTTGGTGTCAGTGAAACTGTCCAGGGGACTAGGTAGCTTGTACCTGAGCTGGCCTTCACATTGAACCCAAAGACTTGGCATGTGCTAGGGAAAGTGTTGACAAGTAGACTTGCTATTTTCTTTGTATGCAGTGTAGATGTTAAGGGCAAGGACTTGCCTTCCTCAGGGATACTTAGGACCTAAGAAAAATTGGAATCTCAAGTTAATGGAAGTAGAGACGCGGCTGTGGTGGCGACAGGACACACAGCGTGTGTTCAGCCACAGGAAGTCCATTGTTCTACATGACCAGAGACAATTTTTTTTCTTTTTTTCAAATTCTTTTTGTTGGTTTTTGAACAGGGTCTCTCTGTAGCCTTGGCTGACCTAAGCTCAGAGATCAGCTTGTCTTGAGTGCTGGGATTAAAATCATGTGCTGCTATCCCTGGCTCAAAAACAATTTCTTTTAAAAAATATATTTGAAACTGGACGAAGTGGCACACTCCTTTAGTCCCAGCACTCAGGGAGGCAGAGGCAGGCAGATCTCTCTGAGTTTCAGGACAGCCTGGTCTATCTACACGGTGAGTTCAGGACAGCCAGATCTACAGAGTAAGACACCCTGTCTTTAAGAAATCCCAAATAAGATT
The DNA here is from genome assembly GCA_028658305.1 of Pachyuromys duprasi. Taxonomy (NCBI): domain Eukaryota; kingdom Metazoa; phylum Chordata; class Mammalia; order Rodentia; family Muridae; genus Pachyuromys; species Pachyuromys duprasi. The sequence continues at coordinate 17,441,604 of CM053757.1, forward strand.
GGCCAGCAAGATGGGTCTAGTAAAAGTACCTGCTGCATGTGTGATGGCCTGAGTTCAAGTCCCAGGACCCACATGGTAAGAGAAGAGAACAGTCTCCCTAAAAAAGCTGTCTTCTGACCTCCGCGTGGGCACCGTGGCACAGTCAGAATAAACACACACATAAGTAAAGCAGTTTTTTAAAAACTTTATTTGACTCAGGAACCTGAGTCAGGTTATATAATCTAGGTTATATAGCATCATTTGAAGAAATTATATTCTGAGAGTATAATTCAGTGGTAGAGCACATGCCTAGCATGTATAAGGCTCTGAGTTTTACCCCAGTTCTTACTGCAGCATAAAGAAGTTCTGGATCAGCTTAGCTTTTCTATGTAGTATTCTAAATGAGTAACACTCCAAATACTTTTCGTAGTAGGGTCATTGGAGTACTTGAACTAGGGGGTGAGTCCCTTTTAGACTGCAGCCAAGTAGTAATTAAAGTAGTAGCAGTAGGTTGCAAAAGAAGCTTAGCCATGTTCTGTCCTCGTTCAAGTGTAACAGTACCTGGATTGGTCAGTTGGATATCCCTGTTCTTTCTGGTGCTGTCCCACCCCCTCTATTTGCACCCTCCCTGTGTCTTCTGAAAATTTACACAAATGAGTAAGCCCTCCCAAGGTGGAGAACCAGGTACTGTGCATTTAGGATGAAACATAGCACTCCTGTCCAGTGGAATTATGGGGAGTGGTAGAAAACTTTCTCTGTTGCTTAGATTCTGAATGAACATCTAAAGAAGTAACAAGACATACAGGTGCTGTGTCCAGGCTGGGAAGATTCAATCCTTAGCCCTCCGGAGGTAGTATGTGGCCCAAGTGCATATGTAGTCTGTGGATGTTCACAGCCTAGGAAATGGGTGTTAGTCTAACAGCTTTGCATGTGGTTTCAGGGCAGTCAGGGTGACAGCAAGAATGCCAAGAAAAAGAACAACAAGAAGACCAACAAAAACAAAAGCAGCATTAGCCGCGCCAACAAGAAGAAGCCCAGCATGCCCAATGTGTCCAATGACCTCTCCCAGAAACTGTATGCCACCATGGAGAAACACAAGGAGGTATGGCATGGGCTGATGGGAGGTTCTGGGGATACTCAGAACCCTGAGAAGTAGCAGGCACCGTGTCCACTGTTTGATAGAAAAGGGAAGATGAGACAGTAGTTTGTTAATATGTTATTTGGCTTGTCATCATTTATGTTCCATCCCAGGAACCCAGAGCCTCAACCAGGCCCTGGGTTTGGTTTCTCTCCTTTTACAACATGGCCCTGCACTTGGCGCACACTGCCTCTCTGTGGGGTTAATGCAGCTTCTCCTTTCAGGTCTTCTTTGTGATTCATCTGCATGCTGGCCCTGTCATCAGCACTCAGCCCCCCATTGTAGATCCTGATCCCCTGCTTAGCTGTGACCTCATGGATGGGCGTGACGCCTTCCTCACCCTGGCCAGAGACAAGCACTGGGAGTTCTCTTCCTTACGCCGCTCCAAATGGTCCACTCTGTGCATGCTGGTGGAGCTGCACACACAGGGCCAGGACCGCTTTGTCTATACCTGCAATGAGTGCAAACACCACGTAGAGACACGCTGGCACTGCACTGTGTGTGAGGTAAGCCCTGCCACCTCTCTCCTGACCTTCCCCATAAGCAGCATTGTCCCCTGCAGCAGCAAAAATGGCTGCAAGTGTTGTCATCTTTGCACAACTTGTTTGTGCTATACCTCCCAGGATGAGGAACTGACCTTTGTCTTCTTTCTCTTTCTCTCTCTCTCTCTTTTTTTTTTCCTGTTTTGTTTTTTTGAGACAAGGTTTCTCTTACAGTCTTGGCTGTCCTGGAACTCACTCTGTAGATGAGGCTGTCCTCGAACTCACAGCCTGCCTCTTCCTCCCAAAGTTCTAGGATTAAAGGCATGCACTCACCATTTGTCTTATCTGTGTTCATGTCTTCCAAGGCACAGGCCATATTCTGAGGAAGCCTGACTTTGGAAAACTTTGGCACTATAGGAATTTCAGTGTATTTCTTTATTCCTAGCCTTGCCAGGGTTAAGGATGCCTTTCACCCTGCTGGCAGGTTGGCACCTTTGATCAAGTCCACTGGCAGGATCACAGAATGTTGTTAGAAGACTTGATTCTCATGTATGCCGCTGGCAGGCTTACTGTCTCCTGCCCTATTGCCTGTTCACCCTTGCAGTGCTTTTCCTGGGTAGGCGAAAGCTTCCTAGCCCTTTCTTCTTTGCCTACCTTTACATTCTTGTCTCCTGTTTTCTGTTAATGCAGCCCCATCACCACCACCACCCACATCCTTAGCCCAACCCCTGGCTTCTCGATCTTCTTTCTGTTTTGTTGATTTTAGGGTTTAGTGTGTGCTGTCTATGAGCATGATCTCTAGGCCCAGCTGTAGGAGTCCAGATGTGTTCTGTGGGTGATATATGTGTGAGTAAGCATATTTGTGTATATGCGCACAGAGGCCAGAGGAGATTTGCTCTTTAGCTCTACCTCATTTCCTTAAAAGATTTGTCACTGGATCTTGAGCTAGGCTGGTGACTGACCAGGAAGCTCCAGCAGCCCTCCTGTCTCCTCTCTGTCCAGTGCTGTCGTTACAAGCACACAGCCATGCCCAGGTTTCTGTGTGAAGGCTGGAACTCAGGTCCTCGTATTTGACCATTAGATCATCTTACCCACTGAACTATCTCCCAAGCCCCCACCCTTCAGAGTTAATTCTCCTTTTTAGTTTCTAAGTTTGAGTATCTCTCAGCCACTTGGGCTTCTGTGTTGGGGAAGAATCAGTTAACACCTTTCTCATGATATAGTGTCTCACAGTCTTCTGATAGTGCTTGGAGGAAATGGTCCCAGTGGTCCTCATTGTTAAGTCTCAAGGTCAGGCTCTTGATGCTTTTTCCAAGGCACATGAAATGAAGGAAAGGAACCACCAGTAATACCTGCTTAAGCGTTGGGCCTACACTGTGCCCCATGCCTAAGGGCATCTGTTCATGCTGCGCCTGTGCTTAATACTGCTCTGTCTCTTGCTTGTCTACAGGACTATGACCTTTGTATCAATTGCTACAACACAAAGAGCCACACCCATAAGATGGTGAAATGGGGGCTGGGCCTAGACGATGAGGGCAGCAGTCAGGGTGAGCCACAGTCCAAGAGCCCCCAGGAATCCCGGCGTCTCAGCATCCAACGCTGCATCCAGTCCCTGGTGCATGCCTGCCAGTGTCGCAATGCCAACTGCTCGCTGCCATCTTGCCAGAAGATGAAGCGAGTCGTGCAGCACACCAAGGGCTGCAAGCGCAAGACTAATGGAGGATGCCCAGTGTGCAAGCAGCTCATTGCTCTTTGCTGCTACCACGCCAAACACTGCCAAGAAAATAAATGCCCTGTGCCCTTCTGCCTCAACATCAAACACAAGCTCCGCCAGCAGCAGATCCAGCATCGCCTGCAGCAGGCCCAGCTCATGCGCCGGCGAATGGCCACCATGAACACCCGCAATGTGCCTCAGCAGAGTTTGCCTTCTCCTACCTCAGCGCCACCCGGGACCCCCACGCAGCAGCCCAGCACACCCCAAACACCACAGCCCCCTGCCCAGCCTCAGCCTTCACCTGTAAACATGTCACCAGCTGGCTTCCCTAATGTAGCTCGGACTCAGCCCCCAACAATAGTGTCTGCTGGGAAGCCTACCAACCAGGTGCCAGCTCCCCCACCCCCTGCACAGCCCCCACCTGCAGCAGTGGAAGCAGCCCGGCAAATTGAACGCGAGGCCCAGCAGCAGCAGCACCTGTACCGAGCAAACATCAACAATGGCATGCCTCCAGGGCGTGCAGGTATGGGAACCCCAGGGAGCCAGATGGCCCCTGTGGGCCTGAATGTGCCCCGTCCCAACCAAGTCAGTGGGCCTGTAATGTCTAGCATGCCACCTGGGCAGTGGCAGCAGGCACCCATCCCCCAGCAGCAGCCAATGCCAGGCATGCCCAGGCCTGTAATGTCCATGCAGGCCCAGGCAGCAGTGGCTGGGCCACGGATGCCCAATGTGCAGCCACCAAGGAGCATCTCGCCAAGTGCCCTGCAAGACCTGCTGCGGACCCTGAAGTCACCCAGCTCCCCTCAGCAGCAACAGCAGGTGCTGAACATCCTCAAATCCAACCCACAGCTAATGGCAGCTTTCATCAAACAGCGCACAGCCAAGTATGTGGCCAATCAGCCTGGCATGCAACCCCAGCCTGGACTTCAGTCCCAGCCTGGTATGCAGCCCCAGCCTAGCATGCACCAGCAGCCCAGCCTCCAAAACCTGAACGCAATGCAAGCTGGTGTGCCACGGCCTGGTGTGCCTCCACAGCAACAGGCAATGGGAGGCCTGAACCCCCAGGGACAGGCTCTGAACATCATGAGCCCGGGACACAACCCCAACATGGCAAACATGAACCCACAGTACCGAGAGATGGTGAGGAGACAGCTGCTACAGCACCAGCAGCAGCAGCAACAGCAGCAACAGCAACAGCAACAAAGCAGTGCCAGCTTGGCCGGGGGCATGGCAGGACATGGCCAGTTCCAGCAGCCACAAGGACCTGGAGGCTACGCCCCAGCCATGCAGCAGCAACGCATGCAACAGCACCTCCCCATCCAGGGCAGCTCCATGGGCCAGATGGCTGCTCCAATGGGACAACTTGGCCAGATGGGGCAGCCTGGCCTTGGGGCAGATAGCGCCCCCAACATCCAGCAGGCCCTGCAACAGCGGATTCTGCAGCAGCAGCAGATGAAGCAGCAGATTGGGTCACCAGGCCAGCCGAACCCCATGAGCCCCCAGCAGCACATGCTCTCAGGACAGCCACAGGCCTCGCATCTCCCTGGCCAGCAGATCGCCACATCCCTTAGTAACCAGGTGCGGTCTCCTGCCCCTGTCCAGTCTCCACGGCCCCAATCCCAGCCTCCACATTCCAGCCCGTCACCACGGATACAGCCCCAGCCTTCACCACACCATGTTTCACCCCAGACTGGTTCCCCCCACCCCGGACTTGCAGTCACCATGGCCAGCTCCATGGATCAGGGACACCTGGGGAACCCTGAACAGAGTGCAATGCTCCCCCAGCTGAACACCCCCAGCAGGAGCGCGCTGTCCAGTGAACTGTCCCTGGTTGGTGACACCACGGGAGACACACTAGAAAAGTTTGTGGAGGGTTTGTAGCATTATGAGAGCATTGGGTGTTTTTTTTTTTGTTTTGTTTTGGGGAATTTTTTTGTTTTGTTTTTGTTTTTTTCCCCCTCCCCTTTCATGTTTTTGGACTTTTTGTACTGAAAATCCAGGCATCTGGGCTCTTTTTATTAAGCCTAGGTGGGACTGTGACTCCCAAGCATGGAAGGGCGGATTGATGTTTAAAGAAACAATACAAAGAATATATTTTTTGTTAAAAACCAGTTGATTTAAATATCTGGTCTCTCTTTCTCTCTCTCTCTCTCAGCTTTTTTTTTTCCTCTTTTTTTCTGTTTTGTTTGGGGGGTGGGGGGTTGTTTGGATTCTTTTTGTCGTCATTGCTGGTGACTCATGCCTTTTTTTAACGGGAAAAACAAGTTCATTATATTCATATTTTTTATTTGTATTTTCAAGACTTAAACATTTATGTTTAAAAGTGAGAAGAAAAATAATACTCAGAAACTGGTTC
>CM053757.1:17447772-17599604 GCA_028658305.1 Pachyuromys duprasi
GCCCTGGGGGCTGCTGCTTCGTGGTCTTGCCTGCTCGTGGGCTCCAGTTCCAGGTGCCCTTCCTCAGCCGGGGATGGGAGCTCCTGAAGACTGCAAATGTTCCATCCGAGAGGAGGGCCGCTAACCGGGGGAGTGAAGCTAGCCCCCTAGTCTGCTGCTCCCAGGGAATTTTTTTTAAATACCTGTCTTCCAACAAAAGAGTGGTCTAGATGGGGGTGGGGGGCTGCTAAATTTAGAAATCATGACCCAAATAGCCTGCCTTTTGGCCTTTTAAGTTCACAGAAGTATTTTCAAAATTCCTGACGCTTGAAAATCTAAATTTAAGGAAGCTTTTCAAGATTTGAATTTTGAATCTTGAATTTTAATACTGTGGATAAGACCAGGTAAGGAATAGAGACCATCATCTAACATCCCCAACTAAGCCCTGTCCCAAGTCCTCCAGAGTGACGCTCCGTCTTTGCTCAACTTGATGGGTCCTTGCACATTTTTGGCTCTCTTCAGAATTCCATTTGCTGCCTATTGGGAAGCCCCAAGCCATGTGTTAAAACAAGAAGAGGAACTGGAGCCTCAGAGAAGCTGCTCTCAGCCCCACTCAGGAGGTGGCACTTGACAATGTGCAGCCTTTTCATGTGGGCACTGGGGACATCCTTTTCAGGTTATCCTGAAGTTCAAAGCTATGTACCAACAACTTCCTTGGAGTCTGCATCCTATGCAATTGTCCATCTGGATGTCAAAGGATGTGGCTGAGGGTGTGGGCTGTGGATATTATCCCAAAGTTTGTCCTAAGGAAATTTCTGTAAGAGCTGGAGTGCCCAGACACTGTGTCTCATGCTGTATACTTAAGAGGAGAAGAAAAAAGTCCTATATTTGTGATCAAAAAGAGGGAACTTGAAATGTGCTGGTGTTTATAATAAAAGCTGGTAAAACTGCTTGGATTCAAAGATGGTTCCGATTGGCTAATGGTCCACTTAGCTTTAGCTCAGCTACCAGTCCCTGAATGAATGAAGATGCCTGGTATCAATCTTGCATGCATTTGAGGCTCTGAGAAACTCTACTGAAGAGAGTTGAATGTTATGTCCACAGGTAACATGCTGTTCTCCTGAACTGTTTTGGTTTCTATTAAGTGGGTCTACCTGAAGATGGTAGCCCATGCCTTTTATCCCAGAAGAGCCAGAGGCAAGCAGATCTCTGGGTTTGGGGCCTTCCTGATACACATAGGGAATTCCAGGGCAGCCAGGGCTACACAGTGAGGGGCTTGTCTCAAAATGGGGAGGGGCAAAGGTCACATTTGAATCCATGTTTTAGTGCACCATGACAAAATAAGCTGGTGCTTAAAGGCAAAAGGAAAGGGAGACTTCTCAATAAGGTGTGTTGGTGACCAATAGGATGGCAGTAAATACAGGACAGTTTACTAGGAATCAGACTGTGTCCAGACACTTTAACAAGCCTGGGCAATGTAGGAATAAGGAGAAAGTCTGCCATCTGGGATTGTGAAAATACACAAGGAGCCTGATCCGTTGTGCATGTGTTGTTTATGTCTAATTTCTGTACTTATTAGGTGCAGGGTGAGGAAAATAGTGATGAGATACTAAAGAAATGGTACCGATCTCAAACTGAAAGTAGACTCCCAAGGAGTTAAGTGGATGAGGAGTCTAAAACATTGCTTTCATCATGCTCACATTGGTCTATAGAGGATTCTTTAGAAATCTTTGATAATTCACTTTTCACTAAACAAAAAATCAGAGGGAGCCAGGTAAGCCTAGTATCTATAAAATTAGGCCCCTGGTGGACCCTGCTTTGTCCACTCTGCAAAATTCTATAGAAGCTTGAAACAAGATGGCCTTTAAGGTCTTTCATGTTATTCTGCATGGCTCTTGCCACAGGGAAACCTGCAGACTGATGTGTTCAGTACATGTAAGTTTATGAGATTCAGGTTAAAAGTTCCCTGAAGGAGAACGATAAAGTTCCAAGCTACAGTGAGAATCTGAACACAGGTCATTGAAAGTCTGCTGAGCACAAGGGGTTTTGGAGGGGGAACAGCAAAGAAGAGTTGTTCCTGCCATCTCTCGTGGTTATTTTTTCCTCCTACTAGGACTTCTTTGTTCTTTAGCGTCTTTATTATTTGCCCAGACATTGGCATTTATTATCTATTCTCAGACACTGGCACAGGTATGAGCCACTAAGAAGATAACTTTCTGTTCTTACTGGGGTGAGCATTGAAAGAATTACAAGTCCCAAACTGCAAACTGGAGTCCGGAGGGCAAGGGGCAGATGTCAAGAGGCATCTGAAGTGGACCACTGTTGGGCAACCACTGCAGTTTGGGCTAGAATGTACATCAAGTCCCTTGGAAAGTTTCCTGTTGTTCCTGGCCCTTGGGTTAGTTCTAAACTAGTTAACTGGGAGTGGACAGGAAGGCCTAGGGTTGGTTTGCTTAGAATATAGACGTTTATAACTGGACATCCCCATACTTAACCAAAGCCCAGGTTCCCCTTCATTTGCCAGATGTTATTTCACCTTTCTAAACATTCTCCCAAAGCCAGATCTGGTGTTCTACAGATCATTCTGCGACCTTTGAAGAGATGATTCCAGAACAGAGTTAAAGGAATGAAATGTGAAGTCTCGATTTCTCTAGGAGTAGTATCCAGGGAAGCTATTCTGTGTGTTGACATGACTGGACCCAGGTAGATTTGGGTAGTTGATGCAGGGCCTGTGGACAGAGGTAGCTAGAAACTAAGGATCTAGAACAGAACATGGAAAGACTAGGGAGCAAAGGTGGGCCTGATGTGGAGAACGTGGTTCCCGCAGAAGCAGAACTGCCTGGGAGGTGGGGGGTAATTGTGAGGTGTTCAGATTCTCAATAACAGATGTCTTCTTTAGCTGCTTTTCTTTTGAAACAGGATCTTTCACTGAACCTGGGATTAGCAGATTTCAGTAGACTGATTGGTCAGCAAGACCCAAGCATTCTCTCATCTGTCTCCTCAGCACTGAGGTTACAGGCACACACTGCCGGGTCATTTTCTTGGGGATGTCAGCGCATCAAGCAGTTTAAATACACATCTGTCCGGCCTCATTGGTCTGCCCACTCTTTTCTATTTTCCATCTATAAAATGAAGAATGTGGAAGCTCACCTTGACACATTCAACCTGGAACCATTCTTAAACGTGCCCTCTGCCAACATTTCAAGGCTATCCAAGATCCCTGTGTGGGTTGGTTGGTTGGTTGGTTGGTTGGTTGGTTGGTTGGTTGGTTGGTTGGTTTCAGCACCGTTTACAAATCCGGTTTTGCGTGCCTGGTTTTGTACCTGCAGTTGGGACTAGTGTCTAGTAGCAAGCGAGGCAACCGCTTTAATATTTCTGCAAAATTTGATCATAGCAAGATATAGTTGGCATGTCTCCGAATCAAGTGAAAACCTGTCACAAAGGAACCCTGAGGTTAGGGCGGTGACAGGCGATCTGCTTATGAAGTGACTAGAGAATTTGGATCAAACGTTAGAGACCAGGTTTATGGCCTGGATCCCCAAACAAACTTCCAGCAGGGAGAAAGTCACAATTAAACGGGTAGGGTAAGTCCAAGGCTGGAAGTTAAAGTTCACGTTTTGGTGAATAATAGTCAAACCTGAAATCTTTTTTGTCACTGTAGCTTTTGGCATTGCTGAAAGAGTCTTCCAGTAGCGCAAACGCATAGAAACACGTTGGTGGCTAGGTCCGCCGGTCCACACTCCAGCCTGGGTAGTGACATCTCGAGAATGGGATGCTCCCGCTAGGCACAGTCAGCAGCCGAGGGCCGGGGACACTAGAACCCCGACGCACTCTACTCAAAGAATCAGTGCCCTTGTCTTTGAGATCTAAGGTCAAAAAGTCGGATCTTCAGGGCCCTCGCCCTGGGGATTTGCGCCTTCGTGTTTTCGCGCAGGCGGCGCCCTGGGCAGCCCGGCGCGCGCCGTGACGTCACTGCGCCGTCCCTGCGGAAGGCCCCCTTGACCACTGGTGGGCTGTTCCTGGCTCCTGGGGTCGGAAGCATGGCGCGCGAGCTGCGAGCTGTGCTGCAGTGGGGCCGCGGGCTGCAGAGTGCACTGCGGGCTCCCGCGCTGGCGGGCGTCCGGCGAGGTGAGCGCGGCGCGGGAGCGCTCAGACTGGCGGGAGGCGTGGGCCGGGGCCAGGCAAGTGCAGGCGCCTCTGGGGAGCCAAATCGCCAGCACCTCCGGCGTGGTCTGGTCAGCCCCTGGTGTTCCTGATTGCAGAGTCTCCAGCGCGTGTGTTCGCTCGTTCGTTGCATGCTCAGTGCCTGCAGAGCTCAAGCCCTAGGGCAACTGCGGTGAAAACCAACGGTCAGCCCGGACTTCACGAAGCCAGTGACCTCCAAGTGGTTGGTTCCTGAATCCCTAGGGCCTGCAATTGAAAGATAGAAAGGAGAATGGAGAGAGAATGACTTTATGCTTTCCCACCCCGCAGCCAAGAAACAGTGAAGGTATTAGCGTTACATACACATAAATTATGTATATTTACAGCTATTTTTACATAAAAGGGCCCAAGTCAAGTATGAATTGTGCTGAAGAATCCCTTTAACGTTCCCAGCATTCCCTACACAACTTTTCATGTTGGGCATATACGGGTACAGTAGCTTTTAAATGGCTACGAAGTTCTGTAGCTCTCATCCTCCACTAAACGTTATGTTCGACACAAAAAAAAAATCGGTACAGTCTCTCACGGGTGGAGTGAGTATTGAAATCTTTAGGAACGAGCTCAGTTTCAGAGTCTGCCCCCACTCCCCTTAATGTTAGCTAATTTGCCAAATTTCATCTCAATTTTTTATTAATGTTGGCCGGGGAGAGAGATGGGGTTTCACTGTGTTGTTCTGGTTGGCCTGGAACTTGCTGCCTAGACCAGGTTGGCCACAAGCTCAGATTCATCTTGCCTTTGTCTCCAAAGTGGTGGGATTACAGATGTGTGCCACATTGCCTGGTGCTCAAAATACTTTTTGTTTATGTATGTATTCTCTAATGGCAAAACTGACTTCCATAGTATCTTCTCCCATATCTGAGCATGTCTTTAAAAAAGAAACAAACAACTAATTTTAAAAAGTCTCCTAAGGGCAGTTTGTTCGTGGCTTGCATAGGCCCTGAATTGGTCCACAGTACCACCAAGAATATTTAAAAAGACATCTCATTTGATTTTTATCGACATGGGTACTATTTGAGAGACTGTTTTTACTTGCTTGACAGCAGATCAGTGTCATCTCTGTGATTTCCTTTTTGTCTCTGCATCATGTTCTACAAACACTTCTCAAAGTTGGCTAGTTTGCTGGGTCTGTTCCCAAGGGCTGACTTCAGAGTCTCTCAGAAACTCAAGTGTGCAACTTTGGTGCTCCTTTCCACGGACTCAGGGATTCACTTTCACTTCCCAGCTTCCGTGGTGGCACTGATTACCCCAGGGTCTTCTGTAGAGAAAATACATGTAACGTATACGTATACATTTTTCTGTTGGAGGGTTAACCACATCATTAGAGCTCTGATCTCAGCCGGCTTCCATGCTGTGTTGTCTCCTGGGAAGTATCAGCCCTCCAGAACCCCCTTCTGTTGATTGATTGGTTGATTGACTGATTGATTGTTTCTCCAGAGCTTCCCAGAACTCTGTCTTTGGTGGTTGACCTAAGTTCATGGTTGTCATGTTAAATAAACTTGTCATGGTGGGATACAACTAGGCCAGACAAGGAGCAAAACTCCATGTAAACTAGCTCTTCCCTGTGTTTTCTGTAAATTGGAGATGGTCTGACTGCGATGTAATTAAAAAACAAACAAACAAACAAACAAACAAAAAAAACCAGCCAGCATACCCCTGCACAGATGTAGCCCATGGCAGTTCGGTGTCCAAGTGGGTTCCATAGTCATGGGGACAGGGACTGCCTCTGACATGAACTGATTGGCCTGCTCTTTGATCACCTCCCCCTGAGGGGGGAGCAGCCTTACCAGTCCACAGAAAAAGACAATGCAGCCATTCCTGATGAGACCCGATAGACTAGGATCAGAGGGAAGGGGAGGAAGACCTCTCTTATCAGTGAACTGGGGGAGGGACACAGGTGGGAGAGAGGGAGGGTAGAATTGGGAGGGGAGGAGGGAGGAAGGTACAGGGGGGATACAAAGTGAATAAATTGTAATTAATAAAAATAATTGAAAAGGAAACAGCCAGCATGTCTCTCACAACTTCCAACACTGTTCACCTCTGAGGTGCCATTATGATCTCTAATAAGAACAGTTACACTGATGCGGAAAGGTGGGTGATCTTTTTGAAGTTCACAGCTCCTGTGTTTTCATTCCTTGCTCACTTGAGCAGTTCCTATGGCCAGTTGATTTTTTGAAAGTTGGATGCGCAACCCTCCTGCACCAAGACCTGTTTCTGTTGGAACTCAGTGACTGCTGGGTTTACAGTCTCAGGCTGGAGAAAACTCTCCTTTTGTAATAGAGGCTCTGGCATATAAGAATTTAATACCAGGAAATAAAAGCTTGACCCTGTTGTAATCTAATGAGATGAATTATATGTTAACAAATTAATAGCAAGAATGCCCACAGTATAGAAAATGAGTGGTGAATGCGTAGTAGGGAGAGATTACTGTGAGCAACAGGCAAAAGGAGGCCCAGGAGGACAACACAAGAGGCCTTGAAGCAGGTCTTGAAACAGTTCGTGTGGAAAGAGGGATGAGGTGTGGTTGCAGCTAGTGGAAGATGGGCACTAGCTCTGTGTGTGTGTGTGTGCATATGCGTGTCTGAGATCACAGTCACATTATCAGTGTTCCTGTGTGAGCCTCCAGCCACCCAGCGCTTTAACAGGCGGGGTCTGTGGCATGCCTTTGAGGTTTGTGGCTTTTCCTTTAGGGTGTGGGAGAAACAGGAAAACTGGTATTGTGCAGATAGTATGTTTAGTGTTTGGTTCTGGCTGATATGTTGAGGTTTTGGTTTATTCCTCAAGTCATTATAGAAAGTTCAGCTAACCTGAAATCAAATCTGCTCTATCCCCACCCCATCTCTTTTTCGTTTGTTTTTGTTTTTCCGGTTCTCTCTGTGTCTGTCGCCCTGGCTGTCCTTGAGCTATATAGCTCAGGCTGGCTTCAAACTCATAAATCAGACGGCCTCTACCTTTCAAGTGCTGGGATTAAAGGCATGTGCCACCACCACCAAGCTCTGCAAAGACCTTTTAATGGATATATTTTACAAATACACTGGAGAATCAAGCAATGCAGCCCGTGTTGGATGTCGCTCTGGGCCACACTCCGCACTTTTTGCGGCTGGACCCATGGTGGCTGAACTTTTCATCTCTATATTGTTTACTATGCCTGTTGCTTTTATCTTGAAAAAAAAAAGACACACCCCATCTCTTCTACAGTGTGGCTTTTGCTGTTGAAGTACCACTGCTGGATGGACCTTTTTCTTAGTTCTGGTTTGTCTTACCTGTGGCCATCACCACGTCACCCACACTAGCAGCAGGAAGTCTGTCCAGCTGCCCCTTGGTTCCCTTCACAGGGATGATAGACAACTTTTTGGCTAAGTTACACGTGGTTATGGAAGGCCATAGCATCAGGCAGGCATGGTACAGGAGCAGTGGCTGAGAGTTCACATCTGATCTGCAAATTGCAGACACAGAGAGGTTATTTTTTTCTGTTTGAGTCCTAAGGTAGTCTGTACTGGCCTCAAACTTAAGAGTCTTCCTGCCTTAGCTCTCCAAATGCTAATATTAAAGCCATGTACATTCAGATTTTTTTATTTTGAGACAGGATTTCTCTGTGTAGCCTTTGCTGTCTTGGACTCACTTTGTAGACCAGGCTGGCCTCGAACTCACAGAGATCCCCCTGTGATCCTCCCAGAGTGCTGGGATCACAGACCTGTACCATCACGCCTGGTTCACATGCAGATTTTTATTATGTTTTATTATTGTGTGCACAGAGTGTGTGTGGAGGTCAGAAAACAACTTGTGGGAATTGGCTCTCCCTTTCCATTGTGTGGGTTCTGGGGATTGAACTCAGATCATCAGGCTCTGTTGCAGGCATCGTTACCTGCTGAGCCATCTCACTGGCCCAGATATGTTTGGATATTTTGTTTTGTTGTTGGGGTTTTGTTTTTTTGTTTTTTGAGACAGGGTTTCTCTGTGTCCTGGCTGTCCTGGAACCTTCTCTGTAGACTAGGCTGGCTTCCAACTCACAGATGTCCGCCTGCCTATGCCCCAAGTGCTGGGATTAAAGGCATGAGCCAAAACTACTCATTTCTAGATATTTATTTCTTCCCATGAATTAGAAATTAAGGGTGAGCCAGCTAGTGCATGCCTGTAATCCCACCACTCAGGAAGGTAGAGGCAGGGGTACCTCTTGAGTTCAAGGCCAGCTTGGTCTACAGAGTGAGTCCAGGACAGCCAAGGCTAACAGGGAAACCCTGTCTCAAAAAAAGAAAGAGAGAGAGAAATTAAGGGTGAGCATTGAAGGCCTACTAAGCAATGCCAGTGCCCAGTTGCTGGCCCTTAGGTCTAAGAAATGGTAGAGGTCAGGTTCACCCCTCTGGCTGAAGTACAGAGTCTGCAAAGCTTTTGTGGCAGTGAAGACCAAATGGAGACACCCCATACCTAGTTCTGCGCCAGAGGTTTCAAGACCCACCAGACTTGCCAGGGAGTTATAAAAGCAATTCTGAGTTTCCTCCTGACTAGACATAGATCAATAAGGTGCCTTTTGGTAAAATACATTTATTTGACATTGGGCTTGTGAGGGAAGGCCACCAAGACCACCTGCTGCAACAGCTGTGCCTTCATCCTACAAGCGTGGGCTGGACCTAGAGAGAGCCACTTTGGCCTCTGCTAGACAGGCACATGTAAGCGAGCAGGACATCTGACCTTAAATATTCCATCCATTTTTTACGATTGTCTTTTCAGGAAAGCCGGTTCTGCACCTTCAGAGGACCACCGTCCATTTTAGGGGCCCAACACCACGTCTGGCTTCAAGGATCTCTGCAGGACAGTTATACAGCACACAGGCAGCCGAAAACAAGGAGGAGGCCCTGCACTCCATCATTAGTAGCACTGAGGCTGTGCAGGGTAAGCCTGGAGACTTAGGTCTTCCGGAAAGTATCTGCTATCTCATCTCTTGCAACTCCTGGCTGTCACCTGCTGTGGCTTGCCCCCTCTGGTGGTCACCAAGAAAGTGCCAACTGGTGATTAATGGCAACAGATCTGGTAGTAGTTACTGAAAGGGAATAGTAACCCAGCCGATGTAGGACAAGAATTCTGTTTCCAGGTCCAAGGGCCATCTCCAGGCCTAGGGGCTCCACTTCTGGCTTTTGATGGAGACAGGGACATAACTATTGATGTTGAGAAGGTCATCTCTCTTATAATTTTGTTTTTTGAGTAATTCATTAGAGCACATTCTTTTGGAGAATATACCCTGTAGAACCCGGTGGTTAAGGCCAGCCGAGTCTCAGGACTGCACACTGGAAACTCTGTCTCCATAGTTTGCTGGAGCTTTGCTTGCTTATCCTGCATGTCCCTTTTTATGACCTCAGAGTTGCTCCATGTCCTTTATTTTGAGAGGGACTGTTTTAAGTTTCCCCCTTTCTTAGTCACTCCTCTGTGTTTAAAAGTCAGAACCGTAAGCATTCTTTGAAAAGGTATGTACTAGCATATTGTTCCACCAAAATGGAAATGCAAATTTTATTGATTGTGTCTGTGATTCATTACCAGGTTCTGTCTCCAAACATGAATTCCAGGCAGAGACAAAGAAACTTTTGGACATTGTGGCCCGTTCCCTATACTCAGAAAAAGAGGTAGGATCTGTGTGCATTGCTCCCCTAGCTAGTCAAGGCTCTGACAAAGCTGATTCAATCCCATCCTGGGAAAGTGCCAAATCCAAGTCCTCTGCTTGCTATACAAAGGTGTGGGCTGAGGACAGGTCTGTTTGGGGTTCATAAATCAATCCTAAGGGTAAATTTTGCTGATAATTTTTAAGTCTCCCAAATACTGTCATAGGCATCTACTTCAATCTCCTTCTGCAAGACTGTTGATCTGTTTTGAAGCCTCTGTATTTATCTGCTTCAGCTGGATTTGCAGGCCTGCATCTGTGTGGTACAGGCCAGAGGGGGACACAGAACTTTCCTTTTTTATTCAAACAGGGTCTCATGTGTTGCTTTGTAGCCAAAAGCCCTTAAATTTTTTTTTTCTTACATTTATTTATTTTGTGTGCATGCTCCACGGCACTCACGTAATGGTCAGTGGATTCTCTCCTACCTTTTGAGTCCTGGGATTGAACACAGGTCATCAGACTTGGCAGAAAGTATCTTTACCTGCTTATCTATCTTGTTGGCCTGACCTTGAATTTTGAAGTGTGTGTGTGTGAGAGAGAGAGAGAGAGAGAGAGAGAGGGAGGGAGGGAGGGAGGGAGAGAAAGATAAAGAGAGAGAGAGAGGGAGGGAGGGAGGGAGGGAGGGAGAGGGAGGGAGAGAAAGATAGGGTTTCTCTGTGTGGCCCTGGCTGTCTTGGACATCAGGCTAGCCTCAACTCACATGGGTCCGCTGGCCTCTGTCTCCCTGAGTGCTGGGATTAAAGGCATGTGCCACTGCATCTGGCTGAACTTTTTTTTTGAAAAATATAGTCTAGGGCTTTCATTTCTTTTTGCACTTTAGGCCAAGAATTCTTAGGGAATGGGTCCTGGCAGCTCACTCTCCTCCTGTTGGTCCTTACAAAGTGTACTTTCCTAGGTGCAGCGTGCCGGCACCTCAGTTCAGTATAGGTGCCTTTATGTTTGGCTTTCTCATTTTACTGATTGTTTTCCTTCACTCATTTCAGGAAGCTGTCTCAGCTCTCAGTGTGCTTAATATGTTCAGTATGCACACTAGTCCCCTTGGCAGTCTTACATTTTATATGTTTTGCTATATGACATTGTAACGTGAAAGTAAACTTATTGGCCTGATGTAATTGTCATCTTGGAAGCTTACTGCTTTTGTCTGATAACCTGAATTCCATGAACTGAACTGCCACAAACTCAGCTCGCCTGCACTGCCTCTCACTTCACTGACTCAACCAAACTGCCTGAACAACCCTGACTAGAACTCAAGAGATCTGCATGCCTCTGTCTCCTGAGTGCTGGGATTAAAGGTCTGCACCATCACCCTGGACCTAAGCTTTTCTTTACCTGGAACTTGATGTATACCAGGCTGGCCTTGAGCTCAGGGATTTGCTTGCCTCTGTCTACTAGGATTAAAGGTGTGTCTGTGGCCCAGGTCTTGATGGACATGATCTCTTGCCAGAATAACCATATTCTGAATTAAAATTCCTTTACATTTTAGGCTTCTAGTTTTGTCACAATAAACATTTATGGGGTGTTCCTGTTTTGAACAGTGCTTATTCTCCTGATATCTCTGGTAGCACCCTTCTTGTAGACTTACATGTATGTGGCCAAAAGGACAATCCATGTTTTTCAAAAAGTCCTGCAGAATCATTTCCTCTTTTTCTTTGTGTTCTTCATTTGGAAAAATTACTGGAAGATGCTCCTTAGCTCACTAGTCCTTGAACCTTTGCTTCTCCCATATCCAGCTCTGAGTGCTAGCATTACAGACATGTGCCCCCCATCTGTGAGGACATTAATATTCAATTTTGGCTGCTGAGAAACATGCCCGTAATCTTAGTACTAGGGAGACAAAGGCAAAAGAATTATGAGTTTAAGGTCAGCCTGGGCTACACAGTGAGGCTTGTCTCAACAACAGTGACAACAGTAACAAAATCCATATAAGAATGACAGACTTGGAAAAGTCTACCAACAGGATGGTTGTACACACCTGTAATTCCAGCAGCCAGGAGGTTGAGACATGAGAATCTAAAAAGAAAACAGCTGCTTGTACCATGCTCAGCTCCATCAACACTAAGGATCTGGTGTAGAATAGCACTCATTTTACAGATTTAAAGGATCTTCAAGAAACAGTCTTGTTGATCATGTTGCCCACCTCCTTGTCTGCTCTTTGGAGCTCTGTGTGGAATCAAGGTGCTTTCAGACCTTGGCCTCTGACGTCCTTTTCTAGGGAAGGCCAAGGCTGTAGTGTTTGATCTTCACTAGATGAAAGGAAGCAGCCGGTTTTGGTTTTATGGTGGTAGGGCTTGAACCCAGGCCCTTGTGTGCATCAGGCACTCGTTCTGCCTGCATTCCCAGCCTCGCTGGTTTTTGTTTTTTGTTTTGTTTTGTTTTTTTTGGACAGGGTCTCACTAAATTACCCAGACTTCCTTGCATTCATATATTAAACTCACAGTCCTCTGCCTCAGCCTCCTGAATAGATAGCGTCTGCCACTGGCTTACCAATGTCTCTTTTCTCATAGAATAGGAGAGACAGATATTTGGGAAGCATTTACCATTCTGTGCAGGTCAGTTAAGAAAGGGCTCGTCCCAGGTTCAATTTTATTTATTTATTTACTTACTCATTCATTCATTTATTTATTTTGGATTGTTGGAGACAGGGTCTCTCTGTGTAGCCCTGGCTGTTCTGGAGCTCGCTCTGTAGACCAGGCCGGCCTCTGCTTCCCAGGTGTGTACTGCCACTGTTTGGCTCCGTCACAGGTTTCTTAATTCACATGTAACTTCAGACTTCACTGAGCATCCTGAAAGGAAAGGTTTGCTGCCGAGCATGTGTGAGGAGATGCTGCCCACCACAGGAGACCAGGTGCTGCGTGGGTCCTCCGCGGCAGCCCTCGCACACCCCCAGGCGGGTCTCAGGCCGTGCCGCTCAGCTCCCTACCTCTTGCTTCTGCTCCCTAGGTGTTTATACGAGAACTCATCTCCAACGCCAGTGATGCCTTGGAAAAACTTCGGCACAAGCTGGTGTCTGAAGGCCAGGTGCTGCCAGAAATGGAGATTCACCTTCAGACAGATGCTGAGAAGGGCACCCTCACCATCCAGGTATCTCTGACTTGGCAGTACCCAGCTCTTCCTCAAGAAACAACCAGGCTGACCAGACACAGGGAGGCCTGCATTCTAGTTGTAGCTGCACTCAGGTGATACGCTGACCATTTTCTCTCTGTTCTGAGGACTCCTGCTTTTATTCACCCACCCTCCTTAGGATCTTCGAGGCACAGGCAGAAGAGAAGAAAATGTAAAATTACCAGAAGAGCTGTAGTTTGCCTTTTAATTAGCTTAGTGTCTCTTTGAAGAGTGAAGGTCGCGGAAGTTTATTCATTTTGTGGTCCTGGCACTTAACCCATGGCCTGCTACATGCTGAGCAGGTTCTCTGTTGCTGAGTTGTTTGACCCTTGGTCAAATTTCAAATTTTAAGGAAGTCAAGTTTTTCATTTTTTTCTGTGTTTTTAAAAGATGTATTTATTTTTTATTTGTGTACTTGTGGGGTGGGGGGCCGCATGCATGCGCCAACATGTGTTCTGGTACCTGAGGAAACAAGAAATTGGGTGCCCAGGAACTGGAGTTACAGAGAGTTCTAAGTTACTCACACGGGTGCTGAGAACCAACCTTGAGTCCTCGACAAGCACGTTTAATGGCTGGGCCACCCCTCCAGCCCTTATCTTTTTTTTTTTTTTTTTTTTTTTCTGCTTATGCTTTTATGGATCTGACAGGGAAAATTTTGCTTTGGAAAAAGACAATATTTTTTTCTTTTAGAAAACATTCAGAAAATGGTTTCTTCTAGAAGCTTTTACTTTATCTCTTCTGTTAATATCTGTGATACTTATAAGTGAATTTTTGTGTACCGTGTGAAGTATGGGCTGCAATTTACCCTCTGTCCATGGACTCATATCTATGTGTTCCCAGAGATAGAACTCAGATCTTGAGCATGTCAGGTAAGCATTCTATAACTTCTGTAGCCCAAGCTGGTCTAGAACCCATTATATACCCCAAGCTGGCCTCAAATACCCATCAACCTTCTGCCTCACCCTAACAAATACTGAGATTGCAGGTGTCAGTCACCACACCTGACTCCCAGCCCTTTCCTTTCTTTAATGGGTGCTGACCCCATTCATGAGGGGAGAGTTCTCGTGACCTGCTCCCACCATCCGCTGGGGGAATGGGGTCTAGCAGAGGGGCAGTGGCCTGCAGCGGTAGAGAGGACCTGTGGCCCATGTAAGAGTTGCAGCTGCTCCAGGAACCCACCTGTCAGGGGCCTTCAAGATGTCCTCCCTGCTTCAGGATTGTCTAACTGCCCCCAGAGGACCCTCACTTTGCATAGGATCGCACAGCCGTAATCATGGCGTCAAGGGTTGTAAATCAGGAGAGCCACCAGAGGATGGGTCAGAGGTAGCAGGGTTACTGGTGCTGAGAGCTGATGTTTGCCTGCTGACTTGCCGACTTTGGTGCTGAGGAGGAGCACAGACCTCCACAAACGAGCTGAACTGTACGCTAGCCCTGAGGTGTTTTCATTGGTGAGTCCTCCAGGCAACCTTCAGGAGTTCTCTGATGCTGTAGACTGACAGGACTGGACTTCTGATGTGCGTGCGATGTGATTCCTGAACCCACCTAGCCACCGTCAAGGAAGCCATCAGTAGCTCTGGTACTGTCCGCATGCTCTGGACTGGCTATGTGGGGTCTGTGTGTGACAGTGTCTCTCTCTTCAGGACACTGGCATTGGGATGACACAGGAGGAGCTGGTGTCTAACCTGGGCACAATCGCCAGATCAGGGTCAAAGGTAGGTACAGCCGAGAGCACCACTCTCCCTTCCCACAGGCACTGAGGGACCTTAGAGAGGCTCTGTCAGCAGTCTCGTTCCAAAGACATTGAAGTCACCCTTTGCTCGGAGCTGTAGCATATTGAGTGGATACTTTGAAGCCTGCCCGTCCAAGTCCAGGAGGAGCCATTCCTTTTGCTGACTCTTGTCTTCAAGTTAGCCTTCAACCACCCCCTGAGCTACAAGCCCTGGTCAGACAGTCAGCAGCTGTGGCCACTTCTCCCAAGCAGCATTTCTTTGAAGAATGGTCTTGGCCACGCTGGTTCTGAGGACAGTTAGCTAGTAGGGGCCATTTTATTGCAGTGCGACAGAAGCCATGCTGGCAAGACAAGATGACTATTCTGGGATCCTCAGCAGTGTCCATTCTGGCCTAAGGCAGAGACCAGAGGTCTGCCCTGCCTGCTGGTTCCTGTGCGCTTTTCTGTTCGTCTGTGTAAATGGTGCAATAATAAGCTGGAGTGTCTCACGGGAATCTCTACTGTAAGAGGCATCTGCGCTGTGTTCTACCCGTGGAGTTGCTTGTTGGGTTTTTTGTGTAAGGTGCTCTGCAGGTCTCAGAGACCTGCCGCGAGCGGCGTGGGCTGTGTAAATGCACTGTAAGAGCAGCTCGTTGATTGCACTAGTCAATGTGCCAGAAGCTTCGGTGTTGCATGAATGCTGAAGACCAATCTTTGGAGGATGTGCTGGACGGCCAGTGTAGGCCAGAGCAGGGGACAGTGACAGTGTGAGAGGAGCCAATCAAACACTGGGGTGTTCTGCACGTGCTCATTCTGTGTGTTTGTGGGACCCCAAAGTGAAAGTATTTTTTAAAAGTGGTATCTGTCCTGGACACACTTAACTCTTTAATCAGCACACTGACTGTTTACTCTCTGGGCACTGTAAGTAGAGATGGTTTTCAGTATGGGGTTGGGGAGTGCAGCTTACATAGAAACAAGGCTCTTAGACAAGCTGCTTAGTATCCATGGATCTTGTACCCTGGTCCTGGAACTATACCTCAGGGCACCGACATTGGTGCCAGGTTTATACTGCTTCCCACAAGGTTTAGAGCCTAGGAGACATGACACTCCACACAACTGTAGCAGCCCCACTAGGCCTGCTGACCCACAGGTCAAGTTGCCTCTTTCCCTGTCTGGTCTGACCTGAAGTTGTTGGCAGTGAGCGATGTAAATAGGGTATAGTCCTGTCGCTGCCCGAGCCCAGGATGACTTTGGGTTTTTGTCCCAGCCTCTGTAAACTTAGTCCTTTATGAGAATGTAGGGTGGGGGGGAAGGATCGGTGTACTTGCTAACTGTGCTGTTGGCATATGCTAGCGGACCATGTCCAGCACAGCACAGGTGGGATCAGCCACCCTCTGAACAATCTTTGCTACCACAGGCCTTTCTGGAAGCACTGCAGAACCAGGCAGAGACAAGCAGCAAGATCATTGGCCAGTTTGGAGTGGGTTTCTATTCAGCCTTCATGGTGGCTGACAAGGTTGAGGTCTATTCTCGCTCAGCGACGCCAGAGAGCCCAGGTTACCAATGGCTTTCAGATGGGTAAGTAAGAAGGGGCCCACCTCACATAGGCAATGTCCCTTTCCCTCGTGGCACCCAGTCTAGTGTCATCTGGCATGCAAACTGGAAATTACCCGTGAGTGTGCAGAGTTGACTTAGGGATGTTAAGACAGGGTCTTCATATTTAGCACAGGTTATCCTGGAATACTGTGTGTAGCTAAGGTTTGAACCCACAACAGTCCTCTTGCCTTAGTTCCTGACTGTTGGGATCAGAGATGTGCGCCATTGCATCCAGAAGAATTACGAGTTTCTTAAGGTGCAATTGTACGTTTTGTGGCTGTTTATGTAAAGCCTGACTCTTCTGCTTTGGAAACCCAAACGGGTCACTGTGCTTTGTGTGCTGTCCTGTTTGGCCTAGGCTCTTGGTGGTGCTGTGGGAATTCCGTTTTCCCTCCTCACCTTTAAGCTTTCTAACCTTGACACAAGAGTGACCTACCCAGCTCAGTGGGGTAAGTCTGTGTGGGGCCTTTCCTAAGACAGAACTGACCTTGTTGCCCTCTTCTGTCCAGCTAGAACTGCATCTCTCAGACAGTTTTCTTCTCCCATCTACACTTTGGGGTGATTCTGACCGGGTGATAAGGTAACATGAATGCAGATTGCATTTGCAGAGAATGGTGCCTCAGCGAAAATGAAGGGTGGTTTTTTTTTTCCTTTTTTCCAAAACTGATTTCTGATATTCTCAACTTTATTAGTTTTTGAGAATTTCATACAGTGTCTTTTGATCATATTCACCCATACTTCCCAGACCCTTTCCCAACCGATTCAACTTTGTGTTTCTCATTATGTAAAAACACATAAAGTTCAGTTTGTGCTGTTCATACACTCTTGGATATTTGACTTTTCATGGGAGAATGATTAACCTGCCAGGTGAGCTTAAAAGTGATTTTCCCTTTTGAGTGGCTCTGAATTGCCAGTAGCTCCTTTGCTGGGGCTGGGACTTTTGTGCCGCCTTCCTGCTCCATGCTGGAGTTGCATGGTTGAGCTATAGGTCTGTACATGCTGTCTCAGTACTGTGAGTTCACGTGTGCAGCTGCCCTGCTGTCCAGAGAACACTGTGTCCTTGTAGTCATCCTCCGACTCCTCCAGTCTTTCATTCTCTCTTTACCATGACCCCGAGCCTTAGGAGGAAGGGCTGTGCTGTCTATACATGTCCTGTTTGTGGCTGAGCACTCCACAGTCTGGTATTCTCTGTGCTTTGAACACTTGTGTGTTAATCGCCATCTCCTGTGTCTTAGTACTTTGTTTACTGCTGTGACAGATACCACAACCAAGGCAGTTTACAGAGGAGAGCATTTCACTGGGCTGAAGGTCCATGATAGCAGAGCAGAGGCATGGTGGCCAGAACAGCTGAGAGCTCAAATCCTGTACCACAACCAGGAGGCGAATAGGGTAGTACAAGGAATGGTACAAGCCTTTTGAAGTCTTCAAGCCTGGCCCTCAGCGGCACCCCTCCAACAAGGCCAAACTTCCTATCTTTCCCAAATCGTTCCACCAACTGGGGGCCAAGTATTCAAATATCAGCCTATGGGGCCATCTCATTCAAACCACACACTGTAAACAAAAGCTTCTGCGATGAGGGTTGACAGAGGCACTAATCTATGGGTATAAGGTATTAGAAGTCTGTTTAATACTGTGACCATCAGCAGAGTAGTGGTACTAGCTTCTCCCCAGGGGTCTATGACCTGTCTGGACATGGGTTCTTGGCTCTGGTAATTGTGCCAGATAAGGGTTTTAATTTCTGAAACAAGCCTCGGTTACCCCGATGACGTTCATGACACTGTTATGCCGGCAGGCATGTTTTGGCAGGGGAGTCATTGTAGTTTGCAGGGCGCACAGCTGGGTAAGATGGGTAATTTCTCTTCTCCTTCTTGGGAGTGTGCGCAGCACCTTCCAGCACTGGGAAAGCCAGCAGGTAGGCATGAAGCGTCCAATTGAGTGCCAATCTGATTTCTCCATGTTCTGACTCAGGGTGTGTTGTCTTCAGCAGTAAGAGCTTATCGTAAACTTTTGAAGGGTAACCAAGAACACTGGTAATTAATCTGTAAGGTTTGGGGGGTAACCTGTTCTGGGCACTGGGATTTTTGTTATCCTGTCTATCAAGTAGGGCATTGTTGCACCGTTATAGGGTGACTGCATTTAGACCGGTTACATGTGTGTTTGTGTGTGTTTTGGAAGCATCTGCAGTAGTAGATTTCCATATGGCTTGATTAAAATGTCTTAGAGTTAAGTTATTCCTCTACCCCATCTTTCTATCCCTCCAGCTGTTTAACTTTTTATGCCACTGTGTTCTATCTCCCCTCCTTTGAAATGGACCCGGCTTGTGGCTCCTAACTAATTTTCCTGATCTCTGTGGGTATTCCAGAATGAACACACCTCTGAAGATTCAAAAGCTAATATCCACAAATGAGAGAAATCATAAGGCCTTTGTCACATGGGTTGTTTGTTTAAAAGCAAACTAGCGAGGTTTTTTGTTGTTTTTTTTTTTTTAATTTTTTTTTTTGAAAAGTAGAGTAAGAGCACCCTGCAGAGGTCTCTGAAATGGGTTGCCCTGAATTAGTTGTTTTTGCTTTTTATTTTATTTTACTTTTTATTATTTTTGGTTCCCCCCCCCCCCAAAAAAAAACAGGGTTTCTCTGTGTAGCCCTGGATGTCCTAGACTTTCTTTGTAGAGCAGGAGAGATCCACCTGCCTGTGCCTCCCAGAGTGCTGGGATTAAAGGCGTGTATCACCACCCCTGGCCTTTTACTTTTAAGGTGATTTCTTTCTTTCTTGTTTTAATTTTTTTATTTTCCATTGGTATTTTTCCTCCATGTTTGTCATTGTGAGGGTGTCAAATCCCCTAGAACTAAAGTTACAGACAATTGTAAGCTGCCATGTGGGTGTTGGGAATTAAACCTGGGTCCTCTGGAAGAACAGTCAGTGCTCCTAACCTCTGAACCCATCTCTCAAGCCCCCTGAATTAGATGCTTTTAATTCCACCTGCACACTTCCAGGTCAGGAAGCTAGCTGCACATAAACCTTCTTTTAGTCTGTGTTCCAGCAAATTCCCTGAGAGCTGTTCATAGTGGGCACTGTACAGGGCCAGGAGGGCAGGCAGGGCATTTCTGATACTGTGTATGCCCACCCTGGGAGTCCTTCTCCCACTTCTGGTTGTGAACCACATGGACCCGGCTCTTTTCCCCAGGAGCCTGTGCTGTTGTGGAGCTAGGTTAGGCCTACTTTCCAGTCACGTGGCCAGGAGGCTCTCACAGAGGGTGACGGGATAACTCATGTGCCACCTTGAAGCTGTCCTTGACTCTGATGTCTGTTCAACGGCATAGGGATTCTACCAGAGTCAGGAGCTAGGGAGCTGGATGTGGTGGTACCACCCTCTATTCCCAGTATCCAGGATTCTGAGGCAGGAGGATCATGAATTTGAGTCCAGCTTGAGCAACTTAGCATGATTTTATTCTAAAAAGGAAAGCAGGGGAGGAATGGGGCAGTCTTTGCTTTTTCCACGCTCAGGTGCAGGCTCCACTTGTGAAAACCCCAAGGAAGTGATTGAATCGGCCACACAGGGCATAGTCTGCAGCTGTGGGACTGGCTTTACTCTCCTTCGTGTTTTAGTTCTGGGGTGTTTGAAATCGCTGAAGCTTCAGGAGTTAGACCCGGAACCAAAATAATCATCCACCTCAAGGCAGACTGCAAAGATTTCGCCAAGGAGTCCCGGGTGCAAGGTGAGCACAGCCAGGCCTGCAAGGCATGCATGCCTGGATAAGGGGCATGGGCACAGCACAGAAGGGTCAGAAGAGGACTCAGCCTCCCACTCAACTGCCACATCTGTGGAAAACAAGTTTCCACCAGTCCTGCTTCAGGAGTCTTGATGGCAGGGCCACATAGCCTGCTGGGGTTGGAAGGCTATCATGGCCTGAGAACTTTGGGACTCTGCCACCTGCTGGGCAGAGCCTTCTAAGCCTAGGCCTTCATAGAGCTGGGGAAAGGTGAGTACTTCCAGCCACTGTTTTTGCTCTCTCTGGCTCTCACTGAAAGCTCTTGATTGCGCCAAGCAGTTCCTCTGCCACCAGGAAGTCTCCTGTTCCCATGATGGGTGGTGACTGAGAAGTCTGCCTCCTCCAAGCTTTGCCTCTGCCTGCCTTGCACAAAACAGGCAAGCCCTCCCTGGCAGGCTGTCAGTGTTCACTGTCTTTCTTTTTTTTTCTCCAGATGTGGTAACAAAGTATAGTAACTTTGTCAGCTTCCCCTTGTACCTTAATGGAAGGCGGATTAACACCTTGCAGGTGAGGCCCTGGGCTGCTGTGTGGCTCAGCCAGCTGTAGAAACCTCAAGGGATGCAGAGGCATAGATGAATATGGGCAGACAGTGCTTAGACTCACAGGAGAGATGAGAGCTATGGGATGCAGGCAGTTTTTCTTGAAGTATAAGTCACATATTACAAAGCTCCCCCCATTTAGTGAGTGGTAATTATTATATAGCCAGTTAGGTCTCCACAACTGGTTTTAGAACACTTTAGCATCTTGAAGAGCAGCTCTCTTCTCCAGACCTTACAGCCACGATCAACTTGGTCTGTGGATGTGCCTAATTTGGTCATTGTATATCACTGGAGTTCCACTGTAGCAGGTATGACTGAGTAGTATTCCATTCCATGGATAGATCGTGTTGCTGGCTTGCCTGTTGGACAGTGTCTATTCTCTGCTAAGGACACTCATGTGTGGTTCCCTGCTTACTCCTTCCCAACCTGCTGTCACAGAGAGAGGGGCTTGCTCCAAGGCCTTTGCCTCTCTCCAGCACAGTGCTGGAACTGTCATTGTGGGGCTTTCTGATCCCTGCTGGTCTGTCCATGAGAGTCATTGAGAAACAGGTTGGAACATGACACCTCCCATTTGATATCAATTTCCAGGCCATCTGGATGATGGACCCAAAGGACATCAGTGAGTTGCAGCATGAGGAATTCTACCGTTACATTGCTCAGGCTTACGACAAGCCCCGCTTCACTTTGCACTACAAGACAGATGCGCCACTCAACATTCGTAGCATCTTCTATGTACCAGAGATGGTGAGGTGCTTGGCTGTACAGAGCGCAGCTCTGGGCAAGCCCAAGGTCCGG
Source organism: Pachyuromys duprasi (assembly GCA_028658305.1). Classification (NCBI taxonomy): domain Eukaryota; kingdom Metazoa; phylum Chordata; class Mammalia; order Rodentia; family Muridae; genus Pachyuromys; species Pachyuromys duprasi. Next base: position 17,469,112 of record CM053757.1, read on the forward strand.
GGTTACCTCACAGTGCCCAGTGTAAACTTGCCATTGTGGTGCAGGTTGAGACTTCAGCAGTTGACTTCTGCTCCCGCTTTCCCTCTGTCTCCCTGGTCAGCGGCAACAGCTCTGCCAAGTCCACAGTACAGAACCTAGCTGAGGACTACTCCCCTGCCTTACCTCAGTGCTGGCAGCACTCAGTTCAGATTGCCCTCTGGAAAATGGCTGGGTTAGCCCTGGCCTTCCCTAACCATGAATGAAATTTTTGAGCAAGACCCTTGATGTCCATGGATTAACAGAAATGCTACGTCTTAGCATTTCTAAGATCACTTCCTAGATCAGCCCATACTGCAGCTGCAGCCATCACCTAGGCAGAGAGGATCTTTTCTGAGAGGGCAGCCAGCAGGGCTTTGGCTTTGTGATCCCAGTGTGAGAGCTGCCAGCTCTGCTGCAGTGCCGTGGTGGGCCAGGGGGCTGCAGTCCATGAACCTGTAATGTCGAAACTCCAGTTTCATGTCTGTGTGTCTCAGGAGATGTTCCTGTTTGATCCTTTTCCTCCCAACCATTTACAAATATGTAAAAACCATGGCAGCTATCAGTAGTGGTGAAGGAACCCCTGTTGACTTTGGCCTGGAGGTCATGGTTTGCTGATTCTGAGTCCTAGTAAGTTGTGATTGGTTTGGAGACATACAAGACTTGTTTGATGTCCTCTGTTGGGTACACTTTGGGGAGGCTGCCTCACACACGTAACACAGAGCACTTATAAATTTTAGCAGAGCCAACACATGAGGAATTGGGTACATTCTTCATTCTTACCTTGGCCTTGTTCACCCCTGGGACTCATCCATGTGGCCTAAGGAGGTGCTGGCTCTCTGCCATGTTGTCCTCATCTTCCCTTATCTGGTGGGTTCTGCTGTTCCCACCTGACCGTATTCTTTCTTTCTTCCAGAAACCCTCCATGTTTGATGTGAGCAGGGAGCTGGGCTCCAGTGTGGCACTGTACAGCCGCAAGGTCCTCATCCAGACGAAGGCCACGGACATTCTGCCCAAGTGGTTGCGCTTCGTTCGAGGTACTGCCACTGACACCAGGCTCTGTCGTGCGTACACTGACCTGAGCGTCACTGTCGTGCGTCCTGTGCAGCCCACTGCATTTGCATTTGCATTTGCTGTCTCTCAGACCATCCTCTCCAGAGGCATTCATGATGGAGCAAACAGGAGAGCTGCTCCGCCTCTGGGAAACAGCCTGGTGTATTCCTGGCTGATCAGGGAGGCAGGGGCCTTGAGTTCTTTCACATTTAGAAATTTGGCCTGAATATCTGATGTATGCATGAGTTACGCTGAACCTGAGATTATAGTTGCTGGGACTGCTGTGCTGCCCACTGCCCCCGACCAGGGCTGAGGAGCAGGGCTCCCTGCCCTTCCTGTTCCTCTGTCACCACCTATGGCTCGCATGAGGCGGGGCATGAGAAGAAGCCAGTTTAGACTGGGAAGCCCTCCGATACTGGTTGAGATCCCATTGGCATAGGGTTCTAATGTTCCCTGTCTTCTCAGGTGTGGTGGACAGTGAGGACATCCCCCTGAACCTCAGCCGAGAGCTCCTGCAGGAGAGCGCGCTCATCCGGTAAGCCTCCATGGCTGCTGGCATTCCTGTGAGGACGGTCCTTTGCTTGGGTCTGCCCCAGGTGGAGTTTTCAGAAGCCAAGAGCAGAGGGTGAAGAGAGTCCTGAGGGCAGGATCCCTCTATGGCCTTCAAGGTGTCCTGATCTCTGAGGTTTACTGTTGAGCAGCTCATTCTGATTGTCCAGCCCGTGCCAGTGCTGCCAAGCCCACACTGCAGAATGCATGCCAACGGCGGAGCGCAGCCCGGGACTTGATGACAGTGCTTTTCCATTGCTGGTGGTGCAGGTGGGGTGGTACATGCGTAGGCGCGGGCTTTGAGCGTCTAGGAGTTCCTAGGGGATGGGACGTGCACTGCTTCATTGCTCCCCACTGATAAAGAGGTTTGGGGAGATGATCCCAGCTGTGACCCATGCTGGCTACCCAGGCTGGGTATGGCCACAGTTGGAGAGATTCTAGGCACCATATCTCAGAGTTGGACAGAGGCAGGGGTGACTCTAGAACAAAGAATATAGCTAATATAGGGACGCTTTTCTGAAACTAGGAGGCAGGCCGAGTGCTTGTGCATCAGTGGTCCCGGGCTGACCGAGCAGCTTATCTATACCAAGAGCTGTGGTAGGCCTGAGGCAGTCTGTCCTTGATGCTCAGGTGCCAGGGAGGGGTCTAGAGCCACTGCCTCCTTCTGTCTGTGCTTGTGAGGACTGGGTGGTCGGTCTGAGCTCACGCTACTCAGAGTAGCTGCTTTACTCGAAATGTTGAGAAAATCGGAAACCTCTCAAGTGGGGACCCTCTGGACCCTCTAAGACAGAGTTGTCTTCCTGACGGCACTTTCCTCTGTGTGATTTGGGGTGTCGACAGCCTCCAAAGACTCCTCTTTACCCAGTAGACCCTCAGAACCAGCGATTGGCATTGCCCTCTCATTAGCACCGTCTGTCCTCCAGCCCCACTGGGTTTCCAGCTTTTATCCATGTTCTGTGTTGTTGTGTGTATCCAGTGTACACCGTGGAGTAGAGAGGGAACTGATAGTGAAGATACAGACTGTCAGGTTCGCCTTTGTGGTGAAAATTGGGGATACCTTATAGAAGCGTGGTAACTCATAGACAGCTGCACCGAGTCCACTCCAGCCAACTTCCCATGTCTTATACTTCACATTTCCAAGATGGTGTGGCTGTGGCCAGAGAATGGTTGGAATCTCAAGGGAGGGTTGTTTTCTGTCCTGAGAAACTCCCGTGATGCTCTCTCCTCCTGGAGAAGGAGAGGTAACCACCACAGGGGGCTGTCTGTTGTATGGTTCTGTTTACTCTGCCATAGTTGTGACACTTCTTTGCTCCTGGTGGCAGTGGCCATGTCAAGCCATAGGAAATAATCCCTGTTCACTTGATTTTCCCAGAGGGGTTCTCCCGGCAGTCAGGCCAGTCATTCTGTAGAGTGGCCCTGCACTTGGAAATGTTGAGCTCCCAAGAGAGAACATCAGAGGTTGCTCCTGTGGGTGTGGCAGGACTTGGACTAGTGCCTTGGTTAGTCAGATTCACTTTGACACTCTGGTAAAGGTACGTTGTTAAGGCTTCTCTCCATGGTGTGACTCGTGATGTCTCTCAGTAATGAGTATCATGTGAAGTGGTAGGAATGTGAGTTTATACACATACATTATTGGGTTTTTGGTTTTTGTTATTTTTCAATTTCTGTTAGTTTTTACAGTACAGGTTATTGCCAGGCAAGCATTCTACCACTGAGCTATCTTCCCAACTTGGATGCTGTTTTACTTAGAAGAATGTAGATGTGATCTTCAGCAAATTTTCAGTATCTTCATGTATTTATGGATTTTTAAGAGGTGTTAGAGTTGATCTCAGGGTTTTATACATGCTAGACAACCCCTTTCTATGTAATCAGTAGTATTTTAAAAATACCTACTGCTTACTTGTATGCACTGATTACTCATTTCAGTCAGGGAACTGTTTATTCCTGTCAGTATTTATTGTGTTGTCATGTTATTCTGGTTTAGAACTGCCTTTGAGCTGACTCCTGGCCCTGCAGCAAGCCTCGCCGTGTCTCCTGGGTTGGCAATACCAGGCGCCGGGGCTCGGGGCTCTGTTTTACCACAGCAATGGAAAGCCTGTGACAATGACCATCCCTTACTGAAGTCCGCGCCTGTGCACTTGACCCGATTGCTCATGGATTTAGGCCTTTATGGATAACACAGTAAAAATGTGCTGATTACAGAATCACATTTTGCTTAGTTACACAGTGTGCGTGCAATATACTCAGTATGTCCCAAGTTACAGTGTATAATGCCTACAGCACTGACCTGAAGACAAGAAGCTGTGCAGCGCTGCTGCAGTCCTTGCCTGTGTACATGCTGTAACCCATCCCCATTGGGGCTTTATTGGATGTTCTGTTTTTTAAGGCAGACGTTTCCTCCAGTCTCTAGGAGTGTTGGGATTGTTAGATGGCATTGTTTGGTGGCTTCAGCAGTGCATGATTCTCTTACCCCTGAGCCTGTTCATACTTGTCATGTGCTGCAGTGGAAATCACTCTCTATTTCTGAAGCTTGATTCCTGCTGGATTCAGGTAGACAAGATGTCCCTGCCGATTGTCCTCCTAAAGGGTTGCCAGTTTGAACCTTCCTGCAGGGTGCAGCCGGCCTCCCACTAGGGGGCAGCACAGGGCACCTTTTGTGCCTCAGGTGTGCTTACCTGGCCTGGACCTTCGGTTACTGGTGTGGTGAGCCTTTCTCTTGTTCCCGTGGCCCTGGTACTTGACAGAAAGCTCTGTTCACAGTCAGTGACTTCTCTTCTGTAGGAAACTCCGGGATGTTCTACAACAGAGATTGATCAAGTTCTTCATTGACCAGAGTAAAAAAGATGCTGAAAAATATGCAAAGTTTTTTGAAGATTATGGCTTGTTCATGAGGGAGGGCATCGTGACCACTGCAGAGCAAGACATCAAGGTAGGCTGATAGCCAGTCCTCCCTGTCAGTCTCTGCCCTGTTACTACAGAGGAAGCGGGTCGAGGCTGTCGTGAATGTGGTGACGAGTCGGGGGTCAGCATTGGAACACTGGGCTCCTGGGTCTCCTGGTGGACACAGCGGCTCTGCGTATGTCCTTACCTGTGTTGTATGTCCTTACCTGTGTTTTAATGTCCTTACCTGTGTTGTATGTCCTTACCTGTGTTGTATGTCCTTACCTGTGTTGTATGTCCTTACCTGTGTTGGTGAGACTCCAGTCACTGCCAGAACACCTGACAAAAGCAGTCAAGGCCAGAACCATTGGCTTTTAGTTACAGAGGTTTCAACCAAGTGTGGAGGAGAGGGTATGGCTGGAGCTAAAACAGATTCCTACCTTTTTTCTTTTTATTTTACCTGGGCCCCTAATCTGTGGTATGGTGCCACCTACACTCAGTTAACTTGAGTGCTTCCCCTCAGTTAATTGTGGCTCCTTCAAGTTGACTTTCTCAGATACTTTGTTAATGAGGGGAAACTCAGAGGAACAGAACACTTAGATTTGTACAAAGTGCAGGAGTCCATTGATGCAGGGTAGGAGGTTGGAAACACCTTCCCAGACTCACCCAGAGGAGTGCTTTGCTCTCTCCCAGGCACGTCTCCATCCAGTCAAGGTGATGCTCAGGATCAGCCATAACATACCTTTGTCCCACAGGCATTGTTCTCATAGTTGCAAGGCCAAGGCTTTTGTCTCTTGACAGCCTTGCCCCGGCAGCTGTCAGGAAGAGAGGTGTTGTGGATTCAGGGAAAGTACGGAAAAGCAGGGGTGAGGATGGGGTACAGTTCCTGTCTTAGTTATGCTTTCTTTTGCTGTGATGAAGCACCATGCCCAACAGCACTTTGGGGATGAGAGGGTTTGTTTGGCTCACATTTGTAGTCCTTTATCAATGGGAACTAAGGCAGGAACTGCAGCAGAAGTCATGGAGGAATGCTGCTTACTGGCTTGCTCAGTCTGTTTTCTTGTCTAATTCAGGACCACCTGCCCCAGATTGGCACCACCCACAGTGGGCTGAGCCCTCCCACATCAGTCATTAATCAAGAACATGCTCCACAGACTTGCCGATAGGCCAGTGTTGTAGAGGCAGATTTTCAATTGGAATTTCTTCCCAAATGACCATGTCAAGTTGACAGAACACTTAGTCAGTAGTCACTGTATACTTGGTAGACTTCTTAATATTCACTGTTGGGCCAGGCTAATTGCTGAGAAACAATGCATTTGTTCCTAAATGCTTTGGGACACTTTATATTGAAGTATCATTTGCATGCTGTATACCCACAATGTCACTGTCCTGAAGGCCACACATGGCCCGTTAGCATGCAGCTGCCAGGGTGAGCTTCATGACTCCGCCGTGGCTTTTTTCTCACCGATTGTCAGCAGGTCCCAGCAGTACTGGTCGGCTTAAGATGTCCATTTGTTATTTGTCTGTCATTGTGACAAAGTAGCTGAGGAAATCAGCTTGAAGGAGGAAGGAAAGATTTATTGTCACAGTACCCCTTTGGCTTTGATAATTGAGGGTTTTGGTGAGGCCCTGGGAGCATTTGGTGACAGGAAGCAAAAGAGAGGGGGGGAGGGGCTGCAGACAAATGCACTTTTAAAGGGCACCCCCCAAATTTTAGCAATTACACTCCAGTCCTATGTTTCTACCACTTCCTGCTAGCCCAGTAGCCATGAATTACCAGCATGTCAGAGTCCTTGTGATTCAGTCATAAGTGTATGCTGCTGCTTTGCGCACCTACCTCATGAGCCCTTGAGAACATTTATACGACACCATTTGTTCTCATTGCTGTCACTTTTCAACATTTACTCATTGATAGACGCATCTGTGTATGAGCAGGTGCGCCTCTGAAGGCCGGGAGAGGGTCAGGTGGCCTTCCGTCACTCTCTGCTATCCCTCTGAAGGCTGTGTCTCCCCAACGTGGGGCTTATCTTTTCTCAGCTTGGTTGGAAGCCAGAAAGCCCCTAGAGACACCTTGTTCTGTGAGTGCTGGGATCTAAAATGGTACAGCCCCTATAACCATTAGCCTTTTCTCCAGTCCCTGATCTCAGTTAATAGCATCTAATAGCATTTTCTGACCTTTTCCAAGTGCTTGCAATAGATTTTGACTAGGTGTATTTGCATATGGTAAGAGCCAGATGCATCTGGAATGTGGATGTGACCAGACCTGGCCTTAGCAATTCTGAAAGTCTTTGTCTCTATCTGCATCTGTCTACTGTGAGTCCAAGGCATAGTGGCATGTTCATTTGGGTTTGTCCCTGATTGTTCTTCACACCCTTTCCCCAGGTTCTTATGGTGGAGTGGTCAACAGTGACAGAGTCTTAGATAAGGTAGCGTCTAAGCTTGCAGCCTCAGGGATCTACCTTACCACTGTTCTTTGTTCTACACAGCCCATAATAGGCTGCATTGCTCATATCTGTGTCCTGTTCCCTAAAGGCCTTTCTCTTTGCTGTATACTCCAGTAGCCAGAACTGGGAGCGTGAACAGTCCTGGCTGAGGAGGCTGGAAACTGTAGAATGTTTGTCTGTGTCCAGTTATCACTGAGGACAGGGAGAGCATTGTAAGCCCCAGAGTTTGGTCTGCCATGAGTGGGCCTGGTGACCTTGAGGTAGTTTGCCCAGCTCCTCATCTGGGTTCAAAGGTTTTCTCATGGTCCTGTATGTCTTCAATGGAGCTCGTAGGACTGTGTGTGAAACTGAGTCCACCATAGCCTTTGGGGTCCAGGCTGGGGAGCCAGAAAGCTGCAGGCTTTACCAAAAGTCAGAGTTGGATATACTGCTGAGATTTTGGCCCTGGACTAAACCGTGATGTGCCCACATCTGCAGGAGGATATCGCGAAGCTGCTGCGGTATGAGTCCTCAGCCCTGCCTGCTGGGCAGCTGACCAGCTTATCGGACTATGCCAGCCGGATGCAGGCTGGTACCCGCAACATCTATTACCTGTGCGCCCCTAACCGTCACCTGGCTGAGCACTCACCCTACTTCGAGGCCATGAAGCAGAAGCACACTGAGGTGGGTGGGCCCCCGCTTGCTGCTGGGCCAAGAATGTGTCTTACAGGGTCTGGGCTGTGAGGGAAGGGCTGAACTCCCAACTATGCATGGGAGAAAGTGACTGAAAGTATTTGAGGCCCTGAAGGCTGTGTGGTGTGAGGCAGGGCCCTTGTGTAATGTGGCTGTCATTCCCACTAGCTGGCAAATGGATTTGTTCAGGAATAATGTGTGTGCTGTGGCCAAGACAGCCAGAGCCTCTCTTAGAAGCCTCCGGTGAGCCGTCGTTGCTCGGCCCCAGAACCCCCGAGTCCACAACAGTGCCCTCTGCTGCCAGTGGTCTAAAAGGCTTGGGTGCCCACAGGTGCTCTTCTGCTATGAGCAGTTTGATGAGCTTACTTTGCTGCACCTGCGGGAGTTTGACAAGAAGAAGCTGATCTCTGTGGAGACAGACATCGTCGTTGATCACTACAAGGAGGAAAAGTTTGAAGACACATCTGCAGGTTGCCTCCCATTTCTCCCTTGCTCAGAGTCCCACGTGAATTTGGGGCAGGACACTGTCACTTGTCCCACAGGGCTTTCTCGACCTGCCCATGAATGTGGAGCATTCTGTCTCACTTGGGTTCTGGTCCACAGCCTATGCAGGAAGCTTCATGGGAAGGTCATAACAAGTAGTGGGAAATGTCCAGGGCCCACGAGTGGCTCATGGAACCTTCGGAGGTTCCTACAATTACCACCCTACCCCTTTTTTAAACACAGGGCTTCATTTGTAGCCCTGGCTGACCGTGAACTCCTTACCCTTCTGCCTCACTGCTCATGAGTACTGGAATTACAGGCGTGTGCCACTATGATGGGGCTTAAGTTTTTCCTTTTAAAGTCCTAAATTTCATCGAGGCCTGGGGCAACCACACGTGTTTTCAATGTAGTTAGAAGCATTTCTAAGAGCCTAGTTTCTGGTGAGATGGTGTGGCTAGAAATAGCCTGGGAATATGTTCAGTGGAGGCCACCAGACTCACTCACTCCTCTTGTACAGCTGGTGAACGCCTGTCCGAGAAGGAAACAGAAGAGCTAATGGCTTGGATGAGAAATGCTCTGGGGTCTCGTGTCACCAGTGTGAAGGTAAGGCCTTCCTCCTGTTACTGTTGGTGTTGTCCAGAGCCTGACTGTAGCTATGAGGTGCTGGCCTGGTGGCCCCCATAGGAAGGCACTGAAGCCAGCGCGGGGACTCCTGCTGCATTCCCAAGGCCACAGGCACTGGCATCTCACCACCAAAGCTTTGTCGTGCCTCACGTGTCACTCTTCTCAAGCCTGCTGTCTGTGCTGTTCTCTCACAAGCCACTGCTGGTCTTGGCCCTGCCTCAGGCCAGGTGCTTCTCTACAGTGCCTCCTCTGCCTCACTCTAATGCAGGATCTTGTTTGTGCTTCCTGTGGTGAAGAGACCCTACTTGAGCAAATCAGGCTCTGCCTCTCTATACGGGGGTTGAGGGTGGGGGAGTGCTCCTGGCTAATGGGGAGAAGGATCTGAACCTGTTCAAGTCCATGTTCCTTGGGCATCTAGCTGTGATCTTTGTCATCATAGCCTGGAGACACATTACAGGACAGCAGATACAGGAGCAGGTGCCACCACTGGGCCAGTCTGCCCTCTGCCTGGTGGCCTCGTTAACTTCACCCTGCTGCAGGCCCTGTCAACCCTGGCCTCTCACTACTGTGTTCTTCCTCATCCTGGGCCTTGCTTGCAGGTGACTCTCCGCCTGGACACACACCCTGCCATGGTGACGGTGCTGGAGATGGGGGCTGCCCGGCACTTCCTGCGCATGCAGCAGCTGGCGAAGACTCAGGAGGAACGTGCTCAACTGCTGCAGCCCACACTGGAGATCAACCCCAGGTACAGCTGTGAGCACAGGGTCTGGAGAGCGCTCCAGTATGCGTGTAGAGCTTGTGTGCGTGTGAGATGGTTCTAAGAGAAGCCTGTGGAGTTAAGCAGAAGTTAGAAGGTACTCACAGAACATGGCTGATCTAACTTGTTTCCCATTTCTCCACTAGAGTTCCATTTCCTTGAGTTAAACCACAAACCTGGCATTTTCTCATATTGTTTGTTGTGGTTTTGCCAACTCCCTAAGCCAGTGTCTACCTCTGTGGAACAATCCTGGTGCAGGTGGCAGTGGACACTTGAGTGTGTGGATCCGCCTTAGGACAGCTTACTCCGTTGATAGATCTGCGTGGCTTGCAGTTTGGAGCTGTTAGAAACGGGCTTGCTATGAACACATGTAGGCTCTCTAGGATGTGCAGTCCTTCCTGGTCCAGGCACTGTGAGTGCCTCAGCCTGTCCCCACACAAGTTCCGGGTCGTTGATGTGAACACCTTACATTTAGTGTCATTTGTAATTTGTTTATTTGAGATGGGGACAGAGCCTAGAGCTCCATGCGTAGACCAGGCTGGCCTCTAACTCAGAGAGCTCTACCTGCCTCCCGAGTGCTGGGATTAAAGGCAGGTGCCACCCTGCCTGGCCATTTGCATTCAAATGTCCTTTTAAGGTATCTTTTAATCAGCAGAAGATCTTAATTTTATTATAATCAAATTTGTAAATCTTAGCTGCTTTAGGGTTTCTGTGGAATCAGTTCTTTCTAAAAAGCTCTAGTTTAGGCTTCTGTGTTAATTTTGTCCCTGTCTGGTCTCATTCATCTCATTCTGTAAGAATGTGCAGTGGTCTTGGCCTCACTGATGCACATCATTTTCAGCTGTGGATTACCATGTGTGTTGTCCGTCGTCTCTGCTAGAACTGTCTCTCATCTTCCTTGAATTTCCATAGGCAACAAGTGAGCTTGAGGCACTGCATTTCTCCTCAGTGAGGTCTTGGCTACTCTTGGATCTTTATGTCTATATAAATACTTAAATTAATCAGACAAAACCCATAGTCACTGATATACTTGTGGGGCTTGGGGCTCTTTGGTTTTGCTTTGAGGCAATGTCCCTAGCAGTAGCATAAGCTGATCCTGAAACTCAGAGTCCTTGTGCTTCACACCCCTGAGTGCTGGGATTACAGGCCCGGGCCACAGTTTGTAGTTATTTGAGATCTTTTTTTGTTTTGTTTTGAGACAGTTTCTCTGTATAGCTTTGGTTGTCCTAGAACTCACTCCATAGACTAGGCTGGCCCGGCACTCAGAGATCCGCCTGCTTCAGCCTCCCAAGCACTAGGATTAAAGGCGTGCCCCACACTGCCCAACTGGTATGTGGCATCTTTATTGTGTGTTTTAAGTGTTACTTTTTAAGTATTGCCATTGAAACTCTATATGCAATGAGGGTTAGCAATAAATTGGTTTTGTATATAGCAGTAGCCGTTTGGGGCAGGGATTGTTTTGGTTTTTTGAGACAAGATTTCTCTGTGTAGCCCTGGCTGTCCTGGAACTCACTATGCCTGGCCTCTAACTCAGTGCTCCGCCTACCTCTGCCTCCTGGGTGCTTAGATTATTGTGTGCCACCACAACCACCTAGCTTAGCAGAAGTTGTTTTTAATGAAGTTATAGAATTCCTTAAAATGTTAGGAAAAAAAGATCTATATCTTCATCACTCATTGTCAGTGTAACTTGCTTGGTTTATTTTCATCTCTTAAGATACATTTTTATTGTTTTTGTTAATATATGTATGTGCACACACATGCAGGTGCCCTCGGAGGCCAGAGGTATTGCTGGGTTATGTTGTTATGAGCTGTCTGTTGTAGGTATTGAGCCTGAGTCGTCTGTAAGAGTGTGTGCTTTTCGCCACTTAGAAGTCTCTCCAGCCCTTATCTCCTCTTTGACTTACAAATGTTAGGAATTTTAATATCACACATTATTTTTTCACTTTATAATCATATATTTTTATTAGAAACTATGGTGTAGAAAGGTCTGTGAGCCAGATCATAGCCGTTAGTGACTGGCTTGAGAGAGTTCAAGCAGCTTCTGGCCAGCAGCAGTGAGCCATGCCCCAGCCACCCGCACTGGCTGCCACGGCGCTGTGACTTTAGAGTGACTTGGTGTGACAGCTAACTAGTTCTGGCACAGAACTGGTCTTAGGAGTGCAGAGTGCTGAAAGGTTCTGTTTTCAATCTTGTTTTTAGGATTGGCAGTATGTTCTTGTGGTTCAGAATTCAAAAAGGCCGTTGATAGGGGCATTTTTCAGGTAATATGTAATAAGCAGCATGTGTTCCCCTTCCCCAGGGCCATGTACCGTAGAGGTTCTCAGCTTACAGGGTACCCATGGCACAGCACATAAGCATATCCTTTCTTCTGGCTTCAGAGATTCTGCCGTCAGCACGCAGGTTTAAGGTTTTCCTGTTGCACGTGGTTGTATCAAGAAAGAGCTTGCTTATGGTCTTGGTGCCTTCCTGTGTTCTCTGGAAAGGTTTATAATTTCCCTATCTCTGTCATCATTTGTCAAAGCTCTTACCTTCTGCTGTTCTTATAAATGAAAATTAATCTACAGGTTTGATATGTTTCCTGTAGGGTTAAACTAGCGTTTTTTTGGTTTGGGGTTTTGTATGAAGGAGAAAGACTATAGGTTTGGGTTTATTCTTTCCACCTTCTAGGTTTGTATTTTGTGTGTAAAAGTAAATCTGTTTTGTAGCTTTTAATCATTGGTTCTTGAATTGGATTGGGATTAATTTCTTAGACCAAAATGAATTGGTCTTTAAACAGCTCCCTGTATGTGCCCTTACCGTGTATGCCGACCCCCTTCTTGCCTGTGCTATGCTGTCATCCCCGGACAGGAAGCTTGAGGACCTGGTCCGTGCAGGGGGTCACCCTTGGTGTCAGCATCTCTACCGCCCCGACAGTGTCTTCTCAGCGGATCCTCCATGCTTAGTTTTCTATACATTTAGATTTCAGATAAATGTAGGGCGTAATTTATGAACAGATCACCTTTGTTTATATCTTCATAGATGAAGCTGTACTTGGTCCCATGTTTTAGCGTACACTGATTTTGATTTTGCTACTCAGCACCCCACCTGCATTATTAATTAATTAATTATTCATTCATTTATTTGGTTTTCCAAGACAGGGTTTCTCTGTGTTGTGACAGCCTTGGCTGTCCTGGACTTGCTTTGTAGAACAGGTTGGCCTCGGGCTCACAAACATACCTCTTGCCTCTCAAGTGCTGGGATTACCCACCACCCCTGCTCCATCTGCATTTTGATATTGACGCTCTTGCAGTGACTGTTGACTTGCCTAGACAGTAGACACATTATAGGTTTTGGAATGCTCTGATAACCGTCCTGTAGCAGCAGCAGCTCTGGTGACTCCCAGCTGCAGCTGACTTTCCTGTTGGCTTCCCTGCTGCAGGCACACACTAATAAAGAAGCTCAGCCAGCTGCGGGAGAGCGAGCCAGAGCTGGCGCAGCTGCTAGTAGATCAGGTAAGGGGGACTGACTGGGTTTGGCCTCCGTGTCTGCCGTGGGGGTAGGAAGCTGCTGCCCTCCTAGGGGTCACATGTAGGTCCGGCCGGACGTGAACCCCCGATCCTAATGTTACTGTGTCATCCCTACATTTCAGATCTATGAGAACGCCATGATAGCAGCAGGGCTCGTTGATGACCCCCGGCCCATGGTAGGCCGCCTGAACGACCTCCTGGCTAAGGCCCTAGACAGACACTAGCAGCCAAGAGGCTGGACCTAGTGTGCAAGCCGGGTCTTCTCAGGGCCAGATGGAGCTGCCTGGGAGAACGGACTTGACACACAGACAATGCCACCAACTGCCTGAACTCAGCTTTATTTGCTTGGATTAAACAGTATTTCTTAGTCCATGTGGTAGATGTTATCTCTGTTCTCAGAGGGCATAATGCTACAGTGCCAAATTGCTCGGTGACATCAGGTTCTCCTGAGGGTCACTTCCACTGGGTAATGGTCACTGATGGCTTCAGCCTACAGAGGCAGGGAAGAGGTGGGAAGGACACAGGGTCAGAGAGGGTGAGCAGGTCGAAAGTCTTGCTGCTCCTGGCCTGAATCACCTCCACCCACATCTAGTGTGGAAAACAATAGCAATGTGAGGAATCACTGAAGTCAGCTCTTGTTTGGCCTGAAGCTGACTTAAACTACGTGAAGGAAGGACACATACCAGCTGGGTGGAGAGGTTGTATGCTGCTTGGAAGTCAAAGGCAGCAGCTGAGTTGGGAACAATGGCAGCCTGCAGCATCGCTCCAGCAACCACGATCCTGTAGGACGTCAGAGGACACGGTTCCCTCACCCCCGTGTACCACATAGTCTTTGGTAATGGTTTGCTGTTCCACACAGGAGCACTAGGAAAGGGCCCTGCACTAGCAGGAACCAGCCATGCAGGGATGCCCAGGTCGGACCCCATCCACTGGCAGCCCCTGGTGGCCCGTGAGAACCGACGTTTCTGCCTCTTTTGAGTAGGGGAGAGTGAGTGAAGGGTTGATTGGCCATTGACTCTGAGTCTGCTTACCTGTCGTAAGCGCAGTGTGTGGATGTGGCTGTGGTGTCGGCACTGTCAGGAATCAGCCACTGGAAGATGGGGCTTGTCCGAAGGCGGATGGTAGACCACTGGGAGGAAGTGACGTAGTTGCAGCCAGCATTAAAATCTCCCATCAACATGATGTCCTACCAGGAGACACGCCTGTTGGTCCTGGGACAGACGGGGCGAGTAGAGCCCATTGTCCTAGGATGGTCTCACCTCCAGGCCCCACTTCTGCCGGACATCCAGGTAAACGTCGTAGAGAGCGTCAATCTCAGTCACGGCATCTGTCGGGGCTGCGTGCAAGGGCACGATTGCAAAGTCTCTGACCTCTGAGGAGACAGCAGGCACTCTAAGGATATGGTGTCCAGAGACCAGCCTGGATCGTGGCTGGTCTGAGGAGATAGAGATGAAGCATGTGTGACAGCCTCCCTCAGGATGGACATCCTCCTTGGAATTAAATGTAAATTCAGAACATTGGGAGCTGAGGGCACAGCCAGCTCCCCAAGGGAATGGAGGTGCGAGGTGTGGGGGTACCCCTGCCACAGGCGTCCAGAGCTGTGGGTGTGACTCCATCTTGGCCTGGGCAGGGCTGAAAGGAGCACAGCAGCACTCACCAGTGTATGGGGAGAAGAACCTGACGATGGCTGGCTCTCGGCTGAAGGTGTCATTTCCACAGGGCTCACAGCCATCGTCATAATAATAGCTGTCCAGAACGGACACCTGGTCAGGCCTAAAGAAAGACCAGGAGGTGACTTTGGGGCCGTGAGAGGCACCTGAGCGGAGACGTCCACCCAGACTGAACCTTACCCAGTACCCTGTAATACACATTCTACTCCTGCTCTGTAAGGGCCATCTAGGTTCCCTAGAGCACCCTCAGCCTCTGCAGCCAGATTGGGGGTCTGTGTCTCCGTCTCCATGCTTGTATTCTCGGGCTTTGATAGCGTGGGGCTTTACCTGTACAGGAAAAGGTACTGTTCCTTGTAGCTGTTGCGGCCCAGCGGCTTACTGGCCACGTAGCGGTAGGCGTCAGGTGTATCCCTGGATAAAGGAAACCATAGAGGGGCCTGGTAGCAAGCTCCATCCATGGGGCACAGGGGCAGTGAGGCTCCTCCCCTCTAACTGGCTGTCACACAGACACCAGGCCCCCAGCACGGTCACCCACCGATTGAGTTCATCCAGTAGCTTCCCAACAGCCACGAGGTGGGTGTCTCTGACCTCTTGGACAACGGTGATGTCATAACGGCTCAGGATCTGGAAGTAGGGTCACAAGAACTGAGCCAGCAGCCCAGGGCGTCAGACCCTGTCCCTACTGGAATCTGAGAGCCGGAGCTGGAGCTGCTGCTCTTACTCATGGGCAGTGTTGACAGTGACCTAACAGCCCTGACCCCACCCGGGTACTAGGAAGGCCTGAGGCTTACTGACTGTGGTCCCAAGGGACAGCTGCCACCTTCCCCCTGGGCTCTGTCTGTTCTCAGGCATGGGCCACCCCACACTTACTTTCACAATGTAGCTAACGAGGGTGTCATTGGACATCTTAGTCTCCCCAAAAGTCCGGATATTGAAGGCTGCAATTCTTAGAGTCACAGCCAGCTGCAACAGGCTGGCCATGGTGACCAATGTCCCCATCAGCCCTGCGTACCTCATCCTGTGAGATTGTGGGAGTCAGGACAAAGAAGCAGTGACCCCACCACCCTCATCCTAGATCCACCAGTGGGATCGCTCCTTCCCCTGCACTCACCTGCAAGCCAGTCCTGGGTGCAGTGGCAATCACAGATGACTTGGATCACTGGGGACTAGCCAGAACAGAACTGTTCTGTTGGTGGGATGAGTCTCCCAGTCTGCCCTGGGACCGGCTGATGAACAAGGAGCTCCCTCCACAGGTGAGCCCGTCTGACTCACGGAGAGGCCTGTAGGATGTGAGAATGCTGCCCAAACCTGGGATATTCCGATACTAATTTCTCCCTTTGCTTTCAAAGGAAAATTCTTTTACAGAATGTATAAAGGAAAAAAAAAGAAAAAGCAGTGTGGAATTGCAGAGCTGCTAGCTCTCCAGGTCGCTGCCCAGGCAATGCCAACCTGCTGCTCTGCCAGGTTTTAAAGGTTCAGAGAGTTATGACCTCCCCAGGGCACGTGTGTACCCTTCACAGAACAATGGGGCAGCCTGTGTGGCCATCCCTCTGGGGCCCTGGACAGGCTGATTGCACGTGCTGACTCCAGCAGGCACAGTGCCTCCTTGCTGCTGTGAAAACACAGCTGATATCATGTTTGTGCGTGGTTATAAAACGGCTAGCAGTGTCCTTTGCCCACCCTGGGGATGGGCAGTGGGTGTGGCCCATCTGTGTGTGTGGTCTAGGGACCTTAATGTCACCTCGTAGGCAGTGACTAAACTCCAGACACTGTGGCATGTTGCACATGGATTCCCAAGACAGCTACTTTGCTCTGTGGCTTCAGACCTGTCATCTCCGAAGTTGGTGAGACACTAGAGGCTCTGGTGGGAATTCTTCCTGGGGGAACAAAAAACTCTGGGGGACCCCAAGCGCCTACATCACAAGACAGCATAGCTCAGAGCTAGGTCTTGCCATCATTTTTTTTTTCCAATCCTTGATAGTACCTTTGTGTTTGTCCCTAGGAATCTGTAACAAGCTACCACAATCCATGAAAGCTCTGTAGCCAGAGGTTCAAGCCAGGTGTCTGGAGGGCCATTGGCACCGCACTCTAGGGGAAGATTCTTAGCCCTCCAACCTCCTCCTTCATAGTCAAATTGGCTTCTTTTGGGCCATTATCCCTCGATCTGATCAATGGGACTACATTTCAGTTCCTCTAGGATAAGGCCAGGGCAGTGCCCAGTCTCAGCTTAATCTGTGGTCCTTTCCCGTAAACTCAAGTCTGTGTGCATTCATGTGGACGTTGACAAGGTGTCTTCCTCCATCACTCTCCACCTTAGTTTTTGAGACAGGGTTTCTCACAGAATCTAGAGCTCACCAAATTGGCTAAAGCAGCAAGCCCCCAGAATCCCCCTGCCTCTGCCTCCTAGTACTGGAATTACAAGCACATGCCATGCTAGTCTTACGTGAGTACTGCAGATCTGGCGCCTGTCCACAAGCTTCATGGTGAGCGCTTTATCGACTGAGCCACGCCCCTGCCCACAAAGTTCTCTCTTGCCAAGTGTTAAGATGTGGACATCTTTTGGGGTTGCACCACTCAATCCCCCCATTGTATGCTCTGTGCGGCTCTCCGAAGACAACACTACCATGTTACAGGGACTGAACCTGCCTTCGGAAGGAAAGCTTGTATCCCCAGGGAGAGAAGTGGAGCGTGTTAGAGCAGGCGGCTACAGGAGGTGGGATATATCCAGAAGCAGGACAGCCCAGAGGTCAGGAGTCAGAGAGAGGCCAAGGTCAGCAAAGTACAGCAGGCCTGGCAGCTGGCCAAGGCACCTGGCACGCAGGGCTAGAAGGACTTAACAAGAATACAAAGGTGAAGACACCCCCAGGAGGCCCGTGTCTCAGCGGCACCCATGCGCATCTCCTGTGTTTCCCGCCTGCACGAGTCTCGGATCAGATCACTCACCTGCCGTCACAGTTCCCTTGTTGAAACAAGGTGTCAGGATGTGTACGCAGCCAAGGGTTATCTTCATCTTGTGATCCTCCTGCCCCCACTTCGCACATTCTGGAATTCTTTTGTTGAGTTTACAGGTGTGTGGTGGTTATGAGGTGTTGGGTAGCAAACTCCGGTCCAGCCCCATTCAAGTCTTTTCAAAAATATGAGTGGCCATGCTTCAGTTCATGCAAGGCAGCTGTGACTCTGCTGGGTCGACACAACTCATTGTTCTACCTTGGTCTCACATCCGAGGGTCTGATGGGGGAGCAGGAGCAGACCAGCCTGCACTGTGGCTGGGACGGGCAGACGGACACAAAGCACCAATAAGATCTGGCACGGGGGCGTTCCGTACGTCATGTCTGTTTCTCAGCATGTGTAGCTACGGGCACTGGCCAGCCTGTCCCCCACTCTCTGCTCCCAGGAGCTCTCAGACGCCCCTACCCTCCGTCCAGTCAGCAAAAGGCGTAGGCCTTAGGCAGCATCTGGGTCCTGGGCACCAATTGCACACGGTGGCCCCCACAACAGGGCTCCCTGAGAGCCACTCAGCTTGGGATAAGGGCTTCTCGGCCTGCTCTGTGGTTGGAGGGTCAGTAGAAGCAGTACTAGTCCGAATAGTTTACTCAGAAGGAAAGAAGCCTCTGGGATGTTACACCTTGGCTTGCCTTTCTCTCCTGTGTCCTTCTGTGTCAACTTCTGTGACCTCAAAACTCAGTGTGCACAAGAAAGGTCATTTTCTGTTGTGCATGTCTTTGTCCCTAGAGCTGGACTAGGACAAAAAGGGGGAAGTGGAAAGCCTGCTAGATAAACAGGGTATGTGATACTCTCTGCCATGCCCAGCATCAACAGCAGGACCAGGGGCACACTCCATCCAGGCCATAGCTCACTTTGGAGGGGCAGGAATAGGCACCACGGAAGGTAGAAGCAGCTGAACATTTCCTGGAATTTTCAGTCACATCAACAAGGAAGTGTATGCTGACAGCCAGTGGCCATGAGGAAAGCTGGCCACTTTCTCAGATCAGGTGAGCTTTTTTTAAGATCGGCTGTGATGATTTACAATATTCTCTTTTTAAATTACTCTTGTCACAGAGAGTGGGGAAACAGCAAATAACAATGCTTTATTGAAGTGTGAGCCAAGTCAAAGGACACGGGGAAAATCCTCTTAAGCACTGTGACCAGAAACAAGTGGCCCCGGTGGGGCAGGCTGGGTAGGGCTCAGTGCCACGCCACCCTCCCCACAGAAGAGCACAGAGTAAGTGCAGCGAGTGGTGGAACCCCCATTTCTGCACACGGTGCTCTGCGGGTCAGACAGCGGGCTGACTACCTGGTTCCTTTCCCGTGATGGTCTGCAAGCCGAGGTTGCACCAGTTGCTGAGAGAGCATTACTGTGGGAAGCCAGGCAGACAAAGATGAGGATAGTAGAATCTAAGTCTCCGGCAGGTGGGTAGAGCCCAGGATCCGTTACAGTTACAAATAAAGTTTATCATCTTCAGATTTTATACGTGGGCCAGTGAGATGGCTTGGGGCTAAAGGCACTTGCTGCTAGCCTGAATTTAATCCCAAGGATCCACCTGGTGGAGAGAGACATCTGTAAATTGTCCTTTGAGCTTTACGTGCACGCTTTGGCATATCCATGAACACATGCACACAATGAATGAATTTAACAATTTCAAAAAAAATGTCTGTGTTAGCAAGGTGTGGTGACACACCTTTAATCCCAGCACTCAGAATGTAGAAGTAGGCAGATCTCTGAGTTTGAGGCCAGCCTGGTCTACATGGTTCCAGGAAATCCAGAGCTACACAATGAGACCCTGTGTTGAAACAAAAAACAAAAACAATAATATTCATGTGGGCTAACTTTTCCATTAGTTTACTATAAATTGTGAGGCCACACACACTGCTTGGGTTTGCATACCTAATAAAATGTATCTGTCAGTGATGTTCTGTGACCTTGGGTCCTGAAGTATTACTACTGAACCTCACTAAATTGTCTACACTGAGAAAGCCTGGGAAGCTTTGACCTAAGGAGCTGGACACTGCCTGAATTAGGGATCAGACAGTCTACTTTCCGTGATACTCCTTTATTTCTGGATTGTATCATTTACAAAAGCTTCAACATCTCACAGAGACACTCAGGTCTACAGATTGATCTAAGAACTTGCCATGCATTAAGCATTTTACTCGTATTTAAATACATGTGTTTGTACTGACAGATCAGCAGTGGGAGGTGGACACTTGCCACACCAATCTGACAAAAAGTTCAATTTCTAGAACCCACATAAAGCTTGGAAAATAACTGACTTTCAAAGTTGTACACACACACACACACACACACACACACGGTATGACAAAGGGGCGGGGCAGATATCAGCAACCTGTGTGAATGATAGGAAGCCAACTTCTCTCCAAAACAACAAAGTCCAAGATTCAGCAGCTGACCCTACCATTATCGTAACAATGTCACTGCAGAGAACCATTATCTACAGGGAAAGGCTCCCCACAGATAAAAGACAAGAAGGGAGACTTTGAACCCAAGTTCTACAGTCCCCAGTAAGGGCCCACGGTCAGGGCCACCGGCATCACATAAGACAGCCAGTGCCCTGGGCTTCCTCATTGAAGAGTACAGTGCCGTGCCTGGGTGAATCGTGCCAAACAACTTCAGATCTGATCAGACCTCTGTCAGGCGCACCTACTGCTAACACAATGACATGGCATGGTCTGTAGATGTGTTGACTGCATCTATAGGTGCCCTGGGATGCATGAAGCCCATAGACACATGTTGGACACCTGGTGCCTGTATCTAGTGCCAGCCTACAGCAACTAGAGGAGACACATTAGCACCACTCGGAAGACACACAGCTGAACCAGATGAGGACACAGTATCACTAACAAATTTCATCAGGGAGAAATGAGAGAATGTAGTAAAAAGAAACTGGAAACGCACGGATAACTACAGTGTTGAAGTTTATTTAGATTCTGTAAAACAGTGATCTTTTCATCTTATAAATGTTTAACCAACCAACCATTTGAGACAGTGCCAAACCTGGAAATGCAGGCATATAATTCCAGCTACTCAGGAGGCTGGGCTGTACCGTGAGTTCAGTACCAGCCTGAGCGGATTACTGAGACCTTGGCTCAAAGTAGAAAGTTTTTTGAAAAAATTAGCTCAGTGGTAGAGTGCTTGCCCAGCATGTTCAAGGCTGTAGGTGCCCCCAACACAAACAAAAGAGGCAATGCGGTGTTTCAGGCCCTTCTTGTATTCACATTTAAAGAGAATGGGGAGCTATTGAGTCATGGGCAGGCATATGGCTTCCAGGTTTGGTTGATGGCACTGGGTTATACCATGATCGACAGTGTGGCGGGATGAGGCTGGCAGGGTATGCCAGGGTCTGGGGCATAGATAGATGCATGCCTTAATTTTTATGGTCTGAATATATTGACATTTCCCATGATTGATTTTTAATTTTCATAAAGAAAAACCCCAGGGGCCCTGAGTCTGTGTTCCTGGGACATGGTCACCCATATTTCATTCAAAATAAACTATTTTTTCCCTTAAAACATGAAAAATATTGAGTCATACAAGCAGATAAAGTGTGGCG
The DNA here is from genome assembly GCA_028658305.1 of Pachyuromys duprasi. Classification (NCBI taxonomy): domain Eukaryota; kingdom Metazoa; phylum Chordata; class Mammalia; order Rodentia; family Muridae; genus Pachyuromys; species Pachyuromys duprasi. The sequence goes on from CM053757.1 coordinate 17,490,334, forward strand.
TTCAAAAAATAGACTTGTAAACTCAAAATTAATTTAACCCTGAGATTTGCATCTCAGAGAGCTCCTTGGATGGGGGAAATGGAATCCTGCTCGTGCAAACAATGAGCAGATGTGTCTGGGTCTAGGGTAGAAGTTTGAGAACAGGACTAGTTGGCAAGCTGATGTGGACCATGGGGACGTGGGTTTCTTAATCAGTTGCCGTCAGGTCCAGACTCAGCTCTTGGGGCATCCCTGAGGCAGGGACCTCATCTCAGGCCTTACTGGGCTAGTGATGCCATCCCTCACCTCTGCTGGACATACTAATCTCCCAGTTACATTGCCCTAATCTCCCAGTGCCCTAGGTGGCACTGCCTTCCCTGCCCATCAGTCACGGCGGACCTACCCATCCAGATCCTCAACACCTGAGGCCATCACAGGCCCCTGCTCCCCTTCAGCGTCTCCAGATGCACCCAGATTCTCTGCTTCACCCTTAGTACAGTCACAGCACTAACTCCATTACCAATGCCCCTGGCCTCCTTGCTCATCCAGACTCAGTCCACAGGCTCCCAGAATGCCTCGTAAATTTGTAATCAGATCTTTGATCACATCATTCTACTTTAAAAAATCTGTTGTCAAGTTTTCATTGTCCTTCCCACGAAATCTGATGCTTACCATGGCCTATGTGGCTCTAGCTCAAAGCATTCCATTCTACCTTTCCTGTCATTCCAGTTTTGGTTTAAATGTGATCCACCACAGAGAAGCCATACTTCCCTGCTATCCCTACCCCCAACACAGCCCACTTTCATTTTTCTCATGGCCCACGTCACATATTTATTTTAAGGTGCTCGGTGATGTTTGCTCTTGTTTCCAGCCAGCTTCTTGGTAGCACCAGCTTCCTGAGGCAGAGACTGTTTCTCCTGTCTGTGGAAGTCTCTGGTGTCCTCAGCCCGTCACACAGCAAAGCGATGGGATGGCTGAGCTACGGCTCACCCACTCTCCTTCCAGAGCTACCTCCTCCTGACATGCATCCTTTGTCTAGGGATCCTCCAGAGGAACCCAGCAGAGAGCCATGGGGCATCCAAATAGCACCCACTACTTGGGTAGCACTGGACAGAAGTTCCCAGAGTCAATATGCACTGAACCCATAGACATAACATCCTGGGGACAAAAGCAGTGGCCATGTCTTTGCCATGACATTGCTTTGTTTCTAGAGCAGGCCCTAGGTACTCCTCAGTTCAGCAAGCTGCCCTTGGCCCAGGACCCAATCTGGGCTCACCAGCCCTACTCACTGGGAAGATGCCACTAGCCCAGAGTGGAAAATTACTCAGAACAGCAGCACCTGGGTTTCCCAGCCTACAGCTGCTGCACAGTCATGCTTGGCCAGTCATGCTGAGCCCGGCACACGGGTGAACTGTTGGCGTTCAGCTGCATGGCATGTGAGACCAGTGCAGTCCCAGCAGACCTGCCGAGGCCCTCCCCACATTCCCCTACCCTTGCTGCCGTCTCTCTGCACTCAGCCTTTAGGGTACATGTAAATGGAAAGACAATTGTAGCAAAATGGTGCGGAAGTCTGTCCCTTGTAGCCTAAGCCCACGGGCAAGAAGAGAGCTTGTATTCCCAATGGCACATGACACAAGGCACAGTGGTCTAGGTGCTAATGTTACATTTATACCATTCCTTGTTGAAGGAAGTGTGTCAAGAGGGGTGGGCTCTGAGGTTTCAAAAGCCCATGCCAGGCCTGGGCTCTCTCTGTGCCTGTGGATCAGAATGTGGCTCTCGGCTACTGCTTCAGTGCCTGCCTGCCTGCAGCCAGGCTCCCCGCCGTGATGAGAATGGACTCAGTCTCTGAAACTGTAAGCGAGCCTCCAATTAAATGCTCTTTTATAATAATTGCCTTGATCATGGCATCTCTTCACAGCAATAGGACAATGCGTAGGACAGAGGGTAAGGTCCACAAGAGCTAGGACACGGGTAGTGCACCTGGAACACCACGGCACACTGAGAACCCAAGGTGCAGGGATGCTCAGCAGAACCTGAAGTGTGCAGTGGGCAAAAGGCAGAGAACTGTAGGGCAGTGGCTTCTGGGGAGGAACCACGTGCCCATCGCCACAGAGAGGAGGCTTCCCACACCTAAACTTGAGTCTCGTGCTGGCCAGCAACCCTGAGGCCAAGGGCTGCACCCACGGTGTCTCTTTTGCATACTAACTGCCAATGGTCTAGCCACAGACCCAGCCTGCACAATGCCGCTTCGGGTCCAGCTCCGCTCATTCCTTCCTGGGACAGGCAGCTGCTCCTAGACACCCCCCACCCTGGCGCTAGCCTTGTGGCTGCGCTGGTCTCTGGATTTGTTTCCTCTTAAAGACAAGGTTTCCCTATATGTACCCCAGGGTGGCCTGAAATTTGCTATGTAGATGAGGTTGGCCTTGATCTCACAAAGACCTACCTGCTCTGCCTTCCCAAAATTGAGATTAAAAGCATGTACCACAGCAGCCGCTCTCTGCTCTTGGCAACAGCAGTGAGGGAACAGAGCCCCAGCACAGGCTGTGCTGTTTCCGGCAGGGGAAGACCCTGGCTCCTCCTGGCATCTCTCTTGACCGTGAGCTGCCAGGGTCTCTCCTCTTAATTGATCTTTCCTGTGGGGTGAGGACCTGCACACAAGGCTAGGGGAGCCTGTGGGGGATTTGGCATTTCCCAAGAAAAACCTCGGCCTCCAGGATGTTCACCTCCCAAGGCTTGCAAGAGGAAGCTGTCCCTCATACCTCCAGGATGTTCACCTCCCAAGGCTCGCAACAGGAAGCTGTCCCTCCTACCTGCCATCGCTGAGGTGGCCTGAGTAGAGACAAACATAGCCCCAAGGCCATGCTCCAGCCACAGATCTGGGTTCTACTCTTGGGAGCAAGTGGAGTTGACGTTGGAAGGGGGAGGCACCCCAGGAGGGAGATGGGAGAGGCAGCTGCCTGGTGTGAACCCCTAGATGGAGGCACACAACTCTGGGGGGCAGCCCTCCTGCCTTCTCACCGTGGGGCATGTCCGCTCACCTTGCAAGGGTAACATTCTGGCCTCTAGACTTTGTGGCTTGTATGGAGGCAAAGGTGCCCATCAAGGGTTAACACTTCTCCCCCAACTTGGGCAGGAATACGAAGAATTCCTAGGAGCTAAGGGGAAGTCCAAGTTTTTTGTCTTCTGGTCATCCAAAAGCCAGGGTTGGCCAGACATGTAGATCTGTCAGGCCTGCGGGGCTGCTGGAGGAAGGCAGTAGAAGCCCTGTCTTCAAGAACTCCTAGGAACAGCTCCTGTCCTTGCCTGGGCTCCTGGGAGGAGGTTTTCCTCTACATAGGCACCTCAGCTTACCATAGCAGCAGCAAGCTGGAAGGGAGGCCACCACCGCTCTACAGACTTCCTGACAGTCCCATTTACATGATGGCTGGTTATGGAAGAAGAAAATGTAGTATTCCCAGGCTCAGCTATCTTAACCAATAGGCTGCCTATTTTTCATATTATCACAATCCTGAGACACTGGCTCATTTGTTCTGTTTGCATTCAGGAAAGAGCCTGAGTTAACTAGACAGCAGAAGCTTAAACAATGCGGCAGTTTCTACAGGGCGGAGCTCAGTGAAGGCGAAAGGAGCAAACGTGAGCCTATGACTGTACCAGCTCTCGCTGGAAGGAGGTTCCAGACGGCAGTGTGGGAGAGAAGGCCGAGGTGTAGATTAGCACTCCAACATCAAGATACGCAGAGGGCTTCCTTGGCCTACAGCTGGGATTTACTCGTGCCTGTGAAACTACATGAGAATGAGGAAAACATCAAACAAGGATCATAAGACACTTTAAAAAAGATTTATCTATTATGTATACAGTGTTCTGCCTGTGTGTGTGCCTGATTGCCAGAAGAGGGCACCAGATCTCACTGTAGATGGTTGTGAGCCACCTTATGGTTGCTGAGAATTGAACTCAGGACCTTTAGAAGAGCAGACAGTGCTCTTAACCTCTGAGCCATCTCTCTAGCACCATAAAACACTTTAAAAAAAATCACTAGAAGATGACCCAGAACTGAGAGTTAGAGCAGCAGACAAAGGCATGACCAGCTACTGTAGCTTCACGTAGTCAAGAAGGTAGAAGAGCACAAGAAAGAGACAGGAAGTCAGAGGAAAAATAAAACCTGAAATGGCCAAAAAAGGGAGGGGGGTACAGGAGCTGGAGAGGTGGCTCAGGCATTAAGAGCACTAGCCGCTCTTGCCAAGAACCAGGGTTCAATTCCCAGCACCCACAGAGTGGCTCACAGGCACCTATAACTCCTGTTCCAGGAGATTTGATGTTCTCTTCTGACCTCCACAGGAACCATGTATGTATGTGGTGATCAAACATACATGCAGGCAAAACATTCATAAAATAAACATAAATAAAGATATAAAAAAGGAATGCCAGCTGGGATTAACAGCAGATAAATGGGAACATAAGAGGTTGGTGACTTGAAGACACAGCAACATGAACTGCTCAAATAAGCACAGACAGAAAGTGGCAGTCACTATAGAGCCGCCTAATGTGTGCGTAATTGACAGTCTCACACAAATGAACTAAATACATCCGAAGAGACAACAGAAAACTGTATTAAATACAGTGAAAACTATAAACTCGCAGACCTGAGGTCAATAAAAGTCAAGCAGATAAGCCTCTACAGCACTGCTCTGTTCTAGTCCTTAGCACTGAGACACCCTGGGAGAACAGCGTGCATAGGCCAGAACACAGGCACTCCCGATGGGGCAGAGGCCAGGCAAGCTAAGAAGCTGTGCCTGAGGCCACACGGAGGAAGGAGCACGAGAGTGGACCTGTGTCTTCCGTCACTACGCATTTGCTGAAACTCCCCTGAGAGGCCCATCTTGCCCATACGAGAACCAGTCATGTACATAACAAATCTCTCTTCTACTATATCACTATTAATACAGTGTTCTGCCTGCATGTATGTTATGAGTCACCATGTGGTTGCTGGGAATTGAACTCAGGACCTTTGGAAGAACAGTCAGTGCTCTTAAACTTTGAGCCATCGCTCCAGCCCTTTCTTCTACTGTCTTCAGGTAAGAATCAATTCTACAGCCAACATTAGACTAAATAGGGAAAGATTTCAAATATCTCTTCTAAAATTATTAACAAAACAGGCTATTTAATCTCTCCACTCTTATTCAACATAGCAGCTGGATTCTTTTTATTAATTTTATTTATTTATTCTTCTCTCACATTATACATCCTGTTCACAGTTTCCCTTCTCTCCTCTCCTTCCAGCCCCTCCCTCCCACCTCCCTTTTCCCCAAGATCCATTCTTTCATTTCAGAAAAGATCAGACCTCCCAGGGACATCAGCTAAGGAGCATAACAAGCTACAATAAGAGGAGGCACAAACCTTCATCTCAAAGCTGGATGAGGTAACCCAATAGGAGGAAAAGGATCCCAAGCACAGGCAATAGAGTCAGAGACAGCCCTCACTCCCACTCTTAGGAGTCCCACAAGAACACCAAGCTACACAACCAGAACAAATATGCAGAGAACCTAGTGTAGACCTGTGCAGGCTGCGTGGTTGTTGCTTCAGTCTCTGTGAGCCCCTATGAGCCCTGCTCAGTTGATTCCGTGAGCTGTGGGTGTTCTTGCAGCGCCCTTCACCCATCTGTCTCCTACAACCCTTCGCCTCCCCCCATAGCCTTGGGATCCCCAAGCTCCACCTAATGTTTGGCTGTGGGTCTCTGCTCCTATCAGTTGCTGATGAAGTCTCAATTATACTAGGCTCCGGTCTATGAGTGTAGCAGAATATCCAAGGAATCATTTCACTGACTTGTTTTGTTTTGGTTTTGGTTTTTGCCAGTTGTGTTTGTTTCTCCCCTAGGACTCTGGCCTGCCTCACCCCTGGTTCCTAGCCATCCAGGCAGTGTCAGTCATGGGCTCCCTCTCGTGGCGGCGTGGGCCTCAAGTTCAAGAAGTCGTTTATTGGCCATTCCCACCAGTTCTGTACCACCTCACCCCAGCACATCCTGCAAGGAGGACAAATTGTAGGTCGAAGGTTTTGTGGCTGGGTTGGTGACCCAGTTCCTTCAGGAGAAGCATTGCCTATTTGCAGAAGATGGTTGATTCAGAATTCTTAGCCAGAGCAACAAAGCAATAAAAATAGGGAAACACAACAAAACACAAACAAAAAGCCCATTACTTCTACTAGCACATGATGATACACTCTTAAAAGCCCCTAAAAACTCCACCAGGAAACACTTAGATCTGTAAACCTTTTCAGTAAAGTAGCAGGATACAACAAAAGCATAAAACAACTAGTAACTTTTCGTTATACCAATAACAAACACGCTGAGAAAGAAATCAAGAATAGAGTTGGGTGAGTGGTAGTGGTGCTCACCTTTAAACTCAGCACTCAGAGGCAGAGGTAGGTGGATCGCATCTCTGTGAGTTTGAGGCCAGCCTGGTCTACAAAGCAAATTCCAGGACTGGCAGGGTGGTTACACAGAGAAGCACTGTCTCAAAATAATCATAATCATCATCATAACAAGGAAAGCAATCCCATTCACAATAGCCTCAAAAATAAAATGCCTAGGAACAAACAGACTAAAGAAACCAAGGAGGTGGAAAAATCTATATAGTGAAAAATTTCAAACACTAAAAAAATAGAAGACCTTCCATATTAATGGATCATAGAACCAGTACTGTAAAAATGGCTGTATTCCTGAAAGTGACCTACAGAGTCAATGCTCACCTTTGAAATTCTAATGATATTCTTCACAGAAATAGGAAAAGCAATCTCGAATTCATATAGAAGCAAAGAAGATTCTTAACAGCCAGTGCACTCTTGAGCAGAAAGATGAAGTATCACACTGACTGATTTCAAACTCTATTCTACAGCCACAGTAAACACACACACCCACACACACAACACACACGTGCACAGGCATCCACTGAGACAAAATATCCCTAAATAAGCCACACCACTACAGCTGCCTGATTTCTACTGAAGAACTGGGAGCTACTGCTGGAGAAGACATCCTCTTCTATAAATGGTTTACATGTAGGAGACTGGAACTAGTTTCCTATCTCTCATCATGTACAAAAATTAGCTCAAGTCAGGCATGGTGGCCCACACCTTACATCCCAGCACTCAGGAGACAGAGGCAGGTGGACTTCTGAGTTCAAGGCCAGCTAAGGCTAATAGTGAGACTGCCTCAAAAACCAGAAACAAATCAGATTAAAATGAATCCAAGACCGAAACATGGACACTGTTAGAGAAAAATAAGAAAGAAAAAAAAAAAGAAGAAAAAGCGTACTTCAAGATACTGGAATAGACAAGGGCTTTTTGAGGAGTCCAACATTGCAGAAATTAATAGGAAGAATTTAAACCGGGCTCAGTGGTGCACGCCTCTAATCCCAGCTCTCGGGAGGGCAGAGTTCAGGCAGATCCTTGTGAGTTCGAGGCCAGCCTGGTTTACAGAGCGAGTCCAGGACAGCCAGGGCCACACAGTGAAACCCTGTTTAAAAAAAAAAATGCTCATGGGTGTTTAGTTAGTCCGTTTATTCCTAAGCGGTTTTTTTTTTTTTTGAGGCTATTGTGAACGGGATTACTTTCCTTATTTATTTTAAACGGTGTTTCTCTGTGTAATAGAATCGCCTCGGATCCCACGGGACTAGAGTTATAGATGATTGTGAGCCACCATGTTGCTACTGGGAATTGAACACAGGACCTCTGGCCGCTGAGCCACGGCCCCTGCTACAGCCGTTCCTGAAGCGGGACGGTCAACCCGAGGCTTCGCAGCCTTTAACAGAACTCGCTCAGCGCGCTCTGCCCGCGCGCGGCCCGCGAACACGCCACTTCCAGCTCGCCCCGCCTCGAGCTGCCCGGAAACGCTGGCAGCCGCAGTGGGAGGCCGGAAAACGACCCTCGGCCCCTTCGCACCCTCCGACCGCTTGCACAGTTTTGCGCACGCGCAGACTGTGCGCCTGCGCACTCGCCACTCGCCGCTCGCCGCCTCAGGGCGCAGGCGCAGCTCCGCGGCTCTCCGTTGAGAAGGTGCGGTCGCGGTGCGGGAGGTAGGAGGAGCTCGGCATCGGGCTGGAGTGACCGGGTCGGGGTGGTGGTGCTGGGGGCCGTCACTGCCCGCGGCGTCCCGTCTCCCGCGAGGCCAGGCGGCGTCTGTCTTGTCAGCCTTGGCCGGCGGCCCCTGGATCTCGACCGGCCTGCGGCGGAGTGGCGGGAGCTGCGCTTGGCAGACTGGGTCAGCGCCTGCCCGGAGGGAGGTGGGGACCCACGCCCCCGGACAGTCCAGCGATCCGAACCTTCTGTCTGGCTTTAGGACGTTGCCCCAGGCAGGCCCCAGTCCCCTTCCGTGGGTCACCTGGAGGGGTGAGCCGAGAGGGCCCGCCCCGCCCAGATCATTCATTCCCTCCACGCCCGCCCGAGGCTGGCGGGCAGGTCGACCTGAGGAGGCTGGAGTCCCCTGCCCTCTGGAAGCTTGCAGCCCGGTGGAATCCGTTATGTCGTCTAGCAGATATTGGTGAAGCATCTACCTGAGGGGGACAGTCTTAGGACTCGATTGTCAAATGTGGGGACTCAACACTAATGAACTGTGAGATTTTTTTTACACGGCTTGCGCGACAAAATTCAGTTTGCTTTTGCCTGATGTTCCAGGCCCTTGTAAACTGACCTCTCTTTCCCGCAAGCCTCTCCCTTCTACCATTTCTCTTCATTCCCATCCTGTCAAACTCTTGGAAGTTCTTGAATTCAACAAATAGTTGCTTAGCATTCATTACAAGTTGGGTACCAGATAAACCAAAGAAAATACAAAGTAAATAAATGTATACCTAACTGATATGCTGAACTTCATTAGCAGATAATTGAGTGAATGAAAACACGGGATCTGATACCCTGGAGCCACACTCCCTAGAATCTCTGCCCTCTTGCTTCAGAACTGTTCCTTACACTGTGTGTGCAGGATTCCTCACTTTAAAGAAAAGATGACAGTAGATTGTGTCACTTAGGATAGTCATAAGGATTAAATGAGTTAAAGATTTGAAAAGCAATTAGCACAGTGTCTGGAACACAAGCATTCAATAAATGTTGCACTGCAAATGATGATAAACTATGGTAGATGTCACTGTGACAGCCATGTGTGATAACATGGAATGAGAGGCCCATGTGAAGGAGTAGGTGAAACTTCTCTAAGATTATTGCGCGTTACTGTATTTGAAATGAATAGATTTCTGTAATTGGGTTATTTAGGGTGATGTGTGTGCATGTGTGCGCACGCCAGATGAGAATGTTGGGTATATTGCTCTAACAACTTTGGCCTTATCCCTTAGAGACAGGGTCTCTCACTGAAAACTGGAGCTTGCAGATTTTCAAGTTGGTTGACTAACCATCAAGTTTCAGCAATCCTTCCTGTCTCTGTCTCCCTTCCCCTCTCCAAAGCACTGGGGTTACAAGTGAGAGCTGCCACACCTGGGTTTTGTTTTTGTTTTTTTTTTTTTACATGGGTGCTGGATATCTATACTCAGGTCCCTATGCTTGTTCACTGAGCAGTCTTATCCCCTCAGCTGTCTCCTCAGACCCAGATTATTCAGTTTTCACTTTGAACTTCAGTACATTGTGTGCCCTAGGAAACCCATAAGGCCCAACCTTTACCTGCAGGTAGTTCAGAGAGCTTTGTGGACAAAGGATATAAAAAGTGGACACGGACGCACCCTTTATCTCTTCATTCATTCTGCAGCATTTGATAAAGCGGTAGCTGGGCTTCTGAGGGCACTGGCGGGAGATAAGCTCCCTGTATTTGGGGAACATGTATTTACATAGCAGCTGGCCTTCATGTTTTTTTCCAGTTTCAGTAAAAAAAACTCCCAAGCTCCCAAGCTATACTTTTTCCCCCAGAAGAATATGCATTGGCAGACTGCATGTATGCGTGAGTTAGTGTGTGTGTGAGAAAGACATACTGTGGGACAATTATGCATCTAACCAGGCTGTGTTTGGAAGCTTTACCCACACCCTACATACTCTTGTACCTTCCTGGAAGAAAGTACATAAAATAGCAATAGCTGTGTAATCATACTTAGATGCTTTTGGTTTTCCACAGATACAGAGTTAGATGAATGCATGCCCTTTCTCACTGTGGAGATCCTGGAGAATCACCTGATTACAGAGTTCACATTTCTATCTCAGAGGCAGCTGTTGGACTTGTGAGCATTAACAGAGGGAAGTTTTTAAACAAGTTGTTTAACTACAGGTCCAAATTGAAGAAAGATATTTAAATCCTTACGGAGAGGAAAACAGTGCTGTGTTTGCAGTTGTGCAAATCTCCAAGTAAATCAGAGTGAAGAGAAGCCCCAGTGAAGTACAGGTGTGGTAGGGCCGAAGCGGCCTACACACAAGTTCCTCATCTGCGGACATGTTTCCAGATCGGCCCTCACTCCCTGAAAGACAGACCTGCAAACCTTAAAACAGGCCAAGTGATGGATGAGTCAGATGATGATTTCAAAGAACTCTGTGCCTGCTTTTTCCAAAGGGTGAAAAAAAATGCAACCAAAGATGTGTCAGGAGACAGGAAGAAGCGGAAGGCCTCCGGTAACCCTCAGAGAAGAGGCAAGCTGAAAGAGGCCAGTCAAGCTGCCACCAGGAGCAAACCCCTTGAAGGCCCTCCAGAGAAGAAACCTCGAGTAGGCAGCCAGGCCCCTAGGACTAAAAAGCAAGGGGCACCCAAACGCCAAGAAGGGGACCCTGCTCTCCCTGTGAATGGAAAGGGAGATGTTCTTGCTCCTGCCCCAGATCAGCCTGTGTTATGTGAAAGAGCACAGAGCATTCAGACAGGTAACCAGGCAGGACCTACTGCCAGATCTGATTCCCGAAACAGAACCAAAGTGCTGGGTGTTGTTATGAACCAGGGCTCAGAAAACTTGCTGTGAAAGGCCAGATAGCTGGGTGTGGTGGTATACACCTTTAATCCTAGCTCTAGAGGAGCAGAGGCAGGCTGGTATCTCAGTTTGAGACCAGCCTGGTCTACATGCTGAGTTCTGGGACTGCCATGGCTATGTAGAGAGATACCCTGTCTCAAAAAAGCCAAAAAAAAAAAAAAAAAAAAAAAAAAAAAAAAAAAAAAGCCAGAGAGTAAAATACTTGGTTTTTACAGAGCATATAGTTTGTGTTGCAACTACAATTGACTCTCTGTATCTGTGGGATTCCAAGGCTCTGTCTGATGGTAAACATTTGAGAGAAGAAATAGTCTATACTTTATATATCCAGACTATTTTCTTTTTGTTTTTATTCCCTAACAATATGGTGTAGCGCCTATTTATACAGTGTTTACTTTCTACTGGATACTAACCTATAGATAAATTCTAGCACACTGGGTATACACAGGTTAAATGTAGATAGTACACTGTCTAGAAGGTACTGGAAAACCATCTGCAGGTTTTGACTTTTTCAGGGACTCCTGGAACTGATCTTTCCTGGATACAGAGGGTCAGCTGTTTCTAATGGCTGCTGTAGAGAGAAATCAGCCTTAGATGATGTGAAAATGCATGGGGCCAGTAAAACTGAATTTACAAAAATACACGTAGCCCTAGGACTGTAGTTTGCCCAGTCCTCTGAGTGTTTCTCTGGGAGTTTTCTGTGCTCTGGGAGTTGTCTATGACTGTTCATGAAGCTGACAGTAGGCACATCAGCAAAAAATAATAATGGTGCCTAAGGTAGGTATAACTAGAATGGACAAGCAAGCCAGTTTGGTTAGGCTGAAGAGGTTTTCAGAGGGTTCAGGTTCCCTGCCTGCCATTCTTGGTATCCTCAGCCATATGCTTGCCTACCCTCTTCACACACAACTGAAAACCAGCCCTGCACTTAGGTGCTCTCTGCAGGCTCCTGGTTTCTGTCCTAGTTTCTCCTCACCTCTTCCTTATCAAAGAGGACATTTTTCCTAGCTTGGGTCCAGAGTGTGTCATGAATGGTGGCACAGCAGCCCCTGGAGATGGCGGAAGGACTCCGCAGTGCTGCCCAGGTGCTCTGGGCATTCGTGTTCCCTTCGTGCAGCTGGTGAAAGCTCTGTGCGATTTGCACATGTATAAAGTATACTGTTTAGTGCTTCTAGTACATTCAGATCACCCCCCAAATGAACCCCAAGTTCATCAGCCATCACTGAACCCAGTGTCCTGCCATTGACATGTGTCCATTGGCACAGTGAGTGAATGAACACCCTATTCACTCGTCAGGTCAAACCTGAACTGACTGGTGAAGGATCTTTTGGATTTGAGTCTATAGAACAAATGCTGTGACTCTTTTCCTCCTTGCCAGAGAGTGCTTCCAATGGTGACTCCCAGCCCCTTCCAGCCTGTTTCACTGCAACTGGTGTGCCAAGTCCCTCCAAACCCAGAGCCTCAGAGCTGGTTCTCCAACGGATGAAGCAGTTCAAGAGGGCAGGCCCTGAGCGCTTGAGACATGCTTCGGAAGAATCCCCCCTAAAGACCACACTGGAAGAAAGTGTCCCCAGGAGCCCTCAAGAGGAGGTGGTGGTGGGAAACGGTACGGTGAGCACGTTCTGCTTTCTAAGCTGAGTTGCGTTGTGTAAGAAACAGTGGAAGGCATCCTGTTATGTCTGTACAGAGCTTTTCTGACCCTTCTCCCACCACACACGGGAGCTGGCCAAAGATCGAAATGTCCCCTAAGAACGATGTATTATTTTTAATTTTCTGTACTTAATGTGTCTGTGTGGGGCTATGTCCATGGGTGCCTGTGGAGACTGGAAGAATGTGTTGGATCCCCTGGAGCTAGAGTTGCAGACAGTTGTAAGTGCTCTGACAGGAGTGCTGGGAACCAAACTGTGTCTGCAAGAGCACGACCCACTTCTGACTGCTGAGCAGCTCTTTAGCATCTTGTGTCTCCTGGACTTCCTTGCAATGCCTGCTGCTCTTTCCCTTCCTCCCTTCTCGTTCCCCGCCCCACTTCTTATGGAATTATTCTTCACAGAAAGTGTGTTTGTGTGTTTGGTTTTTACACTGCAGTAAGGAAATGGCTAGGTGGGTAAAGTGTTTTCTGTGCAAGTATAAGGACTGGAGTCGTGGTGGTGCGCACATGTGTGCAACACACCACATACATAACCAAAAACAACACAACCCACACACCACACACAACCAAAAACAACACAACCCACACACCACACACACAACCAAAAACAACACAACCCACACACCACACACCACACACATAACCAAAAACAACACAACCCACACACCACACACATAACCAAAAAACAACACAACCCACACACCACACACAACCAAAAACAACACAACCCACACACATAACCAAAAAACAACACACCCACACACCACACACATAACCAAAAACAACACACCCACACACCACACACATAACCAAAAACAATACAACCCACACACCACACACATAACCAAAAACAACACAACCCACACACCACACACATAACCAAAAACAACACAACCCACACACCACACACAACCAAAAACAACACAACCCATACACATAACCAAAAAACAAAACATGACAAAGACCGTACAAGACATCTTTCTTTACGCCAGTGGCTCCTGACCTTCCTATGCTCGGCCCTTTAATGCAGGTCCTCGTGCTGTGGTGACCCCCAGCCATGAGATTTTCTTGTTGTGCTTCACAACTGTAATTTTGCTACTGTTATGAATTGTAATGTAAATATCTGACATGCGACCCCCAAAGGGATCAAGACCCACACGCTGAAACTACTGCTTTGTGCCCTCTACCTAGATTTAACAGTTGCTAAGTTAGTCACACACATACTTTCTGTGCCTAGTTTTTCATATCTTAAGTAGCTTTGTTTATGATTCCAGAACTAGAAAGCAGATGAGACCCAAAATGGTTCCAAATGCTTCTGCTGCTGTATTTTGTGTGCCTACACGGATGTGTATTTTTCTTCTCTGTTGTTTGAAAGTGAGAAAGAGACATTGACAATTCTCTCATAAGTTATACATAACTTCATAACAGTTCTCCAGTGGCCCAAGCTAACTTTTGGAGTCTGTTTTTTCCCAGAGCAAAGTTCACATGCTGTGTATTGCTTTAGCGCCAGTAATCTTTTGGGGTGGAGGGGGTCCAGATAGGATCTTGCTATGTAGCTTAGAATTCACTATATAGATCAAACTGCCCTTGAACTCATGGTTAATCCTTCTGCCTCTAACCCACACTCCCAAGACTGGTTACAAGCTTGAGCCACCATACTCAGCTCTAAATAGAGACTCTTAGGTTAGATTATAGAACAGTTCCCAGTTTTCTTTTAACATTAACTTTTGATTAATTAACACTAATTAATTGGCTTCTAATGTGCCACATTCAGGATTTGCTTGGTTATTTGTTTATGGCATCATTTTGTCTTTCCCCTGTGCCTTGTATTATAGCTGCACTGTAAGGAAACCAGAGGTCTGAGCAGCTCTGGGATAAACAGCTTGGTAACCCGTCTTTTTTTTTTTTTAAGATTTATTTATTTATTATTTATACAGCATTCTTTCTGCATGTGTGCCTACACACCAGAAGAGGGCACTAGATCTCATTATGGATGGTTGTGAGCCACCCTGTGGTTGCTGGGAATTGAACTCAGGACCTTTGGAAGGACAGACAGTGCTCTTAACCACTGAGCCATCTCCCAGCCCCGGCAACCACTCTTAAAAGGGGCTATGGACTTTGTTACTAGAAGCTCATGTCAGGTGATCCTATAAGCAACACGGATCTTCATCTCTGATAAGTATGTACAGAAGGAAAAGAGGGAGTTTTAGGGAAAGGCTCACAAATAATGTGTTCCCACATAGTATAGGGACTGGAGTTGAATCCTCAGGACCCGCATAAAAGCTGAGCAGGTACAGAGAGCCCACCTGTAATCCCAGGGCTTGGGAGACCGATGCAGGAGGTCCTTGGGGCACACCAGATAGCCAAACTACCCGAACTGACAAGCTCCAGATTCAGAAGAAACCCTGCCCCAGTAAATTAAATGAAGAGTGATCAATGAAGACAATACCAGCCTGTGCCCTTCATGAACACACACACACAGACACAAATGCATGTGTACTCACCACTTTAAAATAAAGGAAGAGGAGGGAACACAGTGGGTTCCATAGCTAATTGACAGTGGGGTCTCTGGGTCCTGCGCTCGCTGTCTTCATTTTGAGAGCCTGCAGGAAGCTCAGCTGCAAGGATGGGGCATCTTGCTGAGTCGTCAGTCCTTACGGCATGTGGTGTGATGCAGCTCACACCATCTCTAGGAAGAGCAGGAGCCGTGGCTCAGTTGAACACTTTATCACACATCAAGTCCTGGGTGTGATCTCTAATACCACAACAGAAATAAGGCACTGAAATGAAGTTGTGCTGTGCTGTGCTATTTTTTGTTTGTTTGTTTGTTTTTGTTTTTGTTTTAGCTGTGACAAGAGTTGTAGACTAAAGTGACATTCAACAACTCGGAGAACTGTCAAGTTCCCCGGGCATATTCTTTTTGAGTCCAGGGGTCTGTTTAGAGGCATCACATGGGCACTTTGAACTGTCTCCATGTCAGAATTACTCTATCCTTTGGGCTGATGCTAAAAAGGAGACTCGATTGCCAAAGGCAGTTCACAGTGTCCTGATCCTTTTGTTACACTAAGTAAGAGGTCGGCATTAGAAAAGGCAAAGCTGGGGCTGGAGAGATGCCTTAGAGGTTAAGAACACTGATTGTTCTTCCAAAGGTCCTGAGTTCGATTCCCAGCAACCACATGGTGTCTCATAACCACATGGTGTCTCATAACCACATGGTGTCTCATAGATCATAATTATCTATGATGAGATCTGGTGTCCTCTTCCGGGGTGTAGGCACATATGCAGACAGAATACTGTACAAGTAATAAATTTGAAAGGAAAATAAGAAAAAGAAAAGGCAAAGCTGCTAGACATGTCGAGTCCTAAGCTGGACTCCACAAATCCTGCATTTGAACACGCGTTCCAGGAAATGTGTGCACACTAAACTGTGGAAAGAGCTGTCCTCAGAGTCCCCCCGCCCAGTGCCATGCTGCCTAGGCAGTGCCTGTAAACAGGCTTGCACAGTGCTGCTAGGTTTTAGTTTCTTTGTGCTCTTCCTAGTGTCCATGATGAAAGAGCTATAGATGAGACAGAGAGGTGAAAGGTCCTGGTGGCTGTGTGTTCTCACGGCTCTTGGATGCCTCTCCACAGAGAATAAGGCCCAGCTTGATGCCACAGACAGTGATGCTGCGATGGCCGTGGCCTTACAGCAGGAGTTTGGAAGGGAAGCATCATCTTCACATTGTGACAGCCTGGAGGAGAAGGGACTGTTCTTCTGCCAGATGTGTCAGAAGAACCTCTCAGCAATGACCGTGCCTCGGAGAGAGCAACATGTGAACAGGTAGGAGCAGCCAGGGTGGTCACACCTGCTAGCCCCAGTGGGACTCTCCACACCTTGCATGGTGGCATGCTTCAGCGCCATTAACATGCCCCCTTTCTAAACAACCCGCTGAGACAGAATCCTCATGATGTATTCCATCCGCTTCAGGGCACATGTCCTTGGCTCTTGTGCACATGCCAGCACCTCAGCTCTGAATTATTTCCATCCCCTCCGAAGGGAACGCCTTTGCCCCTTTGCAGTCACTGTCTGTTGCCCCTCAGTCTCTGACAGCTGCTTCCCATCTGGCTGGCATTCACATGTGTGCAGTCACACAACACTTGTGCTCTTGTGTCCGTTCTCCGCTTGACCCTGTGTTCAGACCTCATCTGTGTGCTGTGTGTCAGCGTGTCAACCTCCCACCCTGCTCTCTTTAATGGCTAAAATAATAGCCCATCGTCTGGATAGAACACATACGTACTCTTTCATCATCCATGGCCAAATACTTGGGTTTCCACCATGTGGATTTTGTAGTCGAGCTGCTGTGAACATGTGTTTCATGTTTGAACACTTGTTTTCATTTCTTTGGGGCTTATCCTTGGGAGTGGATTGCCAGATTGTAACCTGACTCTGTGTGATCTAGCCTTGATTTCTTTAGCCACCTTGCTAACACAAACCTAAAGTTAGTGTCTGAGGCTGTCGGGACATGAAGGTGGCGTGAGGGGATCAGCTTTTGGGGAGCACGTTGACATGTCAATGTGGGTCAAACATTTGCTATAACCCTTGTTACCTTGAGAGGGTGGCTCTGTGTTTGCTGATGTCCTGCAGATGCTTGGATGAGGCTGAAAAGGCACTGAGCCCTGCTCCATCTCGGATCCCTGATTGCCCAATATGTGGGAAGCCATTCCTCACCAACAAGAGCAGAATCAGTCACTTGAAGCAGTGTGCAGCGAAGATGGAAGTGGCACCCCAGCTTCTGCTTCAGGCTGTGAGGCTGCAGACAGCTCAGACCGAGGTGGGCAGCAGCCCTCAGGTACCTAGGTAAGACAAACGAAGACAACCAAATAATGGTATTTGCACTCCAGTTACACTTGTTTTTAGAAGCTCTTGATAGTGTTGGAGAGAACTAGCTACCCCTTGAATAATGTCATGAGACGTTTAGGAAATTGGACACAGTCGAGAAAGGATTTTAGGAGCATGCGGATTTTGCATGCATATGGGCCTTCCATGCAGAGAATTGCTGCTGCTTTCTTGAGGTCCTTTCTGTGGTGTTACCAGGCCCTTAACCCTGCAGGGATCACCCTAGCACATCCAGGAGTTTAGTATTTGCTTCACTTGATGTCTTGGTTGTGTAGCACGTTTCTGTCTTAGTGTAGCTTCATGCTATTAATGTCAAATTATTCAGCACAGTTCAAAGAGTTGACTAGGCAGAACTATAGGACTATATATTATTCCTTGAGAATCCCATACAATTTTTTTGTTCATATGTACCACTTTCCCCCCACTAAGAATGTATTTTTTTTAACTTCACAAATTAATACTTCTGTGTTAAAATAGGAGGTCCCCGTAGGAGCTGGAAGCGGTCCTCAGCATGTAGATTGCAGGCATGCAGGCAGCAGAGGTCAGCTCCATTCACTGTCCCTGAGCCAAGAACATCTCAGTTGAGCCCAACTTTACAGGGAACAAAGGTAGCATGGGCACCCAACTTCTGTGGGAAGCTGTTTATCCTGTTCCCTGCTTCATATGTGGGTTATCAGCTGCTGGGCTGAGCCACAGCTGAGGTCACAAAGCGCAGAGGAGGTTCTTCACGCCACCTAGCACATCCATACTATCACTGCAGGACAGGAAGCCTTGAAGCCTTAGAATAGACATCTAAGGTGTTGCTTGTCTCACAGATTAAACACTTTTAAAATACCTCCAAATAGTGAAACTAGATGTACCTGGGTCCTTCTAGAAGGCTGGTTAGAAGACACTTAAGAGAAATAGAACATCCACAAGGGACTTTAATTCTTCTCTAAGTGAGCTTTGAATGTTCCTTGGTATTTGGACTTTGGACTTTGGAATACTCAGAATTGCATGGCCAGAGCACACAGGCTGATCTGAGTATCTTCTTGCTTGCTTTCGCCTAGCCAAGCCCTGCCTGTGGTACAGCGGGCGGCATCAGCACATCAGCTTTTCAATCATACTTCCTGGCTAATGGCTGGTTCCCCTCCTTCTTGCTTACAGTTAGCTGAGTTAGGGACTGTTTACATCTTCCAAAGAGTCTCCAGCTTTCCTTGTGTAAGGGAGAGCATGAACTCTTGCAAAAGCCTGAGTTGGGACAAGAGCCGCAGCGCAGGCTCTCAGAGTTGCTTCCTATCACAGCCCCTGCTTGCCCAGCTACTGGGGCTCACTCAAAAAAAAATTTTTTTTTCTTTCTAGCCAGAGAGACCTTCTGTAAGGCAGAGGCAGGTCAGCTTAGGGCGGCTGCTTTGTGGCAGCAGAAACTGGGAGGCCGTGTCTTTGGGTCTTAGAGAGAGGTACTACTGTGGCCCTCCTGAAGGAAGGAGAGGGTCCTTTGTGGCCAGGACTGCCTTGGGGCATCAGAAGTTTCAATGGGCAGAACTCGTTGGCTATAGAGAGCTTACTTGAAGTTATAGACTCTTAGGGTTTGGCCACATCTAGGTGTGCAGGGACCACTCTGTGGCTAAGAAGGAGCTCAGGTTTTCCGTTGGCTGCACTGTGCTGAATTTCTAGGTTTGGACCGAATGAGCCCACAAGGAATACAGTCAGCACAGAAAAAGCAAGCAGTTATTGGCTCGTTGCAACATATGTATCGCTCCTGTTTCCTATATGATAGGATAGGCCCAGAATCAGAGCCACCGCTCACCTTTCTCTGTGGCCGCCTTTTAGTTTCAGCAATCATGTTGGAGGTTTGAAATGGAAAGGAGCCACCAACAAGAAGGAGCCACAGAAGAGGGGGAAGGTCAGCCGGCCCGAGGCTCCGACTGAAGACCTGCTGGTGGCTATGGCTCTATCTCGTTCTGAGATGGAGCAGCGTCCAGGTGTGCCCCAACTCAGGCTGGAAAATGCTTTTTCCGAGAAGATAAGGCTGAGAGCAGGTACATGTGCAGAGGCCGGGAGAGGCCGGGAGAGCTCTGTCCGGTGGCTGAGAGTTACCACAGCTGCTCTGGGGTAAGTGCTCAGAGCCACTTCTGACTGAGTTACTTCTTTTTATCTCCAGGGAAGAAAAGCCGCAAAAAGAAACCCCCAGTGTGTCCCCCGCTGTTGCTAACCCAAGACTTCGAGACTACAAGCAGACAGATTGAGGACCGTGTTGCCCAGCTCCTATCAGAGGAAGTGGAACGGTCCTGCACCCCATCACTTCCTGCCAGCAAGATTTTAAAGGAGGAATTGGAACATGTGAGCTGGCGAATGCAGCTGCCTGAAGGAAAGCAGAATTTCCTGTGGGAATGCAGCGCCCTCACAGGAGCCCGGGCTGAGGTGTCCTTCTACACAGTGGGCCTGCTTCCTCCAACTGTGTCCCAGCATCATACCAAGGTGAGCTCTGCTCGTCCTAGCACATGTGTGGATGGGCTTTGCATAGTCTAGAAATTCAACCAGTTACCATGGCAGGATGAGGAGAAGTCCAATAAGTAGAACAGGGAGGAAGCAACAGAGATATTCACTGTGCCTCATTTCTCTCCTCAGTAGCACTTCTGCTGAGAAAAGGACTTTGGTTCCCCAAATTTAGCACGTTCCTTGTTTAAATTGCAAAGTCCATGCCCAGCCCTGAGAGCGAGCCTTGGAACCTGCATCCTGCCCTAGCTTTGCATGTATAGGGTGGCCGCAGCGGAGCATGTGTCGGCGACAGTAACCACAGTCACTAGCTCTTCAACTTCTTTCAGGAACCTGAGCTAACACTGCAGCTGCCCAAGCAGGGAGAGCCAAGTACACAAAGGCCCCCTGCTTCCCACAGCAGCCCTCCTGTGGGCCACAGCCCCAACAGCCAACTGCTGTCCTCCAGCCAGAGGGAGCGCCAAGCCCTGCAGGACCTCGTAGACTTGGCAGTAGAGGGGCTGAGCTCTAGCCCATGGCCCAGCAGTCTGGAAGCACCCACAGGTGAGACACCAGGCGGGTGTTGGGCCTGCCCCATGCAGTCTGAGGTGGGGTGGTAGCAGGGCCTGGGCTCCTGGGAGGGTCTGTGCTCACCTCAGTTGAGTGGAGAGTGTGGTGGAAGGCGCCTTTGTGTTTGTTTCTCAGAGATGAGTGCAGTGCAGAACATTTGTGTCTCTCACAGTCTTCCTTAAACTTTAGCCAAAGACAGAGCTTTCTGGGCTAATTTTGTCTGTCTTCAATCCTTTTACTTCCCAGTTAGGGAGATGGGGAAAATAATTGGGGGAGGGTTGCTTTAGTAAAGATGACCTTAAATAATGTGTTCAGCCAAGCCTAGGGTTGACACTTGGGAGGTGACATCGCTTTGATCTATAAATCTTTCTCTCAGGGTTGGACTTGGTCCCCAACGGCCTTCCACTGACCGGGTTTGTCCTGCCATCTAAGACGACCCTTAAGAGGGATGACAGTGCCTCAGTAAGTATGAAGGCTTCCGCACCATAAGTTGACTCGTCAGCTCTGCCCTGGCTCTGTGCTGGCTCCCAAATGGCACACCCTGGCAATCCTGAGAGCTGCACACCTCCTGTCTCCTTCTTGGGTCACTGCCATGACCTCTTCTGTCAGTGCTGTGCTTGGACACTCTAGGTTCCCTGAACAGCCAGTTGTCAGTGCCAGCTTTGTTGAGGAGTCCAAACATCACTGCCTCCCTAATGACTGCTTCATTCAGGGATTGTTCTGCGTGCTTGTTTCTTGGTGATTTCCTTTATCCACTAAGGACTCACTGCAACCCATTGGATGATGGGTTGACTCCAACTACCAATCCAGCGTACTATGCTGGTCATGAACAACATTGGAAGATGGATATTCCATAAAGTAGGTGTTATTCCATAGGGACCATCCTATACAAAGGGCCATCTTGGTGATATTCCTGCATGTAACTGGGAAGCACTGGGTTCTTGAACAGCTCAGCTTAGGGTCCTGGTCCTTTGCATCAGGTTACCTAAGAACCAGGTATACTGGTGTGTGTATGCAGGGCTTAGCTGTGAGAATGTCTTTAGTTACCACTGTCCCTCCCACCATAGGTCAAGGAACACACTGTGATAGAGAACCTAAGAAAGAAACGAGCATTTGCCATGCTGGCTTGATGACATCATGATTGTAACCCATCAATACCTCATGCTGGAGAGGAGAGCTTGGTCCTGGCTCTTGGTCTGCCCTAACACCCCTCCCATGGGCACTTAGCAAAGTGAGAGAGGGAGCTGACAGATCTCTTTTCCATCTCCCATTACAGCTCTCTGTTGGGTTGCTGGTGGCTGACTTTGGGGCCATGGTTAACAATCCACATCTGAGTGATGTCCAGTTCCAGATTGACAGCGGAGAGGTGCTTTATGCCCACAAGTTTGTTCTCTATGCCCGATGTCCACTTCTTATTCAGTATGTAAGTGCACGGGTTCTGGTGCCACCCCCCCTTCTTCCTAGAAAGTAAGCTTGCTTCCTTTCTCCACTTGTATTTGCATCATTGTAAAATCTCATGACCACTGTCCACCCGCCTCTCTCTCCTTTCTCTCTCAGAATATGTGATCTTCTCACCTTAGTCTCCTGCATGCTGATATGATAGGCTTGAGCCACCACGTAGGAACCCAGCAAACTGCTCAGTCTTTGACACAAAGTTCTAGACACAGAAGTGTCCAACCTTTTAGTACTACAGTATGATATTATCATCTGCAAATGTATTTGGGCCATATTCATTTCTGTCCTATTCTAGAGGCAACCCACAGGCCCCAAGTCGGACATACCTAGAGTTGATACCTCTGTCAGGTGGAAAGTCACACAAGGCTGCCCCCCACCCCCAGGACTTGAGACTGCCTTAGGCAGATCATTGGTCACTCCAGGTTATAATGAACCTTCTGTGCTTCCAGGTAAACACTGAAGGCTTCTCTGCTGTAGAGGATGGAGATCTGACCCAGCGCATCCTGCTGAGTGATGTGAGCTCTGAGGTCGCCCATGCATTTCTGAACTATCTCTACATGGCAGACACTGACATGCCTCCCAGCCTGGCTCCTGATCTGCGTTCCCTGGCCCTAAGGTGGGATTGTGCTTTCCACACACTCTATAGTCTTTGGTTGATGACATGGGTCAGGAGAATGCCATCTCAAGGAAGGTTGTGCTGCCAAAATGTTAGAGCTGAGCCCATCAAATTCATTATATCTTTTAATCCTAAGCTTACAACCAGCAGCAGCCCTGAACCATTCAGGACAGTTGGCTAGAATGTATGCCTGCAGAGGTGCCAAGAGCTGGGTGGGATGAATTGTACTTGGCATAGTGAGATGCTAACATAGCCCATAGCCTCACGCATAGATCCTGCATACCGCCTCTTGATTGTCCCCTCTAGTTCTGTAGCACCAGCCAGGCATTCTCCTTCTTGCACAGCCTGAACACCTCTGGGGCACTCAGTCATCCCAGGCAATATAAATTTTGGTGCCTTTTTGGAAAAGGTACAGCTCAGCAGTGGAGGTCTAAGACGTACTGACTGGCTTTCAGAGCCTTCTGATCAACCTGTCTGCCAGCAGTTTTGTCTGCTGTGGCTTTTCTCAGGCACAGTGTCTTGAGCGTGTGCTGCCTGGTTCTGTGGTCCTACCAGCTCTGGTGATTGCCAGCGCAGTCTGACAATTTGTCAGCAGCGAAGTTAAAGTGATATCTAGAGCTATGACCAAGCGTGTTCCTGGGCAAGAGCAAAGGCTACAAGAGGGACGTCCTTGTTCCTCTTCATGAGATCTGCCCTGGCCACCAGCCCCAGGTGCCAGCAGGTGCTCTGAGAAGGAGTGATAATGCAGTATCTCCCATTGCAGGTTTGGTGTGAGTGACCTTGTTCAGCTGTGTGAACAAGTGCCTGTCATGGCGGACTTAGAGGGGGAGCAACAGGAGGAGAAGGAAAATGAAAATTGTGAAAGCAGAGCAGAGAATTTCCAAGAACTCTTAAGGTCAGTGTGGGTAGATGAAGAGGAGGAAGCAGAGACTTTGTTGAAACCAGAGGTCTGTGAAGAAGATAGAGAAAAAGTGAATGAAGCAGAAATGGAAGAAATTTATGAGTTTGCAGCTACCCAGAGGAAGCTACTCCAGGGGGAACGAGCAGCAGATGGAGATGAGGATACTGACCAGGTCGGGGAGGACAGGCCAGTTTCTCCGTGTACCCTGGCAGGGGTCCAGAGTAACAGACAGTTAGAAAATACACAACAAATGGAGGCGTCTGGGCTAGAAAAAGAAGAGACACTAGCTAGCCGGGAGCAGGAAAGATACTCCATTCCACTCCAGGGCCAGTGCTCAGACTGGGCAGGGAAAGCAGAGACCCAGAATGCACTGAGGGGGCCAGCAGACCACCCCAGCTCCTGCAGCTTCCTTCCTGAGAGCCACCAGGTGAGGAGCAAAGGATGTTTACCTTTGCACCCAGCCAAGGCCCACGACTACAAGCAGCTCTTGGTATCACCTCAAAGAGAATCTTCTGAACTGTCGCAGACAACAACTGACCATGAAGAGCAGAGCAGCCCTGCTAGAGAGAGGCAGACAGAGACGGCCCATCCACCAACTCTGCAGCAGACACCTTCTCCACGGGCCTGCCGCCCCCTGTCACAGTCTCCTGTGGGTGGAAGCCCCTGCCAGCCATGGCTTCACCTGAGTCACAGTAGCATTTCAAAGGTGGCGTCCCTAAGCTCACTGTTTCCAGTTTCACCAGCTAAGCAGAGGAGGGATAGTAACACTCTCACATTACTGAAAAAACCAGAAAGGCACCAGCAGAAAGGCAAACAAAGTAGTCCCATGTTGGGACCCAGAAATAGGGGCATCCTGAGTTCCCCAGCAAAGTCTCCTCCCATTGACCTGACCCAGTCAGTTCCTGACTGCCCAAGCCCCGGGGCCCAGGAGCCTCTGCATCTTGTGAAGAGGGAGGATGAGATCATCCTTTTACTGGATTCAGATGAAGAGCTGGAACTAGAGCACACCAAGACAAAGCTGCTTTCTAAAGAGTCCCCCGAAAGAAGGAAGGTCCTAGAAGTTAGCCCCATGTCCTCTGAACTGTTTTCAGTCATTGATGTTGATGAAGACCAAGAACATTTCCAAAGCCCACTGAAGAGAGAGGCTGGGCCACAGCAGGAAGATGAGGTACAGCCGGAAAATCAGTCCGCTGTGGGGAACAGAGGGAGCCCCTGGCTGTTGAGCAGCCAGAAGAACAGCCTGGAAGAGGATAGCACCACAGATAGCTCCTGGCTGGTGCCTGCCACCCCATGGCCCAGCAGGAGCCGCGACTGCTCATCACAGACCCAAATCAAAAGCCTGAAGAGCAGGACTCCATCCAATAAGACTGCCCAGCAGGCCCCCAGGCCTTCCTTAGAACTCGGGGCCATGCCGGGAGCAGCCCAGAAGTTCTCCATGATCACGCCACACACACAGTCTGTTACTCAAGGAGCCTCTGACAGTGGACACCCAGACAGCAGAAGCCCTCCCCATCACCACCCTAAACGCTGCAAGCTCTCTTCTTCACAGCCATTATGTCCTGTCCCTGATTTTAGAAGGTGGTCCCAGAAACCCTTATCACCTACGCCATGCCTGCCAAGTCAAGCTGCAGCTGACGAAGTGGTAGAAGTTGGGGACAGTGATGATGAGCAGGAGGTGGCCTCCCATCAAGCAAACAGCAGCCCCATGTTAGATGGTGACCCCCCAGGTCCCATGGGTGACTATTGTTGGCATGAGCCCCTCTCACCAATTCCAATTGACCACTTGAATCTGGAGCGGACCGGCCCCCTGACCACAAGCAGTCCCAGCAGAAGTCAAGCCCAGGAGACTCTGCGTAGCGGGGACTCGCTCTCCCCGGGAATCCTAGGTACCACCCCCATCCGAGGAAGTTATGGTGCCCTGAGAGAGTCTCAAGAACAGTCCTTACAGGCCGGCTCTCCCGGAAACAGCAAACTGAGTGTCCTCAGCTCGGCTCTGTGGGATGACTGGGAGGAGGAAGAACAACACTCTCCAGAGACTCCACCTGTGGCCCAAGTGCTGAGCACCAGAGCCTGGAAGCCAGACAGGCCAGAGACACCAAGTGAGTGGCTGTGAGGCCCGAGACAACTGCTTACACTAACGGGATGTGGAGGTCTGGGCTGGAAAACTAGGCTAGCAGTGGTGAAGGGCTTGCTCATCTGGGCAAGACCCCTCCTTTTGTCAGCAGGACTGGCGGCCACGCCGGCGATCCCAGCACTTGGGAGGCAGAGGCAGGCTGATCTCTGTGAGTTCAAGGCCAGCCTGGTCCACAAAGTGAGTCCAGGACAGCCAAGGCTATACAGAGAAACCCTGTCTTGAAAAACCAAAAACTACCACCACCACCACCAAAAACCCAAAGACCCCTCATTTTGGTCCCCAGACTCCCCTGTAAAGTAGAGGGAGAAGTGGCTGGCTCCTGAGGGTATACTAGTAAGTATATGAGCAGTGAGTCAGCATTTGCTGTCTGCCTGTATTTCAGCTAATGCACTTACTCAAAGTCCCATTCAGTGAACTCACCTCTAGAACACTGACCCAGTACCTAGAGGTTAGAGCTGTCAGCAAGCATCCCAACTTTAAGATGGGCAAAGCGTGGTTAAAAAAGCTAAGTACATGGACTGAGGATACAGCTCAGTGGTAGAGTGCTTACCTAGCATACATGAGGCCCTTAAATCCCGGCACCACGTGTTAAATATATAAACCTGAGTGTGGTGACGTGTGCCTATAATTCTAGCACTTGGGAGATGAAGGCAAGAGGATCAGAAGTTCAAGGTCATCATCAGCAACATACAAGTTTCATTCTCTCTTTAAAAAAAAAAAAAAAAAGCTGAGTATAGTGGAACACACCTTTAATCCCAGCACTCAAGAGGCAGAGGCAGGCGGATCTCTGAGTCTCAGGCCAGTCTAGTCTACAGAGTGAGTTCCAGGACAGCCAAGGCTACACAGAGAAACCCTGTCTTAAAAACAAGTGCAGAATTTCCACAAGCAATCTGGGCGGTACACACTGGTAATCCCAGCACAGGACATTAAAGCAGGAATATTAAGAATTAGAGCTGACATGAACTACACTACATGACCAAACTTATCCAAAAAAAAGAGAAAGGAATAAAGAAACGGCGTTTAGGGAAATAGTTCAATCCATAAAGTGCAAACATGAGGGATTGAGGTCAGTCTTCAGACCCCATATTAAAAGCCAGGCATGCTCACACACAACTGTAGCCCAGCACAGGGGGAAATGAAGACAGGAGCATTCAGGGGGCTTGTGGGCAGCCAGTGTAGAGGATCGTCAGACATGCCGTACGTTCCAGGGGGAGATGTCTCGGAAGACAAGTTGTCTTCAGGACAGTGTGAGGAACAACATCCCGTGTTGTGTTTTGACCCCTGCATGAATCCTCACAGCAAGAGGAACGTCAGAGAACCCAGAAATTCTGTCCTCTACTATCTGTCCAGAACAGTTGAGACCCGGGATTCAAACAGACAGTCATTCAGAGTAACTAGTCACAACAGCTGGGAGGTGAGGGCACCCCAACACGGTGGAGTGCTGCTTGCCATAAGCAGTGAGGCGCTGGTGCCGTGCGCCGTGTGCATGAGAGTTAAAATGATGGTGACGGAAGCTGGTCACAGAGCATCGCTAATTTTTCTGTGAACTCTAGAGAAAAAGAGTGCTACCACACAGACTGCAGGTTTCCTGGGGTAGAAGGAGGTCGCTTTCTATTGCTTACAAGGTTTCCTTTGGGTTTAGAGCCAGTAGAGCTGGTAGCTGCCCAATAATGTGACTACTAAGTGGTACTGCTTGCTCACTTTCAGCTTTCTTATATCAATCTCGTGTTTAAAAGAAAATGGGGCTGTGTACAGTACACTGTAGAGCAGCAGAGAGTGCTTAGCATGCGCTGTGGGCCACCCCCACCACAAACACACACAGATCACGCTGAGGCAAGTGCGCGAGAGCATGACCCCTGACCATACCCACTGATGGAAGGGCGGCACTTCCCATGCATTTCACTCATTCGGAAAAGCTCAAAAGCCACTGCCTCCTGGCAGGGAGGGGACAGCATGAAGTCACAAAGCCATGCTGAGGGGCGGTGTAAGCCTGCTGCTTCCTTCCTAAGTCCCCAAGGGTACTGGGCTGCTGACAGTCTTGAGCGAGCCCACCACCCATTGCTCCTGCTCTCAGAGGGGCCTGTGGTGCAGAATTTGCATTTCTTACAGTTCCCAGGTAGTGCTCAGAGAACCTCTACAGGAGACTTGAGGCTCGAGTACTTTGATCTGAGCCTGAGGCTTCCAGGACTGAAATGACAAGAACAGTCTCCAACTTGTCCACAATCATGAAAGGGAAAGGAACTGGCTGGTGGCATTTCCTATCAGTCTTTGGTTTTGGGAGCTTTGTCATTTGGTTGTTGTTTTAAGGTAAGGTCTCTGTCTGTATCCCAGGCTGGCCTTGAGCTTGTAGTGATCCCCCTGTCTCATCCTCCGAAGGCGCTGGAATTACAAGTGTGAGTTTCTAACCCTAGCTTGCGGCTGTAAGCAGGTAGAGTTGTGTTGCTGGGCGCGTGCTGTCCTGGAAGTTGAAGCAATCCTCTTGCCTACACTCAGTTCTGCACCACTCCTGGCATCTCCAGTCATTTTTTTTTTCCAGACAGGGTTTCTCTGTGTAGCCCTGGCTGTCCTAGAACTCTGTAGACCAGGCTGGTCTCAAACTCAGAGACCTACCTGCCTCTGCCTCATAGGCGCTGGGGTGAAGGCATGCACCCACACCACCACCCTATCGTCCAAAGCATTTTAAGAGGAATCATACAATGTAAGATCTTTCATAACTGGCTTCTGAACCTAGCACAGATTTTCAAAGTTCATCTGTGTTTCTTTCGTCATTATATCTGAATACTGATTCCATTCATCCATTAGTGGACGTTTGGGTTACTGTAACTAACCCTGCTTTGTGTGGGCATAAATTTCATTTCTGGGATAGTTGCTGGGTCATGTGGTATGTGGCTAGCATGTTGGTACACCTCCACCCCCCACCCCCAATGTACTACTTCATCTTACACCCCACCAAGAAACGCGCGAGCTGAAGGTTGCCGTTCTCCTCATTCCCGCCACACATTTCACACTCTCATCTCAGCGGCTGTCCCTCGCTACTGCACTGGATTTGTGATGCCTGGTGGCTCTGGATGCTGAGTGCCTTTTTATGACTTAGTGGCCGTTTGTGTATCTTCCCTGGAGAAAAGCTTGCCCTGATCCTTTGTTTATTCATAATTGTGTAGTGTCTGTTTAGTGTGTGTGCGTCAGCGGTCAGGAGACAACTGTGGGCGTTGTCTCTCCTTTGGCTGTGTGGGCCCCAAGGGTGGAACTGAAGCTATGAGGCTTGAAGGTAGGCCCCATTACCGTCTCCCCAAACTATCTCTGCAGCCTACATTATCTTTTCATTGTTGAACGAGGAAGTGCTGATGTCTGAGCCAGCTTGAAGGTGGTCAGTGGTGGCAGCTGGTGCTGTCACGGCATCAGGATATCAAGAAGCAGGATGGTCTTGAATGCTGGGCTAGGTCACGTGCAGGGCCGTTTTGCTGTGTAAAGGAGCCTGTTGAGCAGACATTAGTGCTGTGTTCTTCACAGCTGCTGTGCGCTGCCTTTCAGTGGGAAGGTGCAGCTCCAGGTGCTAAGGTGGCCCTCCATGGGCACAGTGTCTGTGGGGGTCTATCATTTCCCATGGTGGCACTCCCAGGGCAAGAAGTGGGAGCAGGTCCATGCCTCTCACTCTGAGTCATGTGCTTCTTGTGTTTTGTCCAGAAGGCGCTAACCAGAAAAGGAACTTGCCCCCCAAAGTGCCCATAACTCCAATGCCAAGGTATTCGATCATGGAGACCCCGGTGCTGAAGAAAGAACTGGACAGGTTGGTCATGCTCCCCCAGGCTTCCTCTCAGGTAGTATGGGAGTAACCAGGCCCAGCAAGTAGCAAGAGCCTGCACCTCGGCCTCCAGGTCTGGAGCCCAGAGCGGGCTGGGAGTTCTGCAGTCTGTTCTGCAGAGCCGGTGTGGCTGTGTGAGTTGCGTGGACAGCTGGGCTTTCCTTAACTCTGAGCAGATGTGAGCTCCAGAAAACTAACAATTGAGACTCCTGTGGGTTACTCCCAGGAAACAGGTCTCAGTGTTCCATGCTGGTGGAAACGGGACCGTAGCCACACCTTCCAAGGAAGGAGACTTCACTTTTTAAATAATGTGAAAACTATCACATTCCAACCAGCGCTGCTCTTCAGCTTAGGAAGTTGGTGATGCCATCGCTTCCACCGTCGCTCAGACACTGTGGGAACATCTCTGGCATGGATGGCCTCTAGAGAAAGCTTAGTTGGCACATGACCAGATGATCAGCTTTGCATGCTCGTGGAAGTCTGGCTTCTGAGATTGGCGTGCAGTGAGGCCCTGCATCCCTCCAAAGCAGCGGCAGTGTGTGTGGATGTGCTGCGCTGTTAGACCCTGAAGTTCACCTCTTTCCACCTGCAGGTTTGGAGTCCGTGCTCTGCCCAAACGCCAGATGGTTCTGAAGCTGAAGGAGATTTTCCAGTACACTCACCAGACTCTGGAGTCAGACTCTGAGGATGAGATTCAGTCCTCCCAGATTCCCCTGGAGGTACCTTGCAGCCAGGTGCCTACCACTGAGACCTGCAAGCCTTCAAGGTCAGAAGGCTACACCCAACTCAAGGCCACTGTAGGTCTTGGGACTCAAAGATCCAAGGGCCCCACTAAGAGCAAGAGTCATCAACATCAAAAGAAACAGCTCAGTGAAGGCCTTTCCCACTCGAGCAGGCTGCCCGCAGGAGAGCTGCCTGCAGGCCCGGATGGGGACACCCAGCTCCCAGCCTCTCAGGAGTCCATGGCTACCTCCGCGGATGGCAGTGACAGCTCCTTTAGCTCTCAAAGGTAATGGAAGCAGCAGGGCCGGTCACACCTGGTGTCCGCTGAGAGGTGGGTCAGAAAGAGGGAAGCCGCTTTCTGGGTTTCTGTCGGAAGTCCACATGGTTTAAAGGTTCACTCCCTGAGTCCCCACAGACCTTGGAAACCCTTTAGTTTCCTTATATGCCTGTGTCTTCTTGCTGGGAGTGGAGATCAGGGGCTCAGATGCTACCCACACTGGCCCAGCAAGGGAGGGAACCAGAAACCATTGAGACCATAGGATACTGTCAGGAGCCCAGTCACATGCCAGCCCAGCAGAACCGTGAAAATGCTCATTCCCCCAAAGGGGCTTCTGGTCGTGGGGGCTGTAGATAGATTGTCACAGAAGAGCATCTGTCCTTTTCAGTTCCTCAGGTGAGTTTGGAGCTGCCTTAGAGGCTGCAGACAAGGATGAGGAGGAGCTCAGCGCGTCACAGGCAGCTCTCCAGGCCGCAGACACGGAGGAGGCAGTGAGACGCTACATCTGCTCCAAGCCTGCCCTGCACAGGAAGGTACTGACGTACCAGCCTCTTGAGCTGGCTGAGCTACAGGCTGAGCTGAAGCAGGATGGCATCCCTGTGGCCATGGGCAAGCTGCTGGACATCCTAGATGCTCAGTGCATCACCTTCACCACCGCTGCGGCCCGGAAGGAGAAGCTGAGACAAAAGAGACAGCAGCCCTTAGGCAGGAAGAAAAAGGTTCAGAAGTGACAGGTCACTACCCAGTAGCTGCCTGCCAGAGGGCCTGGGCAGCTAGTGCGTGCCAGGCTCCACAGGCACATCGTAGGACACGAGCCTGTGTCTGTGTAAAGGTCAACAACCCAGCATACTTTGTCTCCCGCTCTCTACCAGCCCTGTGTTGTCCTTGGACTTAGAGCAGGCCTGCCCTTCCTAAGTCAGTGCCAGGTTTGTCCCTTTGGCCCAAGCAGGGTCCCCCTTCTATGTGTTTCTGAGAGGCAGTAGGCCACACCAGCCAACCAGGCAAGACCCGAGCCTTCTTCACTTGCCGTTCTGTGTCTACCACCCCCAAGCTCAGCTGCCCTGTTAGTATGTTCTGGGAGGGGCATTGGGTCCTGCCTTCTCAGCGTTTAGACCAACCCAGCCCCACAGCAGACCAGACCCCCCCTGGGCAGCCTGCACCACTGTGTCATAGGTGCTCTTCTGACCTGGTGCCTCCCCAGACACCTGTCATTGTCACCAGCATCCTCCAAGCAGGACTGTGAGAAGGGCTAGCACAACTGAAGATCCCCAAAGTAAGCATGTTGCTCGTGGGCTCCTCCCACGTGTGGTAAGCCTCCTTGACCCTGTGCGGACCCTGGGGAGGGCCAGGAAAAACAAAAAACAGAAGTTTGGGTTTCCACAGCCTGTGAATGTCCTTGTGTGTTTTGAATACAGTGAAGTTGTTTTATATGATGTGCAATAAAAACAAAGAAGGCTTTATTTAAAACTAACTAAACCTAGATGCTCCGCTCTGGGAAAATCGTAAGGGGTACAGTGAGCGGGGGCCCCGCTTCACTGCTGCTCACCAATGCCGTTTGCTTACTGACCCCTTAGCTGTAGTTCCTCCATAACAGGCAGAGGTGCCCTTTGTTCTTGTTTGCACACTTACTGTCTCTGTTCACGCTAATGGTGCCCTCAACAGGCACCAGCTGCTGCTGCTGCTGCTGCTGCTGCTGCTGCTGCTGCTGCTCAGGGAAGCAGACCAGGGACACAGTCTACACCTGGAGTGTCACAAGTGCTGGGCTGGTCCTTCGGGACCTACTGAGTCAGCTTGCAGCACTGGACGTACAACACAACCTAGAACTATGCCAGACCATAGGGAAAGATCAGCTGGCTGGAGTGTGGCTCAGTGGTAAAGAGACTTGCTTAGCATACCTTAGGTTCTGTGCTGATCTCAGAGGCCAGCAGTGTTTAGGGAGGTGAAAATGAAGCTTTGTGTTTGTGGAATGTGTCCTGGTCATGGCTCCTGACCGGCAGGCAACTAAAAGCCATGTGTAGTGGCTTTTATATCTCTATCTATCTATCTATCTATCTATCTATCTATCTATCTATCTATCTATCTATCTATCTATCTATCTCTATATCTGTATCTAACATCTATCGAGACAGTATGTCACCGTGTAGCTCTGCTGCCCTGGAACTCATACGCAGACTAGGCTGCTAGCCCACTGACAGATCTGTCACCCAGATGCTGGGATTAAAGGTATGCACCACCACGCCCAGCCTTTGGCCTATCTTAAAAGGTGTTTTGTTTCTCCTATAAAGGGTTTGATGGGATCTTCCCCTGAGGGAAGTGCGATGGAGTTGTCAAGTCAGAAGACAGTTTGGGATACGCTTTGTGTGGCCCTCCCTAAGGAAAAGCTGGGAACCCCTACCGTCCTCAGAAAATGTCCATGACCCACAAGAAGTGAAGACTCCAGGTTGTCCATATTGGGGGAAGAGTTTTAAAAAATTAGCTAAGAGCCTTCGGTTGGAGATGAGCCAGCCTCACCCTAACCTGGCCAGGCTGGATCCACTTGGCTTCTTTCCGGCAAGCAGCCAGGCTGAGGGTAGCACAGGTGTGCCTCGGGTAGTCAGACGAGAGTCCTGGACCCCTAAGCCTACCTATTCAGCACCATCAACGTGTTCTAAAGCCACCAGTGAGGAGCTGCTGGAGGAAGGCGGCTAACATGAACCGCTGCGCTGAAGATGGAGCCTCCCTCCAGGGCCAGTGGCAGCCAGACAGGAGCCTGAGAAACACTGGGGAGGTGTACGGCTGCCTCGCGCCTTACACCTTCGGTGAAGCCGCTTTCCAGATGAAGTGAGGAGGCGCTCCCCTCCAGAGGCCACCCTGCCTTGGCGGGTTAGCACAAGAAGCGAGCACTTAGCCCCACAACAGAGTGATCACTGAGCAGTAACGCCACCAGACCTCCACCTCCTCTTCCTGTGGTCCAGCCCTTGCCGTGGCTGGGCTTGTCTACTTAGAGCAGTCTGTGTTGAACCACAGCCCAGCTTGGAGAGACAACCACTAGGTCAGATAAGGGGACCCACAGGGAAAGGCCCCGACTACAGGCTGGAGGCCCCACACTCCCCAAGTCAGGAAGCACGGAGCCCACTGCCTGCCCCGCTGTCTTGCTCTTGGGGAACAGAAATTCTCTGTGAAGAGAATCCTGAAGAAATGTGTGTGCTCTCGTGCACGCGCACACACCAGGATAGCCCACATATGGGCTGGTGGCCATTACTGAGATGCTTCCCACAGTTGTCAGGGAGGAGGAGGTTCCTCTCCTGCCAGATCCCTAGAGGATGCAGGCTGAGCCTGTTGAGGCCACAAGGCCCATGTGGCTTCCAACATCAGTGGGTACCTGGTTTCAGGCATCTTTGCCGAAACCCTTGGCCAGGGCTACAGCCGCCGTCCCTATGCTTTGTCTCAAGGGGTCACCGCTGTGCCCTCCAGCTCCTGGATGTTCCTCTGCTCAGTAGGAAAGGAGATGGGCAGGGGTCCTGAAACAGCATTTCTTTTGTTTGTTTGAGACAGGGTTTCTCTGTGTAGCCCTGGCTGTCCTGGACTCTGTAGACCAGGCTGGCCTCAAACTCACAGAGATCCGCCTGCCTCTGCTTCCCAGAGTGCTGGGATTGCAGGCATGTGCCACCACACCTGGCTTGAAACAGCGCTTCTAACCTATCCCCAAAGCCCTCCCCTCTCACCCCTCCCACCCCCCCTCCACACGCATAGGCTGCTGTGAACATCAGAACTCAGACTGTCACTGCCGGTGCTTGCTGAAGAGCCCAAGCCCCTGTCACTTGGCTACACACGTTACCACTTAGCTCACTCAGTGGCTTTGCATTAAATGGCTTGTTCCCTGTCACTAGACGATGCTCTAAACAGCTCATTTATTGCACCTTTTCTCCTTTGTTTACTGAGTCACGCCTTTACCCTGCCATCTCTGTCAGAGCAGAACACCTCGAGGGACAGAGTGCAACCTTCCTGCTGTGAACAGCTGCATTCAGCTGTTTCAGGGTCCAGATGACCTGTCTTTGGGGTCCACTGACTCACTCACAGGGACACGTAGAATAGAGAGCTTTGGGGTGAAAAGGAAGCGGTCTCGTAAAAGGAGGTCACTGGGGACCAGCCTGGAAGTGTATCTCCTAGCCCCACCAGCTGTTTCTCAGCAGCATAACCTGAACCCCGGCGCTGACTTCCTCCATGCTCACTTGGTTCCCACCGCCCCCCCTAAAAGCTACCTCCTGTTGATGGAGGGGGACATGCCAACTGTCTTGGCACTGTACCCGCCCCTGAGCACGAGCTGTGGGGATGCTCAGTCCCGCAGTGCAGACCCGACATCATTTCCCGACTCTTTAGACTTCTGGGGAAGGTGACAAAACCAGAGAGGTGAGCCTGGGCCCGAGGCGCCCGCCGATTTGTCAGTGAGGCTGCTGGCTTTTTCAAGCTAGACAGGAAGGAAGGTTGAGGTGGGGCCCTGCACAGGAAGAGCTGAGCAGCAGGAGCTGCAGCGACCGTGGGGGGCTCCCGGGGACCGCAGGATGTGGCGGGTCTGTCACCCCTCGCCCGAGCAGGAATGGTGGGAAGGTAAGTAGAGTCTGGAGCACATCAGCGCAGGTAGCAAGGTCAGGAAGAGGGGGCAGCTGGCAAGAGGAGCCAAGGCTCTCTGGGCCTGAGCTGTTCTAGGCACGAGGCTCCAGGATTCGAACCCCTGGGTGCTGGGGGGCTGCTGAGGCTGGATGCCTGAGTGTGGAATAAATTCACGTGTGTCCTAGGAGTTCAGGACAGGGGCCTGGGGAGAAAGCCGGGCTCTCTGTTCTTGGCGATGGCCTGGGAGGAGCAGGGTGCGTGGCAGGTCGCTGCAGGTGACCAGCAGCGCTGCTGGAACCTGCCCCTCCCCGGGCAGGTGACCCTCTGCTTGGGGTCCAGTTCTCACCTGTAAGTGGAGTCACAACTCCAGCACCTGCCCAAAGGTCAAGGGAAGTGGAACGGGCAGCTCCTAGTTGTCTCATAAGTCCCCTTTCCCCAGCCACACCCTGGGGTTAGGTTAAACTTTTCACTTTGAGACTGAGGGCCACGGGAGGCCACGGGAGGCCAGCTGAGAGATGCTGCTGCGGAAGCAGCTGAGCGGTGAACACCGGGAGTGCTGGCTATGGTGTCCACCCTACGGGTAGACTCCAAGGCCCTCAGGCTCCTCCCAGTTCCCTTTCTAGGGGTTCATGCTCCTGGCTCACCTTAACCATCCCACAGAGGCCGTGGACCCTCGTGCGGGGATTCCAGGTATCCTCAGGGCCAGTGCTGCCTCCTCCTTCAGGACGCTCATCTCAGAAGCCAGGGCTTTGCCGGGGTGCTAGGTCAGACCTTGGGAGGCAGATGAGGGGGAGGAGTTGGTAATTTTAGAGAGCCCAAGGTACTGTGTGTGGCCAGGGGGCAGGCAGGTAAGCCCCGCCCAGTTTCTAAGCCACGGCAGGCGGGGTAAGAGGGCCATGTGGAAGGGAATCAGAAGGCTCAGGCCAGGACTGCGGCCCTGGGAGAGAAGCACGGGACAGAAGGGGCTCACCAGACATAATGCTATGCCAGCACCCTTCCAAAACATGGTCATCAGCAGGGCAGGGATGGCGCACTATAATCCCAGCACTAGGGAAGCAGAGGCAGGCGACTCTCTGTGAGTTCGAGGCCAGCCTGGTCTATAAAGTTTCAGAGTTCCATGGCTACAAAGGAAAAAACCTGTCTTGGAAAAACCAAAAAAGAAACAAACAAACACACAAACCAACCAAAACATGGTTGCCTCATCCTCTTGGTCTAGCAGCAATAAGATCAGCCAGTGGCCATCCAATTTCAGAAGGCAGCAGCCAGCCATAGTTCACGCCCTGACAATACCCTACCAGAAAGCAGGACAGGGGCCCCTAGCATCCTGGCATTTGACATGGACAGGCTGACACCACACCACTTCATTTGGTCCACCTACATTTGTATTTTTACACAGTTGCCAACCTGAAAAGTCAGGACAGTAAGGTGAGCTCAATGGCTCGGCATGGAGGTTTATCACCACACAGATCAATGCGTGGGAAATGGCACCCCAGAGGTCTCCTGTGTCCCCTCTCAGGCAGCAGCAACCCCAAGAGTGACCTCTTGACATCAATCATTTCAGATTGGTTTGACCTGATTTTAAGCTCCCTGGAGATGGTACCCAAGAGTATATTCTTTCATGGCAAATTGTGAAGACATCTGTATGACAGGCTAAGTTAGCAGCTGTGCCTTTTCCATGTTTCCCAAATTTCCATGCTATGGCTGATGGATATTTTAATTGAGTTTAGCACTCTGGCTAATTATGAGTAAAGCGGTCAAGGGCATTCTACCACACGAGCCTTGGTTGAAATGCTCACTTACAATCCCAGATCTCTCCATCCTTTCCATCACCTTCAGTGACACTCTGTAGTTTTTAGTGTAGAGGATGCAGACTTTCACTAAGTTCATTTTCAGTATTTGATGTGTAATATCTTTTTTGTTTTTTCAAGGCAGCGTTTCACTCTGTAGTCTTCCCTGTCCTGTAGACCAGGCTGGCCTCAAACTCACAGATCCGCCTGCCTCTGCCTCCCGAACGCTGGGATTACAGGTGTGCGCCACCACGGCCTGTGATTTTTATGATCTCTTAGCATTTCAGAGTTTTGATTTGATTGTTGCTAGTATGGAGAACTAGAACAGACTGTGAGCACTGACCCTGGGTCCAGAACATTGTGAAACTCACTCATCAGATCTAATAATTTGTTTGTAGACTGTTTAGAATTTTCTGTGTATATAACCGTAGCTGTGAATAGTGAGCATTTTTTCATCATTGTGATATTTT
The DNA here is from genome assembly GCA_028658305.1 of Pachyuromys duprasi. Classification (NCBI taxonomy): domain Eukaryota; kingdom Metazoa; phylum Chordata; class Mammalia; order Rodentia; family Muridae; genus Pachyuromys; species Pachyuromys duprasi. The sequence continues at coordinate 17,527,550 of CM053757.1, forward strand.
CTTCTGTACATGTCCAATCTGCCATCTCAATTTTTAGTTTAACGTTATTAGTGTGCATGTGTGTGGGTACATGCATATATCATTGCATGTGCATGGAGATCGGAGGACAGTTTCAGGAGTCAGTCTCTCCTTTGATCCAGGGACAGCTCTCTGGCTGTCCCATTTGTACAGCAGACACTTTAAAAAACCCTCAAAGCCATCTTGCCAGCCCCATCCTAATTTTTAAAAAAAACTAAACCACAAAACAAAATATGTTATGCCTAGTGAATAGAAGTAAGAATTATACTCTTTGGGTTATTTAAATATTTTAAATCTATCTTTGGGTTATTTCAGTATTTTAATGAATATGTATTACTTTTCATAATTCTGTAAGCAATCTACTGAAGTGTAAGTAAAAGCCATGTTAGTGATATCTGAGCAATTGAAATTCATAAAATAAGAAAAATTTCCTTAGTTCCCCTACCAATATATTTCCAGCTTTTCCCTATAGTGAGACATAATGGTATCCTGTCATAATTGTATTGTGTTATTTTTTACTTTTTAGGTGACTTAATTTTTAAATTTACATGCACGTGTGTCCTGTCTATATATGCACATGTGCATGCAGAGAGGGAAAAGGAGCCCCTGAAGCTGGGTTACAGTGGCTGTGAGCCATTGGTGGGGGTGCTGGGAACTGGCCTTGGATCCTCCTAACCCCTGAGCCCGTCTCTCTGGGCCCTGTATTCTGTAATCTGACTTTTTCAATATAAAAGCGTAAATGCGTTATAGATCTGGACTATAGCCCATTGGTAGAACACTTGCCTACCACGATCAAGACTCTGGGTTGACTCCCAGCACCACACGAAAAGGATGGCCATTTAATTTAACTACACTCAACATTATGCATTTTATATAAATTATACCTTAAACAAGGTGTTTTGAACCTTTATGACATTAAAAGGCCAAAAGCATCCTGGGAAACTGGCAAGGTGGCACACACCTTCAATCCAGCACTTGTAAAGTAGAGACAAGCAGATCACTGTGCGTTGGGGGCCACCTTGTCCTACATAGTGAGTTCTAGAACATCCAGGGTTACAAGATGAGACCCTGTGTCAAGATAAAGAGCATACTGTGTGATAGCTCCAGCTTGACACATTCTTGGCCTTACTTGGCTTTATGACCTCACTGTATCTCAGCGCAGAACTGAACCGTTTTTCTTTTTAGCATTCTCTTGTTGGATAGAAATTTATTTATTTATTTTTTTTTTCCCCTTCAACTTCCTATTGCGAACAGTTTACAAGCACTCTTGGGGCTGCATCTTTGCGTATCTGTCTAATTATTCATTTGAGACAAATTCCCAGGGACTAGGGAGAGGCCCAGAGCACTTGATGAGAACATGAGTTCAAATTCCCAACACCCGTGCAGAAAGCTCGGTGCAGCTGTGCGGACATGACCCCAGAACTGCAGTGGGTGGAGAGGGAGTGGGCTCTAGATTCGGTGAGAGGCCCTGTCACAAAGGGGTAAGGCAGGGACAGACAGAGCAGGATAGCCGAGATCCTCATTTGGTCTCTGCACATACACAGGCACTTGTACTCACATGTTGTGTGTACATGTATCATGCATACATATAACCCCCACACACAGATCAAAATGTTAATCCTCATAAGTAAAAACTCAAAAACGTAATTTCTTATTGATTCTTAGGAAAACGTACAGCATGCACCCCAATCTCACTTATTTCCATATCCACCTTCCACCCTTGTAAACCCTTCCCAACCAAAAAAAGGAAAAAAGAAAAAAAAAATCTCACAGACCCTTCTGGGCGATGAAACCTGCTCCTCTATAGATTGTCGCCTTTTCTCATACCCTGTTACAGCTGTTGGGTCTGCAGCGTGCTTCTATCACGCCACTCGCTGGCTTTCCCACCTCTCCATCACATATTCGTTGCTGTGGTAGCATTAGGAGCTGCAGTGTGTCCCACGGCATACCTTTTTGTTCACACATCTTTACTTGCAAATGTTCATTGCACTGAGTCATTGGTCTGGTTTGGGCCTCTGGCTTCTGCCACACCATCAACACTGGATCCTCACCAAGACTCCCCTTAGATATCCTGCTGTTGTCCAGAGTCATGGAGATCTTCGGACTCTGGTACCACAGGACTAGCCCCTCACATGCTTCAGCAGCTCATGGAGGGGTAGATGTTAGGGTGGGCCAACTCGAGGCCCTAGATCTGGGCCTGGGTGGTAGCTGAGTTGAACAGCCTGGGTCTCTGCTGGGCCTTCCCTCCTGCAGGTGAGGGTCATGGCTAGCTCTTCCCTGAAGCTCCAGTGAGGGGTGGGACCAGATCTCCTGTATGTGGTGACTGTTGAGGGGTGAGGCTAGCTTTCCTGTGGCCAGTGTGAGGCAGGCCTTAGGTAGAATTTCAGCTGGCAAATTAAAATCTGTAGTTTTGGCTGGTTGTGCTCTCAGGGGTAGAGCTTGGGCAGCACGCACAGGCAGGATCCTTCCCCAGCACTGCGAAACACAGTCCATTATTTTTATACTAATTTGCGCTTCTACCTCTGTGTTAAGATTTCTTGGGCTGGAGAGATGGCCCAGCAGTCAAGAGTACTTGCTGTTCGTGCTGAGGACCCAAGATTTGTTCCCAGAACCCACATGTTGTTAGATCACATCTGTTTATAATTCCAGGGCACCTGATACCCTCTTCCGCCCCCCCCCCCAAGTACGGGAACATACATGCAGGGAAAATATTCCTGACACATAAAATAAATAAGTAGATCTTTAAAAGATTCCTAATACCATCACATTCTCACCGGGGCCATGTTATGTTTTCATACCTGCCAGTTAGATGAAAACTAATAGCTCAATGTTTTCTTCTTTTTTAAAAATGTTTACTTATTTTACATCCTTGTAGCCCAATCCCTCCTCCCTTCTCAGTCCTACTCACCCCCCTCCCTCCTCCTCAATGTTTTTCTTTGATTCATAGACTGCTTCTTTTCAACACCTTAGCCGCATATTTCTATGACGTAGTTATTTACTTACTTAGGGTTTTTGAGACAGGGTTTCTCGGTGTAGCCCTGGCTGTCCTGAAACTCACTTTGTAGATTGCGCTGGCTTGAAATCAGAGATCCACCTGCTCTGCCTTCTGAATGCTCGGATTCAAGGCGTGCACCACCGCTGCTAACTGCTAGGCTTCTTACTTATTTTTAAATATTTATTTGAGGCTGGAGAGACGGCTCAGTAGCTGAGTACTAGGTGTCTTCCAGAGGCTCTCTACCCACATGGCAGTCAGAGCCATTGTAACCCAGTTCCAGGGGATCCGAAGCCCTCTCCTTGTCTCCGTGCACATCAGGCTCACACATGGTGCATGGCCATGCACACAAAACATCCCCCCCGCACACACAAATAAAAACAAATTTAAAACTTTTGTTTTTATATGTCTGTGTGTGTATGCCTCAGAGACCAGCTGGAATTGCAGGCAGTTGTGGGCTGCCTCACGTGGATACTGGGAACTGAACTCGGGCCCTCTGGAAGGGCAGCAAGCATTCTTAAGCACTGAGCCAACCCTCTAACCCCCTTTTCCTTTTTCTGTCTAGCTATTTCCTCTGTCTAGAATGCTCTTCCCTTGTCTACTCCTTCCAATCTGTGTCACCTGTGTATTTGTGTGTCTGTGTGATGGGTGTGTGTGCAAGTGTGCATGCCTGTATATGTATGTATGGAGAACACAGGCAGACATTGCGTGTCCCCCTGAACGATTTCTACTTTTTTTTTTTAATGTTTGAGACACTGAACCCCTTTGGTCACATTGGCTGGCTGTGAGCTCAGGGATCTGCCTGTCTCTGCCCCAGCGCTGGGCTCACAGGGACACATCACTCTGCCCGGCTTTCACATGGGTGCTAGCGATCACACGGGGGCAGCAAGCCAGCTCCCCAGTTCCATCACCCTTCTGCATCTGTGCGTCTGTGAGGGTCAGAGAAGGCCTCTGAGGTAAGCCGGCACAGAGACAGCCAGCTCCTGTCGCACGCATGTTCTTCCAACTTCACAGTCACCCGGCTTTCCCCATCACAGGACAAGGACTTTGCCAATTTGTTCACGTGCACATTCCCTGTTCTACAACACATAAGGTACCATCAAGAAATATTTCCAGTAACACACACCTGTAGTTTCAACACTCGGGAAGATAAGGCAGGAGGACTCTGTGAGTTACAGGCCAGCCTGGGCTATAAAGCAAGCACCAGGCCAGCCAGGGCCACACTTATAAGACCAGCTTCATAAACAAGCAAACAAGTTTTCAGATTAGAGGCTGGGAGATGGCTCAGTGGGCAAGAATACATGCTGGACATGTGTGCGGACCTGAGTTCAAGTCCTTGGCATACATGTAACTAGCTGGACATGGCTGTGCACGTTGATAATCCCAATACCGAGGGGCATAGGCCAGGAGGGTCTCTGGGGCTTTCTGGCGCCAGTATAGGTCAAGGTTCAGCGAGAGAGCTTGTGTCAATGCAATAATGTGGAATGTGATACAGCAAGACACCTGACATCCGTCTTTGGCCTCTCCATGAGTGTGTACTATCACACAGACCTGTGAGCATATACCGTACACATACACCATCACCCCCCCCCCCCCCACACACACACAATTCAAATTTTGCTGGTTGAATAAATGGATGAATAAAACCTATTTTCTAGTTAACAGATGTTCCTCCATTATATATACATATGTATTATATATGTGTGTATATATATTGCCCAGGCTCTCCTCAAGTTTGCATTCCTCCTGTTCCTGCCTCCAGCATGCCAGGATTAAAGCCATCCGCCACCACGCCCAGCAACCACGTGTTTAAACCACACATATACCCGCTGCAGAGGCAGCAGCCCAGCTAAGGGACCAGCGAGGCCGTGGTTCCCATCCCAGCTCAGCATCCATGCCTCCCAGCCATGTGTGCTCAGGAAAGTGTCTAACCTCAGTGTTCTATGAAACAAAAGAGGCAAAGACAAAGAGAGGTCTTCATTCCAAGTGAATGAAATGATGCAAAGATGGAGCACAACAGAACGTGTGGGATGTAGTATGCATTGGGAAACATCACACAACATCAGCTGAGCAGTGACAGGAACAAGGAGTTGTCCCCAGGAGGAAAAGAAAACTAGCTAGAAACCTACCCAAATATTATACCCAACAGTTCTATACGGAGCCACTCCTGGTACACACATAGTACAAGACTGCTTGCCAGCATTGCTTCACGGAAAAGGCAATTGCATGCCAATCCAGTGAAACTGTTCAAAGTGAGTGATAGTTCAGAAAAAAAAAGATGAAATTATGGGGTTGGAAAGCTGGAAATTATGGGCTCAGCAGTTAAGGACACATAAAAGGGTACATGCTATTCTTGTATGTACCAATGCGTGGGCCCAAACCACGTATAACGCCAGCCCAGCAGATCTGACACCCTCTTCTGGCCTCTGCGGGCACACACAGGCGTGTGCACAAACCCATACAGACATGACTACATGTACACATAAAGAAAATAGAAGTCATTTAGTTAGTTAGTTAGTTAGTTAGTTAGTTTTTCAAGACAGCATTTCTCTGTATCGCTTTGGCTGTCCTAGACTCCCTCTGTAGACCAGGCTGGCCTCACAGCGATTCACCTGTCTCTGCCTCCCTGAGTGCTGAGATTATAGGCATGAACCAATGCACCTGGCTTATAAATCTTATTTTAAAAGATGAAACTATTCCTATTAAAATTCTGAAAGCTTGAAAAAAAACTAACAGAAAAGTGAACAAAAATACTTAATTTGTTGAAATATGATAAGATACAAAAATTAATCTTTACACCAACAATATTCAAAATGACAACAACACTATTTTACAAGTACTTAGATTCAGGTAGGAAACTGTTACTTTCCAAGCTCTGAATAGGAAAAAAAATAAGGTTTTACTAGCGAATCTATAAAAAGATATAAGTGTGAGCACCAAATCCAAATCCAAATCCACATAGCCAGGCATAGTGGCACACACCTTTAACCCCAGCACTTGGGAGGCAGAGGCAGATGGATCGCTGTGAGGCCAGCCTGGTCTACAGTGATCCAGGACAGGCAAGGCTACACAGAGAAACCCTGTCTCAAAAAAAAAAAAAAAAAAAAAGGAAAGCAAGAAAAAAGAAAGAAAGAGAAACAACCCAAAACACATACCACAGCACTGGCTGTGATCCCACCTGCTTTCCCCCTTGGTTGAACATTTAGAAAATGAAAACCTTTTGCAGGAGTGTAGAAAGAGTGGTCTAGCTTATTAGACTTAAGCCTTAAACATGTTGCATTTATTTGCTCGTCAGCACGGTTATGAGTGGGATGGTTGCTTTTTTTTTTCCTGCTAAGTGTTTAGCATTTTCCGTGTGAAAATATTCAATATTCATGCCGAGTTAAATTGACCCCGATCCCCGGCCCAAGTTCAAAACCAGGTGTCTGTCAACACCGATCACTGCTTCAGCGGTGATCACACTGAGAACCAGAGAACCCGGGGGAGCCAGCCCTGGGCAGACTCTTGGCAGTGGCAACTCCAGGGTCATCTTAAACAGGGCTGCTACCAGCAGTGGTGGACAGTGATCTCTGCTGACCCCTCCCCCATTGTGTTTTCTCTTCTAGAGCTATAAATAGTGGGTGCCTGGTCTCTGCCTGCAGGTCCCTAGGGGACTGCTATAACCCTGTGCCTGATGAGGGAGAGCACACGTGGAATGGGACTAGCTGGAGGACAGCATCAAACAAGCAGCCGGCTTTGGCAGAAGAGCGTGGGCAGGTGGGGCACGGCTCTGCATCTCGCTATCTCTGTATCACTGCCCTCAGCATCAAATGGTGCTTCCTACAGGCCCAGAGCCCCGAGCTTCCAGGAAGGCCAGGAAAGCCAAGAGAAAGAGCTATGCCGCTGCTCTGAGAGCTGTTTGCCTTCCCCTTCCTCCTCCTCCTTCCATTTTCTATTGTTTTTTTTAATTGTTCCTCCTAGAGAGAAGTTCTCTGTGTAGCCCTGGCTGTCCTGGAACTCACTCTGTAGACCAGGCTGGCCTCGAACTCAGAAGTCCACCTGCGTCTGCCTCCTAGGAACTGGGATTAAAGGTGTGTGCCGCCACCACCTGGCTTCTGTTTCCTTTTTGAAAAATTAAAAAGACTACTTTTTAGAGCAGTTTTAGGCTTACAGAAGAATGATGATTAGGGACAGAGTTCCCATCTACTTCTGCCTGTCCAGCGGACTCCACCGTCCACACCTCCTAGCGGCGCTGTCGGCTCGTAGCTTAGCTGGCACAATATGATCACCACAAAGCCAGGTTTACACCAGGGTCCCCACTTGCATAGTGCAGCGACACCCGCCATTGCAATGTCACACAGAGCAGTGTCCCTGTCGCGGAGTCCCTGGCCCTGGCACCCGCCGACCTCGCCACTCTTTCCATCTCCATTCTTTGCCTTTCCCAGAGTGTTAACTAGAGGACTCAGGCACCATCTCCTTCCAGATTTGCTACTTCATTCCTCCCTCGTTTTGCTTTCCTTGCTCATAACAGCATCACCATTGCCAGGTCACAACTGAAGAAACCAGGATGTAGAGACGTGGCACGGCCTGCCCAGAGTCACCCAGCTAGTAAGTGGCGGAGCCAGAGTCCAGGCGCAGAACTCCAAGTCCCATTCAGTTGGCCCCTGCACCTTTACCAATTATCCGAGGCCAGGAAACAACACAGGTCCACCAGGCTGCAGTCTTGGCTCTGTCTTCACAGCTTCTGGCTGCAACTACAGGCTCCATGAGGAAGCAGGAAGTGTGGCCGGACAGAGGGACATGCCTGGCCTGCAGTGCTGGCCCCCCAGCTGAGCAGGTGAAAGCCCTCGTGGATCTACTTGCTGAGAAGGGTGGTCAGCTGCTGCAGGCCGCTAACAAAATGCCAGACTCCCCACTGGGGTCCCAAAGCAATGGTGAGTCTTCCATGGAGGGTGGGCACCGGGGAGGTACCTAAGCCCTCTCACCTTGCCTGGGACCTTACCTGTTTTGTCCTGTGTCCTGCAGACTCTAGAATACGGAGGCACTGTGAGGCCCTGTTGAGCAGGATGGGAAATGACCCAGACCCGGGCAGCCCCTCACATCAGCTGGCCAGCCTCATGCTCGTAGAGGGTCTGACGGATCTGCAACTAAGGGAACATGACTTTACTCAGGTGGAGGCTACACGTGGGATCTGGCACACCGCCAGGGCCATCACCCTGGACAGACTCTTCATGCCTCTGTCCCGGGTGTCCATCCCACCTCGCATCTCTATCACCATCGGAGTGGCTGGTGTGGGCAAGACTACTCTGGTCAGGCATTTTGTTCATTGCTGGGCCAGGGGACAAGTGGGCAAGGATTTCTCGTTGGTTCTACCCTTGACCTTCCGGGATCTTAATACCTATGAGAAGCTGTCTGCAGACAAACTCATCCACTCTATCTTCCCAAACACTGGGGAAGCCCCAAACCGAGTCCTCCTGGTCCTGGATGGCTTGGATGAGTGTAAGACGCCCCTGGAGTTCTCCAATACCATGGCCTGCACAGACCCAAAAAAGGAGATCCAGGTGGATCACCTGATCACGAACATCATCAGAGGAAACCTCTTCCCAGAGATTTCTGTCTGGATCACCTCCCGTCCTGGTGCTGCCGGTCAGATCCCTGGAGGCCTGGTGGACCGGATGACTGAGATTCGGGGCCTTACTGAGGAAGAGATCAAAGCGTGCCTGGAGCAGATATTTCCTGAGGACCGGAACCTCCTAGGTCAGGTACTGAGCCAGGTGCAGGCCAACAGGGCTCTGTACCTGATGTGTACCATCCCGGCCTTTTGTCGGGTCACAGGGCTGGCACTGCGTCACCTGTACCACACCAGGCTGGCTGGCCAAGACACAGAGCTACCACTGCCCCAGACCCTATGCGAACTCTACTCTTGGTACTTTAGGATGGCCCTTGGAGGGGAGGCGCACCACCAGGGAAAGGTAAGTCCTAGGATTGAGCAGACGGCCCAGGGAGCTCGCAAAATGGTAGGGACATTGGGCCGCCTGGCCTTCCATGGGCTGGTCAAGAAGAAATACGTGTTTTATGAGCAAGATATGAAGGCATTTGGCGTGGACCTCACTTTGTTGCAGAGCTCTCTGTGCAGCTGTCTCCTGCAACGGGAAGAGACTCTGGCCTCCTCGGTAGCTTACTGCTTCACTCACCTGTCTCTGCAAGAATTTGTGGCCGCCACGTATTACTACAGTGCATCCAAGAGGGCCATCTTCGACCTCTTTACTGAGAGTGGCGTGTCCTGGCCCAGGCTGGGTTTCCTCGCTCATTTCAGATGTGCCGCCCAGCGGGCCGCACAAGCTAAGGATGGCAGGCTGGATGTGTTTCTGCGCTTTCTCTCAGGCCTCTTGTCCCCAGGGGTCAATACTCTTCTGGCTGGCTCTCTGTTGGCCAAAGGCGAGCACCAGAGCTACTGGGCCCAGGCGGCCGAGGTCCTCCACGGCTTCCTACTTCCCGACACTGCGGTTTGCGCACGCGCCATCAATGTCCTGTACTGCCTGCATGAGCTGCGGCACACAGAACTGGCCCGCAGTGTGGAGGAGGCCATGCAGAGCGGGACACTGGCGGGGCTGAGCAGCCCCTCGCACCGCGCTGCGTTGGCTTACCTGCTGCAGAAGCCTGATACCTGCTGCCCAGATGCCAGCTTGGTCCTGCGCCTCAGCCAGAGTGTCCTCCGGAGCCTGCTGCCTCAGCTGCTCCACTGTCACAGCCTCAGGTGAGTGTGGGCCTCACCCCGGGAGCGCTTCCTTGCCTCAGCACGCCCCTCTCCCTGCAGTCTGCTACAACAGTGTTCCGCAGCTAGGCATTAAACCATCATGGCAACTGATTTAGTTCTGAAAGCCGGAAGTCGGAGGTGAAGGCATGGGCGGTGCTCCCTCTGAAACCACGGCTCAAGAGGGCTTTCTGCCTCTGCAACACCTGTGGGCCGGCCATCCTAGAGGCTCCTTAGCCTCCTCTGCCATGTGGCCATCAGCTCCTGTGACTGTCTTCACATGGCGCTTCCTTTTCCTATAAGGACACTATCATATTGGACTGTAGGTCCACCCTAGGTTGGTGTGATGTCCTCTTGGCTATGACATCTGCAGTGAGCTTATGTCCACATAAAGCTGCATTCTTAGGACAGCAAGGCTAGAATTGCAACATGGAAATACGGTCCAACTGATGAGACCCTCTGAGACCAGGCGTTGTGACTCACACCTGTAATCCCAACAGTAACGACGCTGAGACAGGAAGAGTACTGAGTTCCAGGACAGCCTGGGCTACATAGCAAGATTTGTAAAACATATATATGTATATACATATGTATATATGTATGTAAGCATATTACACACACACACACAGACTGTCCAAGCCAGTCTGATGACAGAAGCTACACTCTGTCATACTCTGAACCTAGCAAGCAAAGCAAGAAAAGATGAAGGACAAGGGTCAATCAGGACCTCAGAGTGGTTCTGACATCCTCAGAAGTAAAGCTGGCCTACAGTGCTCCACACAGGCACATGCTATGCTGAGCCTGTGACAGCATGCTGTCAGAGGCCACCCAAGAGGAGGCACGCGGCTCACAGGAACCGCCTCAGGTCACTCCCACAGGGAAGTGAGTGCTGGAGTGTGCTTCTGCGCTCGAACCGTGGGACCACAGCGGGGAGGGGAGGTGGGAGGCCACCCCCTGCTCACGGGCTGCAGGATTACTCACTGTCATGCCCCTACCCCCACAAGGCTGGACAACAACCAGTTCCAGGACCCTGTGATGGAGCTGCTGGGCAGCGTGCTGAGTGGGAAGGACTGCCGCATCCAAACCATCAGGTATCACACAGCCCGGCGCACCTCCCTGCTGCACGGGGAGCGGATCTTCTCTCCCTCTGTTCAGCTAACCAGTGGAACCCCAAGAACAGGTGTCTTTTCAGTGTGAGGCTCAGAATGCAGTCTGCTTTTTTTCTACCCTGCTTAGAAGGTGCCCAAGGATCAGGTACATGGTCTGTAAGAGAAGGGGACTGACTGGGTAAGATGCAGACTCTGTCAGGGGTTCGTTGTGCTGGCCTGGCTCGGCCTTTACCTTTTCTGTGTTCCTTTCAATATCTACTTCCTAAGAATGTTCTGAGCACAGGATTGCATTTTTAGCTAAAAACTCAAAAGTTTAATTTTCAATTTAAATAATTAAAAAAAAAGATTTATTTATCTTATGTATGCGTGCTCTTATCTGCAAATACACCTGCATGCCAGAAGAGGGCATCAGATCACATTATAGATGGTCGTGAGCCACCATGTGGTTGCTGGGAATTGAACTCAGGACCTCTGGAAGTGCAGCCAGTGTCCTTAACCACTGAGTCATTCCTCCAGCTCAATTTAAATTAATTTTAAGGTAAAAATTTAAAAACATTTTTGGATTTTTGTGTATGGATGTTTTGTCTGCATGTAGATATGTACCATAGCTTGCTTTTTGTGTCCACAGATCCCCTGGAATGGGAGTTAAGGATAGCTGTGACTTACCATGTGGGTACTGGGAACTGAACCCAGGTCCTCTGCAAGAACAAATGCTCTTAACAGCTGAACCTTCTTTGAAGCCTCAAAGAAGGCTTCAAAAGGCTTTTTCTCCTTCCTTTCCTCTTTCTTTTCTTCCTTCCTTCTTTTTTCTCTCTCTCTCTTCTTTCCTTTCTTTCCTTTCTTTCTTGACACAGGGTCTCATGTAGTCCCAATTTTCCTTAGACTCACTATCTAGGTGAGATGCTGCTGCACTGTGGTCCTTCTGAGTGCTGGGTTACAGTGATGGGCCAGTCTACCCAGTCTAGTCCAGGCTGGGGACGGAGCCCATCTGTCATGCACACTATGCAAGGACCTTACCTATGTGAGCGGCGTCCTCAGCTCTGTTTTCAAAAACTTAAACTTAAACAAACACTTTAGCTGGGTGTGATGTACGTGCCTATAATCCCAGCATCCTAGAGGCTGAGACAGGAGGATTGCCTGAGCTACACACAATGAGGTCCTATCTCAAATAAAATAAAATCACACCGTTCATGTTGTAGTTAGAGAAAAGTCTGTATGCGGACTTAAATGCTGATGAAGTTTTTACACCTTTAGATGTAAGCAACACTTGAGTTTGTGGCTGGGTCCGTGTGGAGATGGTAGGAAGGCTCTGTGGAACTACAAAGTGACTTGGGAGAGTAGGATTAGGGAATGAGGTGTAGGCTGGCTTGGCTTTGCTCATGAACTATGAAAATATAACCTCTCTGGGAAAAAAATGGTCTTGACCACTTCTCATTGTCAGTGTTTTGTCATTCACAGGCAGTTCTAGCCTTTTTAGCACATGGCAAAACAACCAACATTTAGTTTTGCTTAAAATGATTAAAAAATGATTCTGAAGAAAGCCAAACATCTCTTGGATGGTCACATGCTTTTCCCTCTCTGGGCTTCAGTGACACTTGTTTACAATATCCATGTCATCGTGCAGAAAAACACATACGGCTGCTTCTGCTTGTAAGGTATTATTTCTAAAACATTATAAAAGTCCCATGATAACAAAAATGGGCTGGCCTTCAGATATCTTGATGGTGGAAGGCAGGGAAACAGGTCCAGGCTGGCCTTGAACTGCAGCTCTCCAACCTTCCAAGTTCTAGAATGACAGGTGTGTACCACTACACCTGGCTAGTATTCAAATTTATTTATTTGTACATTGATTTATTTATTTTTGACACAGGTATCACTATGCAGCCCTGGCTGGCCTAGAACTCACATGTAGACCTAGCTAGTCTCTGACCCACAGAGATCAGTTTGCCTCTGCTTCCCAAACGTTGGGGATTAAAGGTGTGCACCACTACACCTAGCTCAAAATTTTTTTTAAGCAACAGAACTCATTTGAAAACTGATAAATAAGCTGGGTATGGGAGGCAGAGGCAGGCAGATCTTTGTGAGTTCGAGGCCAGCCTGGCCTACAAAGTGAGTCCATGACAGCCAAGGCTACACAGAGAAATCCTGTCTTGGGGATCGGGGGGGTGGGGGAGGGGAGAAAAGTGGTGAATAAAATGGACAGAGAGGGGAACTGGTGGTGTTGAAATGCCTGGTCCACTTAACATCTGCTTGGTCTTCCTGCTAGCCTCTGGTTCTAGGATCGCAAACTGCCCTTGGAATACACTTGATTCTAACATTGCAGGGATTCTAAAGGACAACTCTATGCTGCCTACAAAACTAAAGAATTATCAGTTGCCACACTTCTGCACTGAGCAGATCCACCAGTACACTGTTGGACCACCCTTCCCAGGCACATAAAGATGAAAACCTGTTTTAAATTTAAAAGTTAATTTTGTGATAATTCTTCCATTTTCTGTTTTATACTAGAGAAAGGCTAGAATCCATGGTATACTCAAACTAGTTTGTATTAGTCTATGAAAACTGTTTTGTACTAGTCTGTGAACACGTTTGTACTGGTTTCTGAGAGCTACGGAGTTTTCAGGAATTTCACAAGCTGAGCGTGCTTGGAATTAGCCATGGTTTTGGGGCATTTGAACCATAGAAACCAGCACCAGTGTTTGGTATTTTGCTTATAGTTGAGAGCCACATGGACATTATGCCACTAGATGGGGTCTATATGGAATGACTTTTGTTTTGTTTGTTCTTTTGAGTCAGGGTTTCTCTGTGTAGCCCTGGCAGTCCTGGACTTGCTTTGTAGACCAGGCTGGCCTTAAACTCACAAAGATCCACCTGTCTCTGCCTCCCCAAGTGCTGGGATTACAGGCGTGTGCCACTGTGCCTGGCTCTGGAAGAACTTTTTATAATACCAGCAAATCCAATATGAGAATTTACTGTATTTGTGCTAGTGTTTGTATGTGTGCACGTGTGTGTATGTTTGTGTGAGTGTGTGTTGTGCAAACACACACACCACAGCACATATGAGGAGGTCAGAGGACAACCTGTAAGAGTCAGTTCTTTCCTTTTAGTATTTGGGTTCTGGGGGTCAAATTTAGGTTGTCAGGCTTGATAGCAAATACTCTGAACCATATTGCTGGCTCCATATAACAGACCTCTACTGTTCAAACTCTTGGCTGTATATCTGTAAAGTAGCTACAGTGTGGGGGAGCTGGACAAATTTCCTTGGACCCTTTGTCAAGAGTGAAGGTCATCTGGACCACTTTCACTCTACCTTCCAGGCTCAGGGGTCTTTCTATTCCTGGATTTCTGCTCCTTGTCTCTGCTTATATCCAAGTGCGTGATGCTGGGAAAGCAAGGGTTAATCACAAGCCTAATATCAAAGGGAAGGTACTGAGAGTTACACACTTGAAATAACCACTCTCTCATTTTTTTTGTTTGCTGGCAGCCTGGCTGAGAACCAGATTGGTAACAAAGGGGCCAAAGCTCTGGCCAGATCCCTCTTAGTCAACAGAAGTCTTATCATACTAGAGTAAGTAGGACACTACAAGGCCCTAATGGAGAGAATTTTAAACTATCTCCCCATCTATCAAGTATCTTGAGTTTTCTCCATCCTTCCTCCACTCCCGGATTCATCCCATTGAAAGCCATGTCAGGACTCTGCAGCCCTGCAGACTGCTTGTCCTGCTCATCGCATGGGCTACTTTGGGGGAACTCCTTTGCACACACACACACGTATGCACACAGGCACACACACGTGCATGCACAAACTCTGACATGGTTCCATTCCATCAAACGTGAAGTCCTTAAGCCCAATTCATTCCTTTTAAGGATTATAAATGTAAAAATATTGGTGCTGTTTTGTTCCCCCTTCCCACCCCAGCACTTTTTTTGTCTCTTCTACCAGCCTCCGGAGCAACACCATTGGACCACAGGGTGCTAAGGCTCTAGCAGATGCTCTGAAGATAAACCGAACTCTAACCTCTCTAAGGTATGTGGCCAGCTCCTGCTCCAGGGGAGGGCCCGGAAAACAAAGCCCTGGCTACAGGAGATCCTGTAGAGTGGGAGAGGATGCCAGAATGCTCCAGGTTCTAGATTCTCCTGACTGTGCGTGCTTCTGTAAGCCCCCAAGGTTTCTCAGGGCATTGAAGTCTGCCTTCCAGAAGATGACATTGTGTGGGTATGGTTTGCTGTGTCCCTTTTAGGAGTCTGTGGCTGTATCCATCTGGTTGAGGGTGTACTACTGTTCTTTTTTCTTTTGGTTCTCTACTTATTAAAGTGAAATTTTTGTTGTTTTGAAACGGTCTGGCTATGTAGCCCTGGCTGTCCTGAACTCACTATGTCGGCCAGGCTGGCCTTGAACTCACAGAGATCCACCTGCCTCTGCCTTCCAAGTGCTAGAATTAGAGGTGTGCACTACCACACCTAGTACTAGGTGAAATAATAAAACATTTTATCATCTTGAAGTATATAGTTCATTGGCATTTTGTACATTCACAATATTGTGCAATTACCACCTCTGTCTAGTTTCAAAATGTTTTTGACTGTATTTGCTTTTTTTTCCCTTTCTCTCAGTCCTTACTAAGTTTTTCTATGGATTTATTGATTCTGGACATTTCCTATAAATAGAATTATACAATAAGAGCTTTGTGTTTCTTCCCCAACTAACATAATGTTTTCAAGGTTCATCCATACTATAGCAGGTTGGTGTTTTCTTGCATTTTATAGCTGAGTAGTAGTCTATTGTAAGTGGGGAGCACAGTCTGCTTATCCACTCACGTGCAGATAGACAGACATTCGGTGTACTTCTATCCTTTGGCTATTATGAATAATGCCACTAGCAATATTTGTGTAGAAGTATTCAAGTGCCTGTTTTTAATTCTTTCGGGGAATATACCTAGAAATGGAATTGCTAGGTCACATGCCAAGTCTAAGAACTGCCAGGCCGTAGTCCACAGAGGCTGGGCCATTGACATTCCAGTTTCTTCACATCTTCTCTGTTATTTGGGCACTGTGGCTCTTGACTGTAATGGGGACCTATTGATGACTTTGACTGATGTAGACAGCATGGGCATGAGCACCAGGCTCCTAGTTGGCAGGCAGCTACTAAGAGACTCAATACAGGAGGCTTACGGTCTTTCTTGGGTGATGGACCGTGACGGCGCACATCATCTTTTTACAGAAGTCCGCTGCTTCCTGTCTTGGGCCTCTGAGAGAGGCACCCCACTGTAGTATGAGTTCAGGCCGCTGCTGGGCATCTCTTATATTCTATTAGTGACACACTCCTTCTTACCTCTGTAGCCTCCAAAGCAACGTGATCAAGGATGATGGTGCCAGGTGCATGGCGGAGGCCCTGGTCTCCAACCAGACCATCTCCATGCTACAGTGAGTAGACATGACTCTCATTGCATCCCCTCTCTTCTCCGGGGCTTCTGCTTGTTTCTGACAGGGAGAGCAGGAGGCAACCCTAAGGCTTTCTGACCCTGTCCAGTCCCTGGAAAACACGGTTGCCTGCTTTCCCAGAGAATAGGTATGAGGAATTACTGAAAATAAAAACTCCTGCCAATCCAAAGATCACTTCTATTGAATAAGCGCTAATCTGACCGTAAAGCAACACCGTGGGCAACCCGCCAGTGAAGCTGCAGAGAGAGGGCTCCCCACTTCCCACAGCCCAGCAGAGGCGATCCATGCATGTTCCCGAGGTCAATGACAATTGTCTTGCAGTGTGAAAGGCTGGTGGCACTTTTCAGCAGCTTATCCTAAGCTCAGCAGATGCTTCTTAATTGCTTTTGCCCCCAGAACAGAACTGCTCCAACCTTTACGATGATCAGGTACTTGACAACATGGAGCCAGGTGCCAGCCTAATGCCCACAGTGGCAGGGAGATAGGGACATTATCTTCTCTGATATTTATTGGAAAAGAAGGCCCCAAGACCCTTATGAAGACCCCAGGAAGCCAGGCACGGTGGTGCACACCTTTAATCTCAGGAGATTAAAGTTCAAGGCCAGCCTGGGCTACATACAGAGACTCTATCTCAAAACAAAATAAAGAGCCAAGAAACATCCACCTGGGCTGTGAAGCCAGAGGGATCTGACTGAGCGTGTAAGGAAACAGCGTATCTCAACAGGACAGAATAAGGATTTATAACCTATAGTCTCCTCAAAAAATAATCTAGAAAAGGAAGATGTATTTTTCCTTTAAAAATGCATGGACATGTACAGTGTATATTATTTTTATCGTCTATTGTCTATGCATGTATACATGCATGCACACACCATGGCATAAGTATGGAGGTTAGAGGACTTGCAGGAACTGGTTTTCTCTTTCCATTTTGTGGGTCTTAGAGATTGAGCTCAGGTCTCTAGGAGTGATGGCAAGCACTATCAGCCTCTGCTCCCAGCTGTACTTTCCCAACCAGATCCTTTTCGAAACCCTTTCCACCAATGTGTAAATAGAGACGGTACACTATTTGTGCTTGACCTTTCACCCAAAACCCAGACTGGCTTTGGCCTGGGAATGACTGTGGATGGCTTTGCTAATGGACCCTTCTCATCTCTCACAGGCTACAGAAGAACCTAATTGGGCCTATAGGAGCCCAGCAGGTGGCAGATGCCCTGAAGCAGAATAGGAGTCTGAAGGAACTCATGTGAGAAAGGCCAAAGGGCCAAATTAGTATTCTCAGTGTCAAGCACAAGGCTGGTCCATCCCACATACTTGTGAGCAGGAGAATCAATGACGACTAGATGGATGGCTGAAGGGATGAGTGGATGGGTGGATGGTTGGGTGGAGGGGTGGCTGGATGGGTAGGAAGGTGGATGGATGAGAGCATAGACTGGTGGCTGAGTGGATGGAAAGAGTATATGAGAGATCCAGATACACTGATAGGCGGGTGAGTATACTTTCGTTGGCTTTAGCATACAAAATACTGGACAAGGACAACTAAGACCTGGATTCCCAGAACTGCATGAGCCCCAGACATCACAGCTATGCTCACATTTCTCCTTCCCTACTCTCGGAAGGAGACATCTCTTGCCCATCTTCACATAAAGTTCCATAAATACCTCTAAGGGCTGACTTTAGTTCTTTTCCAAGGAGTTAAGATAGGGGTCCTCTCCAGCGACTACAGATGCATACAGCCCAAACAAACTGCACAGGATACCCTTGAGACAGACATGGTCTCCCCTGAGCTCTGCCCCCCAGGCTCAGCCCACCATCATTTCTCTCTTGCAGGTTTTCCAGTAACACCATTGGGGATAGAGGTGCCGTGGCCCTGGCTGAGGCCCTGAAGGTGAACCAGGGTCTGGAGAGCTTGGAGTGAGTCTGCCTGAAAACCCTCCATTTCCATGAGAGAACCCTCCCTAAGGCTGTACTGTTTCTGCCCCTCCTCCCACCTTCTGTTGTAGCCCACCTACCAGCTCTACCTCTCCCGAAGAATGACACAAGAATGCCTTGTGTTAAGTGAGACGAGGGTCTGGAGAAAAGCCTTGGCAGGTCGGGTGGGCAGGCTGGATACTGCTGCCATATTAGGATTCTTTCGCCGCTTCACTTTCTCAGGAGCAAAGCTGACTTGCTCTTCCCTGAGGACGTTTGCAGCCCTATGTCAAGGCAGTTCTCACTAAGTTGGGGCTTATGCTGAATCTCCCCAGCTTTACCTGGCAGGAGGCAGAAAGTGGAGTGATGGAGAGGAAAGAGGGGCGAGAGCGCTTCCCAGGTTCCCAGCTCCTTGCTGAGCCCAGTGGGTACGGCTGGGTCAGACGCTCCCTCCTGGGACAGCCACACCAACAGTACCCGTCCTTTGTCTGCAGCCTACAGAGCAATGCCATCAGCAGCACAGGAGTAGCAGCGCTGA
The DNA here is from genome assembly GCA_028658305.1 of Pachyuromys duprasi. Classification (NCBI taxonomy): domain Eukaryota; kingdom Metazoa; phylum Chordata; class Mammalia; order Rodentia; family Muridae; genus Pachyuromys; species Pachyuromys duprasi. Next base: position 17,546,287 of record CM053757.1, read on the forward strand.
TGCGAGCCCTCTGCACCAACCAGACACTCTCCCGGCTCAAGTAAGTCCTGACCCCAGTCCCCAGCGCCGGGAGGTTGACAGGGCCTCTGGGACCGGGACAGAAAGCTGCTGTGGAGAAATCTGTAGTCGGTACAGGCATGGTTCTAAGAACATGGCACCCTGTCCCTTAGTCAGCCATGGCCCCAGTGGGCTGCTCCCTTAAGTCCAAGCCCTTCAGGCGCCACTTGCTCCTCATACCTCAGATCTGGTCCTTTTCCTCCTGCGCATTCTTAGACTGTTGGTAGTCCTGATTAGAGCCCAGGCTGGCTGGAACACATTCCTTCATATTTTGGCCCAGAAGGCCATGGGCCTGTCTGTGGTTTCTGGGGGTTTGCTCTGTCAGAAGCCTCACCTACCTGACTGGATGTTCAGACTCTCATCTCTCCCCAGCCTACGAGAAAACTCCATCAGCCCAGAGGGAGCCCAGGCCCTCGCTCAAGCTCTCTGCATGAACAATGCTCTGAAGTACTTGGAGTACGTGGTAGGGTCTGGAGGGATGGAGTCAAGGGAGATGTGCTTCCTCACCTACTCAGACACCAGGGTTGGTAGACACCATTATGATGGATTAGGCCCTTGGCACCATTCACAAATTACAAGGTTGATTTGGAAAGGGCCAGCAAGGAGACCTGGTATCTACTGGCAACCCTGCCACTGAACTCTCCAGCGTTATCCCTGGAGATGGATAAGCACACGGGAGAAGACCCTAAAGAGTTGGCATGGGCCATGCCAGTAGGCAGTAAGGCCCGCTCATGGTGTCCTGGGTGCATGGCCCTCGTAACCACAGAGTTGACATGGGGTACCCTCAAGTATGCTTGGCGCCCCGGAGTTCTCCACCAGCACGAGCCACACAAACCTGACATCAGTGCTGACAGTGTCTTGGGAGGATGGGGAATGGCTGGGATCCCCTAGTGAGCAGGACAGGAGGTCATGGAGCCCCTTACTTACTTGCTCATTCTCCCCTTTTGCCAGCCTCACAGCTAATCTCCTCCATGACCAAGGCGGCCAGGCCATTGCAGCAGCGGTGGGAGAAAACCACTCTCTCACACATCTCCAGTAAGTCTGCTGGGCCCATGCCTCCCCATCTCCATTCTCCTCAGCTGCAGGGCTCCTCACAAATCAAGTGTGGCAGATGGAACCTGGCTTTGGGACACCACTGAGGCCTCCCCAGGCTACCTGCTTCCAGCAGGTACTCCTATCTTGGGTTTAATTCCCAGAATTAAATTCCTCAGAATGACCTAGAATGAGGCAAGTGTCATGGCTATGACTTGGACTGACCTATGCTTTATGGAGAAGTATTTGATCTTGTCCCCATGACTACATTTGATAAAACACTGGCCCTCTGGGGATTGAGCCTCTAGGGAACTTCAGGAACCCCTCTGCCATATCTTATACAGTCACGCAGCACCAGAGCCTCCTGGGTTCCTCAGGGCCTCTCTAGCTCTATTCTTGGGCTGTGTGGTCATGTGTCTGTGTCTTTCCAGCCTGCAGTGGAACTTCATCCAGGCTGGTGCAGCCAGGGCCCTGGGACAAGCACTGCAGCTGAACAGGACCCTGACAACCTTAGAGTAAGTGCAGCCTATGGGATGAGGAGGGGCTTCTAGACACACGGCTGTCTGATAGCAAATGGCTTCCTCTACCATAAGACCATGTACTTGTTTCAATCCTCATCTATTGTGGGATGTGTGTGTGTGTGTTAGCTTTACTAATATAGTCTACACACCATAAAAACCAGTTGCACAGCCATCACAACCATCAATTTGGGAACACTTCCCTAGTCCCCAGAGATCATGTATGTGTTGCAGCGGATTCCCATCCTTGGAAAACAGCAACCTCTCCATTCTGGACATTTCACATGTGGACTTCTATGATTGATATCTTGTATACATAGGGGTTTAAACTAGGGCTTTGAGAATCCTAAGTGCATGTTCTGCAACAGTGCTATGACCCCAGCAGCAAAACTTTTTTCCCAGGCTGAGCCATTTCGTTGCTTCTCAGTACTTTGTTCTTTTTAAGTGTGTGTGTGTGTGTGTGTGTGTATGTGAATGAGAGAGAGAGAGACTGATAGACAGAGACAGAGTGACAAAGGTGGATCTGAGTTTGAGGCCAGCCTAGTCTACAAAATGAGTTCCAGGATAGCCAAGGCTACACAGAGAAATCCTGCCTCAAAATGTGTGTGTGTGTGTGTGCCCTTGTCATGACATGTGTGTGGAGGTCAAAGGACAACTTTCAGGAGCCACTTCTCTCTTTCCTCTCTGGGTTCCAAGCCTCAAACAGGCCACTGGGGTTGGCGGCCAGCACCTGTGCCTGCTGAGGCATCTGACCAGCCCCACCGTGTTCTTTTTTAATCTTTGTATGTATGTGTATACATGTCAATGTATGTTAGTATGTGTGAGTGTGGGCATAGCAGGATGTGCCTGTGGAGTTAAGTGGTCAACCTTAGGTGTTGGTCCTTGTCTACCACCTTGAGTCAGAGTCTTCTTCTCTTGCTATCTATGCCAAGCGATCTGGCTGTAAGCTTCTGAGGTTTCGTTGCTTCCCCTCGCCCTGTAGGAGAGCTGTGCTTACAGATAAGCGCTGCCTCCAGCTTTATGGGCATCTTAATTCAGGGCCTTCTGCTTACAGGCAAGCACTTTACCCACGGAGCCACCTCCCCAGCCTAGAGCTTACACACTTGCATCACATTCCAGCTTCTTTTCACTCCTCCATACATCTCTTCTCTAGTTGGTTCTTCTCATTCTTTCCTGGTGCTCCTCGGGATTCTGCCCTATGGCCTCATCCCTTAATGAACTTTTCTGGGAGCTCTCTTCCTCTCCTAGGATTCCAATTACCCCACTCCTGATAACTCCTGCATCACTTCCTAGGCTGGTCTGAATGAGAACAGCACCCATGGGCTCACGTATTTGAGCAGTTGGTGGCCAGTTGATGGGATTGTATGGGAAGGATCGGGAGGTGTGACCATGTTGGAGGAGGTGTGTTACTGGGGGGCGGGCTTTGAGGTTTCAAAACCCCAAGCCATTCCCATCAGTCCCCCCTGCCTTATGCCTGTGGATGTGGATGTAAGCTCTCAGGTACTGCTCCGGCACCATGTCTGTCTGCTGCCCGCTGCCATGCTACCCACCATGATGCTCCTGGACGCTAATCTTCTGAAACTGTAAGCCCCAAATAAACTCCTTCTTCTAGAAGCTGCCTTGGTCATGGTGTCTTACCACAGCAACAGAAGAGTGACAAAGACACTAACCCAGCTGTGTCTCTTCAACTCCAGTGCATGAATCTACACCCATGCTGCCTTGTGCCCTTGTTGTCTTACGGGTATCGCAAGTTTCTGCATTCTCTTGCACATAAGCCTGCTTCTTAGTTCTCCATCTGACCCTTGGAACCAACCAATTGTGCACGCTAGGGGCACCACCTGTGCCCCTCCCTCCGCTCCCAGCTCACATCCAAGTCCTGCTGACCCTCTCTTCCACTGTCCCTCCCACAGTTTTTGTCAACTGACACCATCTAGGTCATATCACCACTCACCTGCCACACTGGGTGACCTCCATCCACATCTAGGCCACCCCCTCAAACTGCTGGCCAGAACATCCGTCTATCTTCATTATGGGTGAGATCCTTAAACGACTGCACCTGCAGAGTGAAATATAACCCCAAAGCCTGGATTCCAAGGTCCCCAGAGGTCTGCCTCCTTCACACTACCTAGCCTGAGCCCTCCTCATTTCATGGACTCAGCAGTCTCCCAGGAATCTTTAGATGTACCAACCTTCTTTGTCTCTCATTCCCTGATGTTGGCTTAGTTTATTTCTTCTGGGTACCACACTTGGGTAGAGACTACCAGTTTTTCCTGAAGCTTAGACCCCCCTATCAATGTGCTCATTTAATAGTGCTATCTTAGCTGAGCTCTGAAAAGGCTTTAACAAGTTACTTGTCTATTGCTAAAACACTGTGACCAAAACCAATTTGAGGAGGGAAGGGTTTGTTTCACCTTTCAACTTGTAAGTCCACCACTGAGGGAAGCCAGGACAGGAACTTAAGAGATAGGAAGTGGAGCAGAGACCACTGAGGAGTGCTGGTTACTGGCTTATTCTTCCTGGCTTGCTCAGCTTATTTTCTAATACACCCCAGGACTACCTACACATGGTTAGCACCACCCACAATGTAATAAGGGTATTCTTTCGGAGGCATTTTCTCAATTGATGTTCACTTATCTCTGAGGACCCTAGCATCTGTTAACTTGACAAAAATCTAGCCAGCACAGGGCAGAACTGTGCCTGTTGCTCTGCCCTACCCCTCACCCCCGGGACACAGATGTTCGTTAAAGAAAACTGCTTTCTTACAAAAGGCAATGTCCCCTTGTCCTGAGCTCACTTACTGTCCCAGGACTTACTCTTTTCCTACAATTGGAAGTAGGAGAAAAGATCCAGAAATCCTAGCAGGAATGGTGCAGACATCAGCACTCGGGGAGGCAGAGGCAAGAAGATATCTATGAGTGTAAGGCCAGCCTGGTCTACACAGGACAGACAGGGCTACACAGAGAAACCCTGTCTCAACAACACTAAAAGAACTGTATAGAGATGAGGATGTCAGGTTCATCTTTCCATTGGTATAGCTTTTGGTTTCAAGCCTTGTTGACTGTAATTTCCATGTCCCCTTTCTTACTTGCCTTTGACAGTTTATTCAGATTCACAAATATTTTAGATTCCTCTGTATATTAATTATGAGGCCAAGGGCACAATGGCTGCCCAACAGGGACAATCATCTAACGTGACTTAGGTTAGGTCTGGAGTGTGTAAAGGACCCAAACCTCATAGGCCTTGGCCAGAGTGTTGGCTTGTGCTCCTTCTGTACCAATGGGTCACACTGTGTTCAGCTTACAGGAGAATGCCATAGGGGATGAGGGAGCTTCTGCAATGGCCGGTGCCCTGAAGGTGAACACAACCCTCATTGCTCTCTAGTAAGTCTCCTGGGTGTGGGAGCCAAGTAGAGTACCCCCTTCACCACTATCTTATGCCACAACCATCTTTGTTTATAGTCTAGGAGAGCTGCTTGGCTTTTCTGTTATTAGTGATTGGGTAGTCAGCATCGAGGAAAGCCTGAAGGTACAAACAGCATTCACCCCAAGCCCTTCCAGAAGACTACCCTATTTCCCGTCCAGTGTCTAGATCATGTTCTTAGGTGTCAGTTAGATGGAAGATGTGGTGTTCTTGGAAGAATCACAGGAAAACAATTCTTACTATTTCTCAGCTTTTAGCCCTGGGGTACTGATTATGGAGGGAAGCCTGGCCCAGGGCAGGGAGGGGCTAGGAGCACAGGAAGCTCACTTACCCACACTGATTGCACTCCCTCTTATAGCCTACAGGTGGCCGCCATTAGCACCCAAGGGGCCCAGGCACTTGGGGAGGCCCTGGCTGTGAACAGAACCTTGGAGATTCTTGAGTGAGTATTGCAGTCTCTGTTAACACACTTTTGCTGAAAAACAAACAAACAAGCTACACATTCAAAAGTAACACACATGAAGATAAATATCTACACAGGCACATACTTTTCATGATCATTTCTAGTTGTATGCCCATCTTCCCCGTTCCCACTTTATGTCTTTCCCTGAAGTCACTATAGCACTATGCCCCGGGTCGGGCCTGCACCAGACAAACAGGTACAAAGACTCTAGTGAGTCGCGTATCTCCCCCACCCCCTTCAGCAACCAGTAGCCAACTCCCGGGGAGGGGTGGGCGGGGCTCAAGCTCCATGAGGCTGTCAGCACGCCCATGTCTCTCCTGCTCTCCAGGATCCCTGTAATCACAGTGCACTGCCTACCTCTGGATGCAGTTACTTCTCTCATCTCAGCCTAGGTGTTCCTTCTCTGGGTAGAAGGAAAGAACAGGCTTTCCTAAGTGCTTAGGAAGAAACCACCCCCAAACTGCTGTGATTGGTAATGTCCAGACAAGCCAAACCCATGTGCAGGAGCATCAGGACCACCTCAGTCTATCCCTACACCTTAGGCTTCTTGCTTGCCCTGACAGCTTACGAGGAAATGACATTGGGGTAGCTGGAGCCAAGGCCTTGGCAAATGCTCTGAAGTTAAATTCCAGTCTCCGAAGACTCAAGTAAGTGCTAATGTGACCCACATGCAAGCCAAAGCAGCCAACTTCAGCTGGTGCTTTTGGGATGAAACACAATTTCCTTTAGTTGCTTTCTTCTGGATGTTAAATGACTACATTGTTCAATTACTGTCCACATCCATGGTAGTTAGTTTTGTTCATTCTCCTTAAGCAATTTATGTAACATCCACATTTATGGTTTTGGGTAGAGTACCTGGCTTTAGTTTAGGGGTCAAATATGGTACCTGTGGACAATCAACCTCAGAACTGTTCATCCCACGCACATCTCAACAAGGCAATGTTGCCTCCTTATGTCTTTTCTGCCCTGGTGGCTCACCATGGCGACTCCATCTCTTCTCTCTCTAGTCTCCAGGAGATCTCCCTGGGAATGGATGGGGCCATACACATAGCCACTGCGCTGTCTGAGAACCATGGTCTGCATCATATTAAGTGAGTACACACTGTGGCGTCTACCTTTTCCAGATACTTTTGCTGAGCCCCAGAACTGCTCCCAGATCAGGTTCTGCCTTTAGTCCAATTCTGGGAGCCAGGTTGATATACACTGTAGCAACTCCATGGGAAAACTAGGTCTAAGAAAGAACATGGCAGAGTGGTGATCCTAGAAGGCAAAGGCTCAGTAGAGTCCTGAATTCATTATAGCAACAATCACCCTACTATGGACAACCTTTGGATGCTGAGTTCCGCTCTAACTCTTGTGTTCTAGTCTGCAGGGAAATCCCATTGGGGAATCTGGTGCCCGGATGATCTCAGAGGCTATCAAGACAAATGCTCCCACACGCATTGTGGAAATATAAGCAAAGCAACTTCCTGGTGGGCCATGCAGTGACTCAACCAGAAGCTTTTGATCAGAGCATCCTCTGATCTCTGCACATCTTCCTGGAATCTGAAATGCTGCTGAGTCATCTCTCAAGCTGTCTCCTGAATAGAGGAAGAAAGGGTACTTCCAACAGAGGTCACAGGCACTTTCCTGCCCAGGGTCAGTCAGAGGGAAGATGGAAGCTCTGTTACAGAAGAGAGAAGGGAAGGGACCGCCACCAACGGGCACTCAGAGGAAAAACCTGGAAGCTTCACAAAGTAGGAAGTGGCTTATTCACACCCTGGGGTCTTCATATGGCCCAGCTTAAACCAAACCAACAAAAAAATGTGTTTCTGCCCTGTGCATACACATGGTTAGCTCAGTCTTCTGCAGTCTTCAAGCCCACTAAGCATGTTAGCTTGGCAAAGGTGATAATGCCCCCCCCCTTTTTCTCAAGAGAAGAAAGTTTTTGGGTGTGACCTTTAGATACATATAAAAAAATGAGAAATCTGTGAAGATAAGTGAAAGGTTAATTCTAGGATTCTGGAGTCAGAGAGGACTCTCCAAGGGCTCTGCACTCTTCTGTAAGATCTCTCAGACATCGAAGTCTGTCATATTTGGAGTCCAGGACACTGTTATCCATTTTGAATTAAGTGTCAATACCTCCATGCCGTTATTCTGTACTTAAGCTTTCAAAACTCTAGAGTGGATCTAGCTTCCCCACGGGGATAACAAGCTTCCATGTGGCAAATTCCCTCCACTGTCTGACTGAAACAGGGAAACCTAAATGAACTTCACAGGTCTCAATTTAGCTGCTAGGATGAATGCTGATGGAGACCACAGGGTGAGTCCAGGTGTGGTGCTGCACGCGTCTAATCTCAGCAATCGGGAGACAGAAGCAAGGGATCTCTGTGAGTTTGAGGCCAGCAAGTCTGGATCAGGAGTGAATTCCAGGACAGCCAGAACTACACCGTTAGATCTTGTCTTAAACTAATAAAAGGACGACTATCCAGAAGCTAGACATGGTGGCACACACTTGTAATTCTAGTACTTGTGAGGCTGAAAGGAGGATCATGAGTTTGAGGCCAGCTTAAACTACATAATGAGGTTCTCAAAACAAAAACATAAAAATTGAATAGTCAGATGAGTTATCATGGCAGCTGATAGAGGTGCTGCTCTATATATGTAGAAGAGGCACCTTAGCAAGTGACATGCAAATGCAGTCTTTAACAAAAGTGATTCAACCTAAGCCAGGAAGAACCTGTAACCCCAGCACTTGGTGGAGGCAGGCGCATCAGGACTTCGAGTGAATTCAAGACCCATTTGTGATGTATGAAAGCCTGTCTCAAGAAGACAAAAGGAAAAAGAAATGATTAAATTTAGCCTCACAGCCATGGGACAAATGGACATCATGCTTGACTGTAGACGCTGCACTGACGGGGCATTTCTGTCAACAATGTTTACCTAAGCCTAACAATAGAGGTATGGCTACACAGCTCCAAATGGAAGGACTTTCTACAAAGCTCACCTGCCTGCAGAAAATGTTAGAACGACCTGGAGATTGTTTTAAATTAAGCATGAAAAAGACCTAACAATGAAAAACATGATCCTTGATTGGTTCCCAGGCTGGGGAAAATAAAATCTTCAAGGAATTTTATTTGGAAATTGAAGGTGTATTCATTTTGGCTTTGAAGGTTATTGTGTCTGGGTAGAGAATGGTGTTTTCTTTCTTTTGGTACTTTTACAGTATTGCTCTCAGACTGGGGATACATCCAGCTCAGTGGGGTAGGTCCTGGGCTTCACCCCCTGAACTGGTAACAGCAGCATGTTGCTCTACTCAACACGTTTCTGGCTGAAGCTCAGCAGCCAGGACGACACCAGTCAGTCAGTAGACAACTGCTGGGAAGTTGGTACCCTGTAGAAGCCGAGTATGGAGGTCTGAGGGCCAAACACTGTGAGGGAAAAGGGTGCTCTCCAAAGATATAGAGAGCAAGCCCTACTAGACCTAGAAGGTCCTCTTCCAGAAAGTCCATCCAGACTCCATTATCAAGGTTTCATACCTCTCTGGCTAGCAAGGTCTAGCTGTATCACCACAAAGCAAGCTTTGAACTTGGAACTGAGAAAAACCATTAGTTAGAAGAGTAGGTTTGGTTTTCTTCCTATTTGCTTTTTGTTTATTGATTTTGGACAGTTTCTGTTGCTGTCTTCTGCATTTTCTCCTGTAGCACATCCTCTGCTGTTAAGTGCATCTTGCTACTTTTCATCTCAGACTTTTTTTAATCTGTTTAGGATGACGCTTTGGCCTTGGCTCCTCCAGCTTTAATGCTCCCATCTTTTCCCCACATCACTGAACAATTGTCATTCACTCTGGTCTCGGCTTTGGCCCTTGGTGCCCTGTGGATTTACCTACCCTGTGTGGTGGTTTGAAGAGGTTTGGCCCTCGCAGAATCTGTTTGAATGCTTGGCCCAAGGAGAGTGGTACTATTAAGAAGTGTGTCACTGTGAAGGCGGGCTTTGAGGTTATATAGATGCTCAAGCCACGCCCAGTCACTCAGTCTCCTCCTGGCTGCCTGTGGATTAAGTTGTAGAACTCTCATCTCCTACTGCACCATGTCTGCCCGCATGCTGTCCTGCTCCCCGGTATGACGATAACAGACTAACCCTCTGAAACTCTAAGCCAGCCCCAGTTAAATGTTCTCCTTTATAGGAGCTGCTGTGGTCAGGCTGTCTCTCCACAGCAACGAAATCCTAAGACACCCACTGTGAAAAATTTCTCCTCCCTTCTCTCTTCTTTTCTTTATTCTTCCCATTCTCCCTCTGGCTTTACTAGCATTTCAGGAGAGCACGGGGATAAATGAATGCATTCTGTCCACAGGTTATCTGGAGGCCTCCCTTGTTTGTGGAGTTGTAAGTCATTACTAGGTACCATTCTGCAGCTGTATATTTCCAAAGTGTCTCCACCACGTTCTACTCATACCTCCTGATTCGCTCTCAGTTAGCAAATGTGCAATTAGGGTGCCCCACCTCTAGGAACCTTCCAATACAACTTTTCCACAATGAGTATTCCCCAAAGTCTTTCTGTCCTCCCAACATCTCTTCAGACACTTGAATGCAGTCCAAGCTCTTCCTAAGCCTTGGATGGCCCAGAGCTTTCTATGCAGACCAGACTGGTCTTGAGCTCAGAGATCTACCTGCCCCTGCCTTCAGAGTGCTGGGTTTAAAGGCTGCAGTATCATACTCAGTCCATAGTGATTTCTTTTTTTCCTTCCTTCCTCTTTTCTTTCTTCCTCTTTCTTTCTTTCGTTTCTCAAGACTGGGTTTCCCTGTGTGGCCAGGCCATCCTGGAACTCACTTTGTACACCAGGCAGGCCTCAGTGCCTCTGCCTCCCTAGTGCCGGGATTAAAGATGTGTACCGTTACTGCTCAGCTGAGTGATTTTTTTTTTAACCGTATCTTTGGAGGTTGCTATTTACTCACAGAGCAAAACACAGGAAGTTCATTGCGCTCCCTTATTACATAACAAGCATTTCAGCCTTATATGCCTGTCATTTCAGACTTCTGATACCTGTGCTTCTGTAGTTGTCCTTCTTCATCTTTTAAAGAAATCGTTTTAACTATACGTATATGTATGTATCTATGTAAGGGTATGTACACGTGAGTGCCCCAGGAGGCTACAAGAATGTATTAGATGCCCTGGAACTGGGGTAATAGATGCTGGGAACTGAACTTATTTTCCGGAAGCACTCTCAACCTCTGAGCCATCTCTCCAGCCCCATTTTTTTTTAGGCTTAAAAAATTCTTTGAGTCTTTCATACATGTATTCAATGAAATATGATTACATATACTGCCCCCTATTGCTGCTCTCCTAATTTCTCCTCCTAATTTCATATCTTGTTTGATATCCCACTAAGTCAAATCAGTGTAGTCCATATCTGCATGCAGGTGGGGTCATCCACTGGAACACATGAAATATACCAGTGGGAATACTGTAGAAGGAGGAGGGGGAAAGAAGGAGGAGGAGGAGGGGGAGGAGGAAGAAGAAGAAGAAGAAGAAGAAGAAGAAGAAGAAGAAGAAGAAGAAGAAGAAGAAGAAGAAGAAGAAAGAAGCTCCTTCTTCTTGAAGCAGCTATTAACTGTCAATAGCTCCTCAGGACAGACTGGGCCTACAGATCATCTCCTCTATGTGAGGATTCTGGATGGCTTGATCTTACACAGATCTTGTATGATGGAGTCTTATTGGCCAATACAGGTTGGGGTGCACATGGCAGAGCACTTAGCTAGAAGAGCAAAACTCTTGAGTTCCATCCCCAGTACTACAAAACAGACAACAAAAACCCAGAAGACCCAGTCTAATCTGACTTTCAGAGATATCTTTACTTACTCCTGCAGAAGTGGCTTGCTGCTCCATACTCTAGGTTCCCTACAGTACTCCTGACGCTGTATGCACCATGCATGCAGATAGTGACACATTCATCTCAGAACTATTGTTAGCATGACAGCTGAAAACTGCAGCTGCTCAAATACTTTGTGAAGAAAAAAATCTGCATAGGAAGTGTACCTGTGGCAAAATGATTCCATGGCCACGTCTAAACAGACTCCCCGTACCATGAACCAACTGGGTTCCTGAAATTGCTTTTTATTATTTATTGAGACAGGGTCTTTACCCTCCTGAACCAACCACTGTGCCCTGGCCCCTGATTATGACATATAATCATATGTCACTACAACAATACAACATATGAACCTTCTACATTTTTACTGCTCTGTCACTATTATACCTTCTTGCTCTTGGAAAACAATGCCTCCAAATTACTTAAAGTAACTGCTGACACATGGTCTGGGTCCCTGGGTTACATGCTGAACTCCAAACAAGCCAGAGGTTCTGTCTCAGAAAGCAGGAAATTTAAGAAGGAAGTCAGGAAGATCTGCTCTGTTGACTATACCAAAGCATGGACCTCTGATGCCTCTCCCAACTCTTAAGTCTCTAATATGGTGGTTTGACCCCTCCCCGAAAACCAATTAGAAAAAAAAATGATTGTTTTCTTTTTGTCTTAAAAGGGAACAATTTTCATGTTTTCCATTGTTGGTCCTTTGACTTTTTATTCTTAACTTTTTTAGGAGTTTTAAATTTATGTGTGTCTGCATACACCTAAGCCAGAAAAGGGCCTCAGCTAGCCTGGAACTGGAGTTATGGGTGGTTGGAAGCCACCTGATGTGGGTGCTGGGCCTGAACCCTGGTCTTCTGCATAAGTGGCAGGCAGTTTTAACTTCTCTCCAGGCCCTATCACTTTATGATGGCTAACACAACAATGAAACAAACAAAAAAGAGGATTTAGCCAGGGCTGGCAGGGTACCCAGTTTGCAGAAGGGGATCGACAGGAAGTTTAAGTAAACCTGATCTGCAAAGCAAGTTTACGGCAGAGGCAGGTAGATCTCTTTGAGTTCAAAGCTAATTTGGTCTATACAGTGAGTTCCAGGCCAGTCAGGTTTACATAATGAGCCCCATCCTCAAAAGACAAAATGTTCAAATGCTACTTTATTTTTATATGTAATAGGTACAAATTAAAAATAATGCTGCCAAGTAAAGCTTAATTATATAAAATACAGTGCTGAATACATTTCAAATTTGCATTTGTTTGTGTGGAGTTACAAGCCTATGTTGAGATCAGAGGACAACTTGTGGGAGTCAGCTCTTTCCACCCTGTGAGTTCTGTGGATTGAATTCAGGCTTACTGCTAAGTTCCTTTCCCCACGAAGTCATCTCACATTTTACATTTTTTAAGTTTTCTGGAAAGATAAGTAGCTTTGAAATCTTCTGACCTCATCATTATAAACTTCTGTCTACGAGTGGTGTATGCACGTGTGCAAGTGTTTGTAGAAGCCGAGGGGGACATCCTCCTTGAGACACTCCCTCCCTGGAGCTCGCGATTTCTCAGCTGGGCTGTGCAGCCAACACGCTCTAGTTACACTGTGCTAGGGTAACAGGTATGTGTGGCCACACTCAGACTTTTGTTATTGTTTTGTTCTTGAGTCAGGGCTTCACTGTGCAGCCCTGGCTGGTTTGGAACTTGCTATGCAGCCTGGGCTGGCCTCGAACTCCCGGAGATGTGCTTGTATAGAAAGTGAGCCATCTCCACAGTCTCATGCTTTGCATCGTACAGTCAATTCCACTTGTGTCTTACTTTCATTTCACATGGAAATTCTTTTGAGTACCACTTTGCTAAAGCTGGTTCTAGTTTATTTTTCGAATCAGAAACATGACTTGGTACCAGTGCTTTTTTTTTTTTTTTTTCCCTCTGATGGCTCCTTCAGAGAGACACTCAGGTGCAGGACACATATTTGCACCCCTGTGCTATAGACTTTAGACAGAGCTCCTTTAAGAAACGCCAGTTAGTGGATGAGGAACTGGCTTAGTGGGTAAAGCATTTGCTGAGCAAGCAGGAGGACCCGAGATTGGGTCCTATGAATACACATAAAACTGGCCATGGTGACGCACGTCTGTGGTCTCAGTGCTCCTGTGGTGAAATGGGAGGTGGTCACAGGGGAACCTCTGAGAATTTTCCGACCAGCTGGCCTGCACTGGTGAAACAAGTGATTCTGCCTCAAATAAGGTGAGAAATGAGTATTGACTCAAGGTTGTCCTCTGACTTCAACACATGTGTCTTGTTCCATGCATGCCAATTCACTCATGGATGGTATACACACACAAAGACGTAAAAGAGAGAAAGCCGGGAGTAGCGGCACACGCCTTGAGTCCCAGCACTCCAAGGCAGAAGCAGGCAGAGCTCTGTGAGTTTGAGGCCAGCCGGGTCTAGAAAGGAGTTCTAGGCCAGCCAGGATGACAGAGAAACCCTGTCTCAAAATGAAACAAAGTAAGACATGCCAGCTGGGTTGAGGATACTGCTCAGCTGGTATACAGCTGCCATGCACGCTTGAGTGCAAGCTCCAAAGTCCTCAAACCCAGGAGCTGTGGTGTGTGCTCACCCCAGGGAAGGAGGAGACAAGCCTGGAGTGTCCCACCAGTCTAGGAAAATTGGTGAGCTTCCAGGTCCCAGTACAAACCCATCCCTACCCTCCAAAAGGTGGACAGTGCCTGAGGAACAACCACAGAGGTCGTCCTCTGGTCTTCACACATACATGCACACAACATGCATACATACTAGCACAAATGTGTCCCTGCTCACTCATGGACATGTACACACACACACATGCTCACATGGGTGCCTGCTATCAGGAGTAGACAGCGTAGGAGTTGGAGCTGCATTTGCTGAGCAGCTGAGGCCAGGGAAGACGTGAAGACAACATGTAATCTGAAGTGCATCTGCCTCCCAGAGAACAATAGTCTTCTGAGAGAAAACAAAACATTCATAAGCTGGAGCCTCTCTGTGGTCAGAACATCAAAGAAAATTAGTTTAATAATTACAGCAGCCAAGAGTTACATGGTTGTCAGTCTGTATTTCTCCTCATGGGCTTTTCTTGTAGATTTGAATTACCTAGAACACATGTGTTTCACAAGTGTTAGGAAATAAGACAAATGAAAATCTTTGTTGGGGTTTGTTTCAGTGACAGTTACGCCCAGATGGTGTAGTGAACAAAATACATGTTACCTTTCCAGCCTGCTGATCCCCTGTTTACCTATAAATCTGAGGCTTTTAATCTGCCCGGGTCCCTTGGCAAGAAGGTCAGAAGTCATTGTCACTCTCATCCAGGGGCTCAGGTTTCCGGACCCTTCGACTGGGCTTAGCTGGTGAGAGAGCAATGCTTTCATCTTCCAAATCGTCGTCATCTTCTTCATCATCTTCCATGTCAATTTCACTGTCCTCTGAGTCTTCCTGAAGTGAAAAGATGGCAAATGCAACTGAGGTGCTAGCTCACTATGATCTCTTATCTATAGAGACTCCATCTTACTCTCTCAAGGAGAGAGCAATGACCAGCAATACCCTATAGGGAAGGTTATAGGAACAAACACTGCTAGCTGAACAACTCCACCAGACTGTGTGGCTAGAACCAGTAACCAGCCTTTACCAGGGTTATCAAGCAGGGGTTGGCTTTCCATGGATATCTTGGGAAAACCCTTAACACATGCTGAGGAACCCAGGTGCTGCATGGTTTCTGCAGTCTGGAGACCAAGCAGACAGGTAGACAGTCAGAGGGCAGGAGAAAGGGAGGCCTATTCCAGTGGAGATGGAGGTGCCCAGCTCATTCCTGGTCTGCATCCAGGGAGCACCAACGCAGGTTGTCCTTTTTACAGCATGTCCTGTGCTCCATGTGCTCCAAGATGGCTGGTCACCAATCTAGAGTATTCCCCAGTGGTACATCATGTTAGAACTCTCTTCTTTAAAGAACTGCCACCTTCTCCAGCAGCCTTGCTGTTTGCTTCTCTCCCTCCTTGGGAAAACCAGGCCTACTGTGGTGCAAGTCTACAGTGTCAGCACCCCAGAACCTAAGGCAGGATGATTATGAATGTGAGGCCAGCCTGAGCTACCTAGAAAGACCTTGTCTCACAAGGAAAGAGATGCTCCACATGTGCCCCTCCCATTCGCCCATGCACAACAACCTACCCCAAAGCCCAGACCACTCTTATGAAGACTAAAAGGATTCCAGTCCAGTGGGGGTCCACAGTACTGGCCACAGTCCTCCCCACATCTGTCAATGACCCACCCCTTCCTCTGAAGTCCACTTCCCACCCTCTGTCCTTAGCTCTCTGTACAATCTGCCATTCTCTTGCCTGGTCATCTTTAATCCCCTGGCCCCTGTGATACAGAGGCAGCTCAGGGCTGCAGGCCTCCTCCCTGCTCTTCCTGCTCTTGAAACAGTATGATCACATCTTTATCACACTTCCCTATTTAAATATGGACGGCTCCTAAGATCCACTTCTGACCCAGCCCTGTTCCTTAAGTTCCAAACTTTAGTTTCAACTGGCCACTGCACACCAGCAATGTGGGTGTCTAATAGGCCACACACCTGACAAGGCTAAACTCAAGCTCCTGATCTGCCCATGTCACCTCTATCTCAGGAAGTGAACCCCATGCTCTCGGTTATGCCACTACCGGAGCATTCTGCGTTTCTCCTCTTCATCACCTGCTGCAATCTACTAATAGAACACAATGGGTCTGACTTCAAAACACCCAGAAACTGAGCACTCTCAACTCCAACATCAACACTGCCTCAGGTAGGACACACTCACCTCCAACCTACACAGCTGCACTTGCTACCCATATCTCCTCCTGGGCTGACGATTCCTCACCATCCCCTAGCTTTCCAGGTGCGCGTCCAGTCCTGCGCGGTTCTGCATTCTCGGCCACCTCTTATCCCTCTCACCCCAGTCCCCTCTATCCTGCCACTACCTCACAGTAGTGTTCACACTCCCGAGGCCCAGTGACTCTGCCCACACCAACATGGCTCACCCTTTCCCTCATTCAGGCCTCCATTCCAATTTCTCATTACAGAGGACTTGCCTGATCATGAAGGGAAAAAAAATGCCTTGTTTCTGTCATTTCTCACCTCCTGAACCTACTTTATTTCTTCCCTAACATCTACAGCTGTGGTATGTCTGCTAGATTGTTCCTAAAACATATGTGTCCCAAAGGCAAGGTCTGTTTTTGTTCCCTGCTGTGAACAGGACCTGGCACCAATAGGACCCAACAGACTCCTGTTGAACAAACCGAGCCCTGTGACCGAGGAGCTGTGTGAATGTGAACTAAACAAATGGGAAGACTGAAGCCACTGCAGATACATTCATTCTGAAAGACAAATAAAACAGATGCCAGACGCCACTATCCAGGAAGCACCGGGTCCTTCAGGCCATCTCCTCCCTGTTCAGACTCAGCTACCTCATCACGTGCATCCTCGATGTTAATGGGCTATTAGCTCACTGATTTCCCTTCCTCTCTAACAATTGTCCCCTAGGAGTACAAGGTACAAGCATCTTTGTATCTGCCCAGCAACACTAGGTGCCAGCTTGCTGCTGTAGATTTATGCAGTGCTGCACCTGCGGCACTTAGATGCCAAGCTTCATACACAGCATGGGGCCCTGTTTGTGCCACACCTGACGTAGGCCTGCACCTTACAAACTGACCTTGCATTGGTGTCTCCAGTAACTTGCTACATGGGCCAAGTAGCACTGTCAGGGACTGCAGCAGGACACGCACTCAGAGAGTCCGGCAGTGTACAGCCAGCCTGCCATTTTGAGAACCGGATTTCCCTTTTGGTTAAGTTCTCTGGTCAGCTTTCTATCTGGTGGAGTTCAAGGCTCCAGCATCTCTGAGGCCCTGGTCTAGGAAAGCATGTTTTCTGTGTCGCTGCTCAAGAGTTGCAGAGTGGTGCTGAGAAAGGCTGATGTTGGGTCAGCACTTCATTTCTGGTCATAACTCAGGGACTGATGACTGCCCACACCTTTCTCATCTTTGGTCTTGGTGTTCGGCCCTCCTTTGTAGGGAAATGCAAGAGACCATGCTGCCTCTCACCATGCTATCTATTCTGAGGGCTTCTTGTCCAAGAGAGGAAGCATCACCCTGGAGAAGAGAGTCTGCTAGGCCTGGACAGGCCAACACACACCAACAAACAGATGAGGCAAAGGAAAAAAAAAAGAAAGAAAGAAAACCAACCTGCTTCCTGGAGCTGGAAGTCTTGCATTTACCTAAGAGGGCTGGTGCTGCTTCCATCTTTGGAAAGCGAGAATGGAAAGAACAGTGAGAAGGCGAAAAAAAAGGGCGAGCATATTCGTGTGAAATGAGAAACAAGCTACTGGCAAGCAAAGGAAAGAGCCGGCCCTTCAACGGCCAGACTCGGCCCCCTTCGAGCAACGTGCTGGGAACAGGTCGTTTCCTGACTGCTGGCAGCACCTGTGCTAACCTATGAGGACAGCCCAAAGACCAGGAGGAGCAGGAGTGCCGAGAAGCTCTAGGACTCACATCTTCATCAGAGTCTCCACCTTGCATTGTGCCCACGATGCGTTTGCTGGGCCTTCCTGAGAACAACAAAAACACGACATGATGAGATCTTTGGAAAATTTACCAGGAAATGGCATTTAAGACTTGCTTTCCCCTGGAAAACTGAGGAAATACTAAAGTACATACAAAAAAAGTACTTAAGTGAGCTCCAACTACTTAGAACTGTCAACAAATTATAATCAATTTCCTGTATCCCCCTTCCCCTCTCTCGAAATAGAGGCTAGCCTTGAACTCTTGATGTTGCTTCAGCCTCTAGAGTGATGGGATTACAGGTTTGTGTCACCATGTCCCAACTCTGCACTTCTACTTTGAAGGGCAATAAAATATTACAGCAGGTGTGAGAGCATACATCTTTAATCTCTTTAATCTCAGCATTCAGGAGACTGAAGTAGGGGATTATTAGGAGATCAAAGCTAGCTTGAGCTACATAGTGAGACCATATCTCAACAACAACAATAAAAAATAACAACAAAAAAAATCAGCATGGGCTGGCAAGATAGTTCAGTAGGTAAAGGTATTTGCCACCAAGCCTAATGACTGAATTCAATTTCCAGAATTTACATGGCAGAAGAAAAAAACCTGAGTCCCAAAAGTTATCGTTGGATATGTACCCAATGTGCACATATGTTTGGGTGCACACACATCAATGAATATAATAAAATTTTATATGTAAAAAATTTTACATTAAGACTGGGGATATAGAAATATCTTTAAGGCAAAATCTAGGGCAACTGAGTTTATAGATGGGCATTACAGGTGGCCCCTGCGATCTGCACACTTAGGCTTGCGTACAAGAACTCTAAATTTGAGGCCATCCTGTGCTAGCATGATCCTGTACCAAAAACACTAACAACAAAAAAACTAAAGTTAATAGAATTTTTCACATAAGAATTCCATTTGAAATGATATACATTAATACATTCAGAAAAAAGTACAAGAAAAATAGTGAAATTAAATGTATAAGTAAATATTAGGATATACCCAAGTAAATTAAGGCTACAGTTATGCAATGGAATATGATATAGTCATTAAAAAGAATAAAGCACATCTATATTAGCTAATATGGGAACAGTTACTGTAACAGGCTCCGAGACCTTTGTACAATGGACTTTATGAGAAGAAGTACCAATCAGAAGACAAACTCAGTCCTCATGTGAATAGATGAGCTAGAGTATCTGGGTAGGGGGCTCCCTTATTTGAGGAATGGGGGAGGGGTGATACGGGAGGGAGGGTGGACCTGGGAGGAGAAGAATGAAGGGCCTATGACCGAGATGTAAATTGAATTAATTTTAAAAAGTACCAATCAGGCTGTAAAACTCAGCATGCAGAGAGCAACACCCGCCACAACTAAGGCAAAGGGTCCATCACAGCCCGCAGTTGTGGGCGTCTTTGAGTACACTAAGCTTTTTGTCCTTCGTAGTTCTGCTTCTAGCTAACTGTTCTTGTTAACTGAAGTCAGCCAGGACAGGGTTGAGTTTAAAAGCTCACCTTGAGAAAGGCTCAGTGCTACACTGGGGTCTTGAACACCCAGTGTAGTCGTCAGCCAGCTAATAAAGACTTTCTTTTCCTTGTTTTTTGTTTGTTTGTTTGTTTGAGAAAGGTGTAGCTGTAACTGTTATGGAACTCCCTTTGTAGACCAGGCTGGCCTTGAACTCAGAGATCCACTTGCCTCTGCCTCCTCAGTGCTGGGATTAAAGGTGTGCGCCGCCCACAGCCGGCTTAATAAAGACCTTCTATTGGTTTAAACCCATGTTGGAGCACTCTTCTCTGACAGATACTCCACAATAGTTGTAATGTATTTAATTTGGATATGAGTGTAGTGTACGTGTCTCTACACATGTGTAAATGTATGTATGTGTGTGTGTGTGTACGTGGAGGCCAGAGGTTGGTATCAGTGCCTGCCTACATCACTGCTCATGTTATCTTTGAGACCTGACTGGGGTTCACTGACTCAGTATGGCGGCCACTGAGCCTCAGTGACCCTCCTGTGTCCACCTCCCCAGCACTGGGCTTTCAGACAGGCATTGAGGCATGTGGTTTTGACATGGGTGCTGGGAATCTGAAACCAGGTTTCCAGACTGGCAGAGCAAGCATTTCACTGACTGAGCCAGCTCCCCAGCCCCAAAGTACTTAATTTACAGAATAAAAGTAAGTTATAGACTCATGATGCAATCTAGTCCCATTTAAGTTAAAGAATTTTCAGGTGTGGGAGTGCATCTCACATGTGTATGGAGAGGCAATCTGTAAGGACAAAGCTCTGACAGCTAGCTATACCCTCTAGGCTGAAGTGGAACATGAGAAAGACACCATTTAAAACAATTTTTTATGAGGGAAGCTGGAGAGATGGCTCAGTGGTTAAGAACACTGGCTGTGTTCCAAAGGACCCAGGTTCAATTCCCAGCATCCATGTGGCAGCTCACAACTGTCTGTAACTCCACATCCAGAGGATTTGAAGCCCTCACACAGATGCACATAAAAACATCTTTTAAAAAGTGTTTCTATGAGAGGCACTTATGTGATCCCCTTTTCTCTGTGTTACTTTCTTGTCACAAGGGATGTGACTGCACTGACCCCAAATGAACATAACACAGAGCTCAGCTGCAGAGGCTATTTCTGAGATGTCTGTAGGAAGTCTGAAGACACAAATGTGAACCAGCTATTCCCTGGGCCACAGATAAGAATATTACAGGTGCTAGGCATGGTGGTATATCCTGTAATCCTAACACCTAGGAGGATCAGGTTCATCTTGAGGTACACTGTGAACTCAAGACCAGCTTAGCTACAAGAAAGCAAAAACGACTGTTAGAGGCAATGGTCACCAATGAATAGTTTGAGGGACATATCCTGAAGAACAGGGTTCCAGGGACCCTTCACACACACTGCATCTCAATATTAAGCAGCATTCACTCAACTCTACCCCTGTGTCTGAGAGGCAGGCACAGGGAGGCGGGCACAGGATCACATACCTTGCATGAGCACCTCCATGGCCGTCCGGGGCTTGGACAGCCGCCTCTCCTCCAGCTCACTATCAGATTCATCATCCTCTTGGATGTCTATGTCTGAGTCGTCATTACCTAGTGGGAAAAACCAGAAGACAGAGTAAAGCTAGTTCTCTCTTTACAGTCAAATACCTTCTGCCTACTAAGGTTCTGGTGCAAGGCATATGCTGTCCTTAGCCCTCTTTTCATGGATTAGATTTTATGACACTCCCTGGATAGGTACTTAGTGAAGTGTTAATGCAGACCATAATATGCTGTATTTGCTTAGAGCAACTTTTCAAAGCAAAAAGAATGTGGACTAGATGCCTTAAAAGCATTATGACAACCGATTTGTTTTTTTCCCCAAAATTGAGCAGCTGGCTTTCCAGGTATGGAAGTCCTTGGTTAACTGAGGGAAGTCCACTCTGTTCTCTGTCAGGCTGTGTTACAACTCGAGAGCCTTGGCCCTAACACAGCTGAGGGCTGGATGGAGCTGGATGGAAACAGCGCAGGCTGGAGGCAGCCAGGCACGGGCTGCAGGGGAGGCTGTCCTGAGAAAGAAAGTGAGGCGACCGGCGCCTGTGACATTCTCCTCTGAGGAAATTCTATATAAAGGCATATATTGGTGGGGTGTGGCTCGAAGGAAGAGCATGTGCTTATGTTCTGCAATGCTCTAGGTCCAATGCCCTGTTTTTAAAATAATTTTTATTTATTTATTGGGTAGGGGTTGTTCATATACACACTCTATAAGAGACTGTTTTCAGTGTAATTAGTTTTTAATTAAAAATATCTCCCTATCTCTCTCACTCTTCTCTTTCTCTGGGTGTATGTTTCTCTGTGTGTCCGTGTGTGTGTTTGTGTATGCCACATGTATGGAGAGGCCTGTACAGAACAGAGAGGATGTTGGTATCCCCTGGAGTTGGAATTAAAGGCAGTTGTGGGCTACCCGATGCTCGGTGCTGAAAACTGAGCGAGGGTCCTCTAGAAGAGCAGCAAGTCATCTTCTCCAGCCCTGAAGTCACTCTATATTCATTTCTTAAATACTTGTTCATATTCTTTGTGCCTGTAAGTTGAACATTTCCTAGGCAGAACCAACAAAGACTATAATGGGAAGAAAATGCTCTTATTGGCTAGTGCTTTATTCTATCCAGGGAGTGATAGGGAACCTCTCAGGTTTTCTACACCTGCTCCTAGAGGATTTCCAGCAGTCTCTGCTCTTTTTCTAGGGCTCTCTGAGGACAGGTACAAAAAGGAAACAGACACGAAGGGAACATGCAGATGGGGGAAATGCTGGATGCCCAGGTGTACCACTTAGACCATGAAAATAAAGACATTTCATCATGAAAGCAGAGAAATAAGCAAGAGAAGCAAGTCAATGCAACTGTGATGCAGCAGGAAATAACACTGCTACAGTTCCCAGTTTTGAACTGACACCTACTGTCAGCCGAGTGAGCAGTGCCAAGCTCATCATGGAGAGGACTCCCTCCCAAATTGTGGGCCTCATGTTAGAACATTTAGTACATTTCATCTCAAAGCTAAAAACACTAGCCAGAACAAATTTCCCACTACAGGTGAGAGCCTTGTTGAGCACTCCTGGATGACTGTGTATAGGATTTGCCAATGAGCCAGTCAGTGGTCCCTTCATTGACACTGCATGCAACAGTTCCATTTTAGCCTGCCCTAAAATATGGGGCCATTCCTATTACTAGAGAGGATTTTCTTTCATAATTACCTATTACAGAGTTCAAGCTAACTATAGCATTTAAACAGACACAAATGTAAGTATCGTAATAAATGGATGTTAGTTAGAGGCTATGTAACTAAGCAAGCTTTTATTATCATTCCTATTATTATTATTGAAAATATTCTTCTCTTATACAGTACATCCCAATCACAGTTTCTCCTCGTTCTACTTCTCCTAGCTGTCTGCCGCCTCCCCTCTCCCCCAGATCCACCCTGCCCCTTCATTTCCTCTTCGGAAAAGAGTAGGCCTCCAAGAGATGACGGCCAAACAGGATGAAGAATAAAGTGAGACAAAGCGAAAACTCTCACATCAAGGGTGGACAAGGAGCCCAATAAGAGGAAGAGAATCTCAAGAGCAGGGAAAAAGAGTCAGAAATATACCTGCTCCATTGTGCGAGTCCCACAGAACACCAAGCTAACAGTCCTAACATCTAGCAAAGGACCTGATGCAGGCCTCATAATTGCCATTTCAGTTTCTGTGAGAAGCAAGCTGTCTGGGTCAATTTAAATGGTACTTAACATATAAGTTGTGAGAAAATTGCTTTCTGAAGATATTCTTGTACTTCTAGTCAACAATGAGAGATTTGTTAGTATTTAAGAGGGCACATACTATCTATTGTTCTTACCACACTAAAAAAATGGGAGAAAAGTATTTACTTAAAATTAAAAAGTACTTTGTAAATGTAAGCAACTTTACTAGAGAAACGTTAAGTAACTCACGGTGTACTTAACGGTGTGTGCAAACCCGCTGACCTGAGTTTGATCTCAGGATCTTGGGTAAAGGTAGGAGGAGAGAGACCCAACCATAAAGTCGTCCTCTGACCTCTACATGTGCACCACAGCACGGCCACACCTGCACTTGCATACTTGGCATGTGTGTGCAGGTATGTGAACACACAGACACACACACCTGAATAAACATCTTTGATAGAAAAGTAACTTTCTCAAAGCTGAAAACACCAGTCAGAACAAACAGTCTTACTTCCGCTCTTGAGCAGTCGCTTTTCCTCTTCCTTTAGCTTATTTTGCATCAGACGGAGAGTATTTTCAGCTTCCTGTGGAGGAGGAAAGCCAGATTCAGAATGATACACTTTGGTGGATGGTCTGATTTTTCACCACTGTGTGAACACTGCAGTGTTTTGTCATACAGAACAAAACAAGGCCGTAGGGGGCTGCTTAAGGGGACCAGACAGATGGCTCAGTGGTTTAGGATACTGGCTGCTCTTCCAGAGGACCCGGGTTTAATTTCTTGCACCCACATGGTGGCTCACAACCATCTGTAACACCAATCCTGGGGATCTGATGTCCTCTTCTGGCCTCTGAAGAGTACGACATGCACACGGTACACAGACATACATGCAGGCAAAATACCAATATATAAAAAAAGACATAAATAAGTCTTCAAAAAAATTTTTTTAAGTTTCCCTGAGCAACCTACGAGGTCCCTACACCTGTGCTCTTCCTCGTCCTCTACCCGGCATCTTGTGCAAACGGCCCAGGAATGGATGCTGGGCCCTATACCCTCCTCCCACTCCCACTCCAACTCTGAAAGAAACGAGTGACACAGCAGGAGCCCACCTGCAGGGAGGACACAGGAAATGTGTCTAGTACTGACAGGCACAGCCTTCATGCTCACAGCAAAAGAACGCAAACATTTTTTCATGTTTCTGCTTGTACTGCTTCACTACTCCAATCCTAAAGATGCTTATGGATATGTCAGGATGGTAAGATACACAAGGAAATCCTGGTCATAGTTCCTAGTGTAGGGCCAGAAGGAAGTAGTATGTCAGGTGTGTTGTCGAGTGAGGCCCTGATTACACATGGTGACATGCATCTTAACTTACTTAACTGCCCTTAGGAGGCTGAAGCAAGAGGCTGGTCTGGGTAACATAGTAAGACACTGGCCTCCTCGCCCCTTAACATAAACAGGAAACAGCCCTGATGACTGCACATAAGCACAGTGAGGACTGGGGAGACGGCTCAAGGGTTAAGTGCTTGCTGCATAATGTGAGCAGCACAGTTCAGGTACCTAGAAACCAGGCAAATGCTGAGTATACATGGCAGCCAGCCTGTCCCGTCAGTGCTAGGGAGGCAGAGAGGGGACCACAGGAGCAAGCTGTCCAGCTCAAGACGAACCGGCAAGCCTTAAAGTCAATCATAGACCCTGACTCAATACAGAAGGCAGAGAGGGGAAGATACCAGCTGTTAACTTCTAGCCTCCACACGCACACACCCATACACATGTGAAAATGCAGATACATAACACACAAACATGTACAACTGAAAAAACCCAATGAAATAAGACTGGCTTTTAAATTTTGTTTGGTATACTAAGCATTAAAAAAGCCCTGTGTATTAGGCATGGAAAAGAGCAGAGCACACACGGGCCTTCTAGGTCACTGCACAGGTCACAGTTGACCCCTTTCTCACTGCCCAGGCCCTGATGACACATCAAATATTTGACAACCAAGAATCCAAGCTATGCAGTCTGCAAGGCAGTCTGGACACCTGTATTTTTCATACACTGATATGTACAAACGGGTATGTCTCAGTATAGAGTAACACGCCAGCAAGATGTCGGTAAGGAGGATCAGGCCACAGACTTACTTCAAACCTCTCCTGCTCCATCCGATGATGGTCCTCCAGCTGCTGCTCCAGGTAAGCCAGATTCCGGAACTTCTCTAGATAAATGTCATATTGCTTCTGCAATTCTTCCTCAACCTTCTCATACTCATCCATAAAGGCTGGCCTAACGTGAGCAAATGAAATAAAAAGTGAAAGTTAATCAATCTATAATAGTTTGGAATTTGTATTTAAGAGTTCCAACTTCCATCATCATGCCTTTCTTTCAAATACATCTAATGATACAAGGCCCCCACTCTGAAAACTGCATAAAAATAACTTGCCTTTTCTCCTCTCTACCCACCAAATGCAGTTACTTTTTTAAACCATGGATTCTTTATAAAAAAAAAAAACTGTGAAAGGAGAATTATGTAAAAAATTACAATTAGGTGCACTGGATGTAACATGCATCTTCCCAGGTTTTCGTTGATTTTTGTTAGCGTCTCAGGTGGCCTAGGCTGCCCTTGAACTCCTGATCAGCCCAAGTGCTGGGGACTTACATATGTATCACCATGCTAAGTCCTCCAGACCTTCCTAAGAACAGGTACAGAAGAAATGAGTGTGTATGTGTAACTATTTTTTGAGACAGGATTTTATTATGTAGCCGTGACTGGTCTGGAACTCACGTTGTAGGCCAGATTGGCCCTGAGCTATCTTCTAAGTGCCCACAAACATCTGTCTACCCCTATCCTCTAAGTGCCGGTATTAAAAAAGTATGTCACCACACCCAGCCAGGAATGTATATTTTTTTACTAAAAATTAAATTGCATTTGGAAAAGAGGGCTCTGCATCTCGCATGTCAGCACAGCAGAGCTGGCTCCTGTGGCATGGGTTCAAAGGAGCTGGCCCTGCGGCACTGGGTGAGCTAGCCGGGCAGTGTTGGAGACACTGGTGGTGTGGGCGCAGGCAAGCCAGGTGGAGGGCATGAGAGCAGGAGAGCGCCCTCTGGTGGTGTGGGTGCAGAAGAGCTGGCGGGCTGACCAGCTCAGGGGCTACCCAGCCCAGATCCAGGGCTTTGAGATGGCCCACCCCAACCTCTACCCCATCTATGAACTGCTGGAGTGCGTGAAGGGGCCAGGTCTCCATGACACCGGGCAACAACAGGATATCCGAGAGGAGTCCTGTGAGGACCCAGTATTGACAGTGCAGCAGAAGCCAGAGGCCTTGAACAGACCAATGACTCAGTGCAAGGGACATTTGCAAGTCTAGATGTGTGGACAAAAGGGTGTACTGTGAGATGCACTGTGACACTCCACAGCTTCCAAAATGAGATTTTAAAAAATTTTATGTTATTTTCTTTTCTTTTGGGTGGGGTGAGGTTGCAGGGGCGGAAGGCAGATACAAAGGGTCAGGGAAAAGAATGGTTTTGGGGTGTGTGATGTGAAATTCAGAAAGAATCAATAAAAAGTTTTAAAGAATTAAGTCTATTAGCAAGCAGTTGTGAGGATTTCACTTCCATGAACCACAGGCTCCACTAGGGTTAACACAGCCACGTGCTATACACATCTTTCAAGATCAGTGAGTTAAATACATACATGATCTTAGTTAGTATCTATCTACTATGGACATGACAAAAACATAGTCTTCCACACAGGTAAACAGGCTACTGTAAATATGAGCTGTTTTAAAACAAAATAAAACGAAAACCTGTAACATAAAAGCCTACTCCAACTGGCTGGCTAACTTTTCTTTTTCCCCCTTAGTATTTCTTTTTCCTTCCTTTCCTTTTCTCCCTGCTCCTCTTGAGTGCTGGGATTACAGGCACATGTCATCATGCTTGGCATGGTTATTAATCTTAATGGGAAAACTCTGCACTTAAAAAATATGAGGAGCTAGAGAGATGTCTCTGCAGTTAAGAGTGCCGGCTGCTCTTCCAGAGGACAAGGGTTCAAGCCCCATCACCCACCTGGCAGCTCTGATACCTTCTGCTGGACTCTGCATGCAGCAGGCATGCACACAGGACACAGGTATCCACACAGTCAAAACATACATACATATAAAATTTTTAACAATGAAAATTAGCTGTAGAGAAATGTGCCCGATAGTCCCGTCTCTGGTAGTGGCTTAAGCACTGAGAGACAAGGGTCCCGTTAGCCCAGGGGTTGAGAGACTCAAAGTTTCCCCCACCAAACTTTTATTGAAAAATTCAAGGCATATACTGGAACTCTTTTCAGAAAAGCTACTTCTCATATGAATAGAGGCTGTGGATACTACCTCCATCTGAGCTGAGGATTTTCTCTTCTCAAATTTAAGTTCCCCTGAGTACATCATGGGCTAACCTTAGTACTGACAGGAATGTCCTGACAGAAATGCTGGATGCTAGCAATCAGGTAAGGGACAGACTTGTGGATGGACCCTTTGTCCTATACAGCCCCTGAAACTCCTTGGACAAGTTTGATTTTGTCAGCTTCACTGAAATTTCAGTTCTGGCTACTCAGATGCTTGTCTTCAACATCAAGAGAACCCGTATCCAAGTACGGAGCGCTTCACAGATTTGCACTCATCCTTGCACGGGTCCCATGCTATTCTTCTGTAGCTCCAGCTTTGGCACATGTGCCGCTGAAGCAGCCCCTGGAAGTTTTTAAAATAACATGAGTAGGGGATGTGGTAGTTGCAATGAAAATGGTCCCCCCAGAGCCTCATATATT
Source organism: Pachyuromys duprasi (assembly GCA_028658305.1). Lineage (NCBI taxonomy): Eukaryota > Metazoa > Chordata > Mammalia > Rodentia > Muridae > Pachyuromys > Pachyuromys duprasi. The sequence continues at coordinate 17,574,178 of CM053757.1, forward strand.
TGAATACTTGGTCCCTAGGTGGTGAGACTGTTTGGAAAAGAGGAAGTGTGGCCTAATTGGAGAAGGTGTGTCATGGGGGGCAAGCTTTGTGGTTTTAAAAGACTTGTTCTACTCCCAGTGTGCTTTCTTTCTCCTGCCTGGGGATCAAGATGTCAGGCCTCGGCTGCTCCTGCTGCCATGTCTTCATTCCACCCAGCTAAATGCTCTTTCATAAATTACCTTGATCATGGTAACTTGTCACAGCAACAGAAAAGTGGCATAGGATGAAACAGGGAGAGAGAGCTCTAATCTTTTAAAACAGAGCTTTTCTACTAAATAGATTTGGAACCTGCTGGGGGCGGTGACACACCCCTTCAGCCCCAGCACTCAGGGGGCAGAGGCGGCAGATCTCTACTTGGTTCAAGGCCAGCCTGGTCTACAGAGTGAGTTCCAGGACAGTCAGAGCTATAAAGTGAGATCTGGTTTTGAAAAAAGCAAGCAAGCAAACAAACAAAAAGGTGACTTGGGGTTTAAGTAGAATGAATTATGCTTCAAGGATGATTTTGTTAGTGAATCCAAGGACTCTCGTGTCAGCAATTTCAGCAGAGGACAAAGCAAGGCCCTGGGGTGGCATGTGTGGACCTGGGTGACTTGCTCTTGGTGCCTACTGTTTGACAGTGCTCACTCCCAACACTGTGAAAAGGAAAACCAAAAATATTGAGGACAAGGAGGAAAGACATAAACCAAGGAAAGAGAAGAGCACAAAGGAAATATGAGTAAACACAAAAGGCTCCATTGGCACAGGCAATGCTCTGGCCACTACTACTTCTAAGTGGAACTGTTTTTCTACTGAGCCAAAATCAGAGAAAAATAAACTGCTGACAGGTGAGGAATTATCAAAGTGAAAAGTCCAAAATCTATTCAAGCCAAAAGATGGAAGTATGTTCTGTTTCAATCTAATTTATGGGAAGATTTTAGAAGGCCAAGCTTGGTATAACTCCCACCATCTGGATTTACTTTTTCTCATATTCCAAGAGACCATAAAAACTTTAAAGTGGGCTCCAGAGTTCAGCCATGTTGCAGACATGTTAAAAGCGGCACAGAGAGTGAGCGGAGCAGTTTGCTTTTAGGACAGGCAGCAAGGAAAGTGTACAGAGTCTCTAAGCATGAGACTGCTTTGTGATGCTTGGACAGCTGGTGCCACTTAGATTCTTCCAAGCTTATTTCTACGTCCCGGTCATTGCTCTTACTCTACCTGACACTCTGCAGGGTCTGTAGTCGCTTCCGATTTCTTTCCAGTTCTAATTTTCTCTTTTCAATTTTAGCTTCTAGGTTGGCTTCATCAGAGGCCACATTATTGAGCAGGTCCTTAGTCTTCTGAACCTGAGCCTACGTTGAATAGAAAATAGTGAGATGAGGCGCCAGAGTGGGCTGTCTGAGCACAGAGCTGCTTAACAATTTTGGCAAAGCAACATCGCACAAACCATACACAAAAGCAACAAAATACCCCCCCCCTCACCCCACTGTAACTTAGTTAACAAACCATTTCCAGAGACAGGAGTGGACACACTGACAGAAAAAAATTACCATTCTTTTCATGAAAAGTGGGTGTATGGAAGGCCATGGAAGCAAATAAAAATGGAAAGAATGTCCTCATAAAGACAGAGAGGTGCCTAGGGTCTGATCCAGCCTGCTTGGTTAGGACTGGGTACTCACTGATCACTTTGCACTGTCTGCTTGCCTCCTCTTGGGCCTCTCCCTGGTTATAAAATACTGTCCTAGGGAGTGAACACACACACACACACACACACACACACACACACAAGCTGGCATGTGGCCTTAGTTCTGACCCACTGTCTGCTTTGATGGACAGACAAGGTTCCTTTTCCCTCTATGTGTAAAAGCTCAATTATAAATAGAGAAACTGCTTTATTGGTCGTCAGTCCAGAAGCAGCTCTAACAGCAGCAACCAGCCATTCTGGTGAGATGCAGCTTTAGAAGAGGGTCTAGGCACATTGGTACAGAATCTCTGGGCTGTTGGCACTACAAGGGTCAAAGACCACTGGCTATATCCACAGACATACTTATCTTTCTAAGGGCAAGTTTGCTTGAAGTGGGCACGGTGAGACCCAGTGTGCTAGCTTCATAATCATGCTTCGTGAAGGTAGTTTTTGGGAGCCCTGTGGTTCAGAGCACCAACTGAAATGCACAGGAATCGGAACACAACCTGGGTGTGCATGAGCCTTCGCCCCGTGTAATGACTGTCTAACCCTGAGTGAAGTTTTTGATGGCAAGGTGGATTCCCCTCTGGTACTCCGCATGTGTGTTAATATACCATCCTAAATGTTTCTGGCTGTGTGCCTCCAGGTCTCTGTGAAACCACAAAGAAATGACTTTAGAAGACTAGCCACTCTCCAGGATTCTCAGCCAGGGCATCCTTTGAAACTACAATTATTGTCAGTGAATTATGGCCTCATTTGTGTGTGTGTCTGTGTACACTTATCATTTCTGTGGACATTTTGTGTGTGCTTAGGGATCAGTCTCAAAGCCTTACACATGCTAGACAAGTACTGTACCACTGAGTGGTACCTCCAGCTCAGCACACGATTTCTCAGATTTTTTTTCTTTAAAAATCACTAGACAGCCAGGCATGGTGGCGCATGCACTTAATCTTAGCACTCAGAAGGCGAGGGCAGGCAGATCTTTTGAGTATGAGGATAGATTGTTCTACATAGTGAGTTCCAGGCCAGCCAGAGCTACATAGTAAAACCCTATCTTAAAACAACAGCAACAACAGAAAGCAACAGGAGCAAACACACACACACATAAAAACCTTTAAAAAGAGTTAATGTAAATGCAATAAAAATTCCGATACAAGTATAAATTCATTTCAATAGGAAGGCGAGTCCTTTTACTCAACTCTTTTGTTTTGTTAAAACAGGGTTTCTCTGTGCAGCCGTGGCTGTCCTGGATTCTCTTTGTAGACCAGGCTGGCCTCCAACTCACAGAGATCCTCCTGCCTCTGCCTCACGTAGTACTGGGATCACAGGCGTGCGCCACCGTGCCCGGCTTTAAACAAAAATCAAAAAACAAAAAACCTTTTTTTTAAGGTTAAAAGAAAAAGTATGTACATTGTGTATGTCTATGTGAATGCCAGATGCCCTAGAATTGGAATTTCAAGTGGTTGTGACCTGGCTAATGTGTGCTGGGACCCGAAGTTGGGTCTCTGGAAGAGCAGTATATGCTCTTAACTACTAATGCATCTCTCCAGTACCCTTAATCGACAATCCTTCCTGATAACGACTATTCTATGATTCAAAGTCATATTATAGCTTAGGGAATTTATCTATTTCTAAAGATCAATGTATAAACAAACATTTCCAGCTTTTGGAAATAACTGGCCTATACTCTACAATCCCATCTAAGTACCCATGCTGTCATTTTGCTTTCAGAATTATCAAGCATCAGAGGTACATATTTTCTGACAATGAAGAGCTTACAGGATCTGTCTAACTGTGCCCCTTCTGGGGGACCAGCTTTTTGACATTCAGTGCACAGAATATGGCTATTTACAAATTTTAAATTTAGAAATAATCATACATACATACATTATGAAATCATGTGATTTCATAATTTAGAAATCACATTTAAAGAAAAGTGAGAATATAATAAACAGAATTCCTCCCAAACTGAGAGGAAACTGCCAGTGGTGTCCAATCACCTTCAACCTTTTTGTATTTCCTATTAAGAACGTTACAACCAGACACGAGCACAGTATAGGGCCACCATCTAATCTCAGGCTCATTCCTGTCTTCCTGTTTGTCCTAGGGACATTACATGTAGCAGACAGGAGCCACCAGGCTGTCTGCTGTCATGCTTCTGAGGTACTCCTCTTCTGCTTCCCCTGGATTTCATGACCTTACTTATTGACAGGTGTTAGCCAGCTACTTGACAGAATGCTTCTAGTCTGGCTTTGTCAGACAGATACAGATTATGCAACTTTGGCAGGAATACTACAGAGGAGACGTTATCCTCTGAGATGTCATAGCTTCAAGTTGTTAATGACGATGCATGATTGGGGCTGATGCTGGGTGTCACATAAGAACTTGCTTTTTCTCTTTGTGATGATAATTATTGTACTGGTAGCTTCCTTGGAGCAATTTTAATTTGAGAATTGTTTCCTATTTCATTACTCTATACTATAAAACAAACTATTGTCATTCATTTCTTTTATTGTGTAAACAGTCCCTGGCTTGATCACAGGAAGCCCATCAAGAAGGGACCGTATCTCTCCTACAGACCCCCTGATAACCTTTGAACATCTTTGTTCCTCCTAGCACAATAGGATGTTGTATTTCTCCTAATAAGCTGTGGTTTTTGTTGTTTTGTTGTTGTTGTTGTTTTTTGAAACATGGTTTCTCTGTGTAGCCTTGGCTGTTCTGGACTCACTTTATAGACCAGGCTGGCCCCAGACTCACAGAGATCTGCCTGCCTTTGCCTTCCTGAGAGCTGGGATTACAGGTATGTGACACCAAGCCTGGCCCTAACGAGTTCTGGAATGAGCCATTTTTCATGGATGCCCTGGCTCTATTAGTGGAAATGGCATTTAAAAGTCAAGATCCAGGTGATAGGAACAAGCTTAGAAAAGTGTGGTGGTAGATTATGTACATATGTACATACATGAATAAATGATATAGCTACAGGTGCATAAATCTCTAACAAAACTTAACTGATAGGTGAGTTGGAAAAGATGGTGCTCATTCTACCTGTTATAGTGCAGATTAGAATTAAGGGCTAGGATGTAGCTCAAAGGTAAAGTACTTTTCTAGTATACAAGTTCTAAACCCTTTTCTACACAGAGACAAAAAGAAAGCCTTTAAATTGTTTAAATACCATGCCCAGCAGTAAGGAATTGGCTACATAAAATAGGATAATATTCACCAAAATATTAAATCACTATTCAATTACTTTAAAACTGGTGAATCTCTGTGTGTGTGTTTTGAGATACAGTATCTCTGTGTAGCTCTGGCTGTCCTGGAACTCAATTTGTAGACCAAGCTGGCCTTGAACTCAGAGATCCACCTGCCTCTGCCTCCTGAGCATTGAAATCAAAGGTGTGCACCACAGTAATTTGGTGAAATTACTTTTACTTATTGGAGAAAAAGTATAGCCATAATGTAGGAATCCTAAAATATCCTCTAAGTTTCCCCTGAAGGACCTTGTTTCTAGGCCCCTCCTCCTCTGTCTGGTGCACACAGAAAATCATATTTTTGAGTCCCAGATGCAAAACCAACAAGTAAAAGCAATACACTCTTACCAAAATGTCTTTTATTGCAATTCTCATCACTTTTTCAGTCTCATTTATTTCTAGAGGTCTAGCAATGGCTTCTGTTCTCAGTTCCTAGGAGAAATAAAATTACGTACACATTTTGAGACAGGGAGTTCAGTTTTTAATTTCTACTAATTTCAATTTTTCTTGAGAGCTTTGTTATGTTTCCTCAGATGTGCTTGAACTCAACCTCCCTCCCCTTCCTCAGACCCCACAACTGCTGGGCTTACAGTTGCTCACCTTCGGGCCCACTGATGTCCCGCAGAGTACGTGAGACATTTATGCCACACTAATTCATCAAAGTTTAACTCAGTGGTAGACTATAGCTCAGCATGTGCAAGCCTGGAATGCAATCTCTGACACCATAAGAAAATGAAAGTAACATTTTGCAATAGTGTGCATCTGTGTGCAAAACATCCATCACTGTCACCTTCTATAAATGCCCTCTAATGCCACCTGGGCTCTCCTCAGACTGTAAGTCTTCATTTTCAGCTCAAGGCCCAATGTGCCCCTGGCAAACCTTAAATCAACGTCCATTACCTTTATTTCTAAATTTCATGGGTGACCCCCATTCCCCCGCAAAACACACAAACAAAAAACACACAAACAACTTGCTGTTTGTGCCTTCCACTTGTGCTCATCCTCAGAGTAGAATGGAAGCTAGGTGAAGCTAGCATTCCAGTGGAATGCTAGAACAGTGAGAGAGCAATGGAGGTTGACATATTTGAAAGAAAGTAAGGAAATCTATTTAAAGAAAGAAACCTTAGATGGAGAATGTGTACACATAAGGATTCAGTAGTCCTTTTCTTCTTAACACCTTCCGTGTGTACACATAGGATTCAGTAGTACTTTTCTTCTTAACCCCATGGTTCCCAAACTGCTGTCTTGTCAGAACCCTGATGCTAACGTGTGGTATTAGAGCAGCCTTGGTAGGGCGCAATGCAGTATCCAGCAAAGCTCAGGAACCATGCTTAACAGTCACTGTAAATGGAACAGATGGTGTATGCTGTATGACTGGCCCTGTACAGTAAGTAAGTTTCACAGGAACATATTCCTCCAATTGTCTCAAAATGCTGCCTAGATCACTGGTCACGAACACTTACGTTACAATCACCTGGGAAAGCTTTGAAACTCTAATGCCTGGATCACACTCCACAACAGTGACATCAGCATGAAAGTGGTTTAATAAAGATCTCTGGGTAAGCCTGGGGGCAGTGAGTTCTGGGAGCCATGGAGTGAGAGGTACACTGTTGACAGCAATGCGGAGAAGAGGCGCAAGGAGAAATCACAGCCTCATGTCATCTATTTGCCAATTCTGATCTAGAGGCTAAAGGTAAAGGTACTAACAATTACAGCACACAAAGTCCTCCTAACCAAGGAGCCATTTGCAATTGGTAGCTGTTAGGAGAAGGAAAATCAGTTTTCTTAGTGGAGTGACACTGTATATTAACTACACTCCAGGGCAGGCCTCATGCTCATGAGCAGTTGGCCAACACAAAATGAACTCCATGCTTTTTTGCTTTTTTTTTTTAAGAGAGAAAGAAAAAAAAAAAACATAGAGTTGGGTGTATAAGAGAGAGAGGATCTGGGAGAATTTAGAAAAGGTTTCCCCTTTGATTAAAATACATTCCATTTTGATTAAAATACATTCCCCTATGATTAAAATACATTGTGTGAAAAATATTTTTAATTAAAAAAAGAAAAGGTTAAAACTAGTGGGCGAGTATCCGATAGAATCAGGAAAAGATTCATACCCTAAACCAGTTTCCCACACATTAGCCCACTCAATCAGGTACAGTAGAGTATAAATTGGAAGAATGATAGGGCAAGAAGCAAAGACAATTTTCGTTCCTTAACTGAACACTACTTACCCTCAGCTCAACCTCTTTTCCCAGCAAGTCATACAGAGATGCTCCCTTGGCAGTGATTTCAGAAGCGAGTTGTCTGGCTGCTTTCAAATCTGCAATCTGGAAGGGAAATTGCAAATAAAGACCCTCATTTTTCAACAGGTATTCAGCTGACCCTCTGCCAACCTCCGTCACTTCCCTCAGGCAGGTATATAACCACAGGGCACATATTTTAGCAGCTGCTGTAGAACAGAACCCAGGACACCGACTTAGGAAACACTGACAAAGTTCAAACGGGACCAATTTCAGGACACCTTGTCTCTCAGAAATCCAAACTGAATGTAAAAAAATAGTTTGACTTCAAAGTCAAACTGAATTCACAACTAGGTGATATAAACAACAAAAAGCTGACATGCTTCCTATTTGGACTAGGCTGCTGGGGCAACCTGAGAGAGATTCTACCACGCCATCCTGAGGCCAGTGCCTTAGATGTTCCTTCAAGGAGCTGTCAAGAAGCTTAGGGAAGCCAACTCCAGGAAGTACTTAAAATCTCCTGGGCTCCCACAGGGGACTGCTGCCAGGAAGACGATGCTAACAACTCTCGGCACTCAGACTGTTTTAGGCTGTGCATATCTTCTTCCTTCAATACGTTAAATTCCCAAGGGGGCATCCTTGTTCCCCTCCTCCTCTTGAACAAGTAACCTTACCTTCTCTCTTTCCTTCCCACCTCCCAGCAACAACTCACCTTCTTAACTCTCTCCTTTGGTCCTACTCTGGGGCACCCCTACAGTTCTAGCTTCTCCCTTAAGGCCCAGGGTACCACCCTCCTGTTCTAACTGCTTTTCCTGCCTGCCTGCTTGCCTAGCAGCAAGCACCCCCATTTCTCTCTCCGTCTCTGGCATCTCCTTCCTCACAGGTACTTATAACCCACGGTTTAACCCCTGCCTGCTGATGCCTTCCAACTCCAGCTTCAGCATCACACACAAACTCCTGCTAGACATCTCAACTTGGACATCCAAAGGAACTTATAAACTTAATGTCTTCAGTCAAACTCAGAACAAAAATTTCACTAGTCACACTCGCTATTTTCATCTTTAAGTTACTTAAGAATTAGATAATATTAGAACTCATTTCCTTAATTATGCTAGCCATTTCGGCCAGTGGCTCCCAAATACAGGCCAGATGCAGGCCTAGAACATCATCACGTCAAGTCTGGCAACATGACTTGAGGATCTCATGTCATTTCATCTACCTCAACTCACATCTCAACCCATAAAAATCTACATCAAAGTACATCTGACTCTGGGCTGATCAGATAGCTCACGTGGTAAAAGGTGTTTGCCACCGATGACAAGGATCTACATAATGGAAGGCGAGCATCAATTCTCAGACTGACCTCTGATCTTCTTGTCCACTGTGACACTGTGTGTGCACACACATAAATTAACTTTTAATAATGTCAGTTGTGAGCTCTGGCTCAAGCATGATAATGACAGTGCTTTCTCTGAGGCCTCAAAGAGAAGAGCTCCAAGATTAATGTGTGTTCCTATCTGGGAATTTTTTTTCATTCCTCTGTTTCCTATTTGAGCCTTGGGATGAGAACCTCTTTAGTTGTTTCTGCTGAGGCCTTTTTATGGCAAGATATGAAAAAGGCCTGAAGATACCTTTTCCATCCTAATACGGTAACCTAGTAGTTTCCCATACTTTTGTTTTTTTGCTTTTTTTATTGACAAGGTTTCTCTGTGTAGCCCTGGCTGTCCTGAAACTCATACTATAGACCAGGCTGGCCTTGAACTCACAGAGATCTGCCTGCCTCTGCTTCTTAAGTGCTGGGATTACAGGTGAGTGTCACCACTGCCTTGGCTTAGTTTTCCATTCTTGACCCTTCTCCCCATCTCAGGTCTGTGGAACTTCCAGACTCAGGTCCGAGATGGATGGATGCCCATTTCATGGGCAGAGATGAAATGAGCAGTTGCTATTTCTAGTCTGAAGTCTTGACATACCACCACAGTAACTGAGTAACAGCTCAGTGACAGGCAGCTCGGTACTAAGTGAGTTCCACCATAGCGCTACAGCCCTTGCCTTTTCTGAGAAGGGGACTTTCTAATTCTCAACGCTGGCCTACAACTCTTGGACTTAAAGGATCATTGAGCCTCAGTCTCCCATGCAGCTGAGAAGACAGTTGCATGCCACCTTGTTTGGCTAAGACAAGGCTCAAAGCTTATACATCTCTGCTGAAACCCTATTTCTCAACCCAGAGTAAACGTCAAAGGCTTTTCTGAGGGTTTACTATATTCTCCTCTTTACTTCCACCAGCGGGCTTCCTCCCTTTTCTTCCAACATACAAAGCATTTATCATCTTGGGACATTAGACCCCATTCTCAACTCATGGCCTGGGCCTTTCCTCTCACTTCTGCCAAGAAGTCATCATACCTGGAGGCCCCTCTGAAGGCACTATTTGTAATGGCCCTGACCCTCACACACTCCATCCCACACTGCTCTGCTGTGCCCAGGGCACTGACTGCCATCAGACCTTCCACATTTTTATCATTGTTGTTCATACTCTGATTCCTTCAACTACTACGCCAAAGGATTTCTGGCCTTTCTGTTTATACCTGTATCCTCAGTGTCTGAACACAATCTGCTAAAATTAGGCTTTAAAACAATTGCATTTATTGTGAGTTTTGCTTTCATCCCAATACATTAGTATTGAGATGAAAAACTCTCTTTAGTCAGCCAACAAGGAAAGCAGTGAGCAAGTTAGACATACTCTAGTGCCAAGTTTGAGAAATAAACAGTTCCTAGCCAAAAACTTCATCACCCTTACCTTAGAGCCAAGATCAAACTTGAATTTGCTGATGTCTTCCTCTCCTACTTTAGAGCCCTCCATCCCTTTGGTCTTCATAGCATTGTAGAGAACGGATGTGATCTTCAGCAGCTCTTTCACGGCATACCCATCTGCTTGATAAAGTTTCTTAGTATTGAGTTTGATATGTGCCTTTGTGGCCTGTTTTGAGACAAACAAACAGGACCTTACTATACAACCCATGCTGGCCTGAAACTTACTATGCAGCTGTTCAGGCTAGATTCAAACTCTCAATTCTGTCTTATCCTCTAAGTAATGGAATTAGAAGTGTGCACCAGCATACCCTGCTTAAAGTTAAAGGCCCTTTTCAGGAATAGGCCAAATCCCATACAGGTAACTTGAAAATGTTTCTGCCAGAAACTGTGATACAACTCAGTAATTAAGGATAAATAATTATCCTTAAAAAAAAAAATCCTAGGTGTCTCATATTGTGATAAGAGCAACTTGGGAAAAGACACCAAAACTACAAATGCAAGTATCTTTAACCCAGTAATTCCAATTCTAAGAACTACTCTAATCATAAACTCACATACAAAACAGAAACCACAGGCTATTCATTACAGAATTATTTCAAATAGGAAAGGTTGTAAACTACCTAAATACCTACGTAAATAACAGTAAGCAATAGTAACTCAAGTGTAAGAGAGGAAATTCTATATGTATTTGAAAAGTTCTCCAAAATATACTATTAAGTGAAGAAAGCAAGATGCTACACAGCATGTATAAAAGAGTATATATATATACATATATATTATTATTACTTGCTAAAATATATATAAACAAACTCTGGAATCAATTAAAAATAGCAGTTATTATGCTTGTAACTCAGGTCAGACCAGACAAGGCAAAAAGTCATTTTACTCTGTATAAGTTTATGATCTAAAATTTTATTTTATTAATTATCCAAAAATAAGCAAGTAAAACCATACAAGTAATGGGTCAAAAAACCAAATAAACACATACGGTGGTCGAATGGTTCCAAAGAAACCTAGCCATAGAACGGTTTTAGAAAGTACATAGTTCAAAAATAGTCCCAACTAGGATTCATCTTTTTCTAATTTATTTGATAAGTCCATAAGATAACTGTCAACTAACCATGAACTGGGCAATTGCCTTAATGAAGAAAACTCGGTCTTGTTCGGTCTCAATGTCTGAAGGGATGTCGGTCTGCGGCTCATACCTATCAGAAAGAGAACAAGCATGAGCCAATCCAATAGAAAGTCCCTCAAAATTAGGTGTGGTGGCACATACCTAAAATCTCAGCACTCGGGAGAAAGCAAAGGAAGCAGATCTCTACACAGTGAAAACCTAGCTAAAACACAACAAAGCAAAACAAAGGCACCAAACAAACAAAACAAAGCAAAAACAAAAACAAAAGGAAGAACTGGATGTGGTGGCACACACCTTTATCCCAGCACTTGGGAAGCACAGGCAGGAGGACTTCTGTGAGTTCGAGGCCAGCTTGGTCTACCAAGCAAGTCCAGGACAACCAGAGCTGCACAGACAGAAAGCGGGTGATTGACTATTGCTAATATGAGGTTCTCTGGGCCCTTCCAAGGCAATACGATTAAGCAAAAATTTCCAAGCAAACAAAATATCCAGGGAGAAATTCCAACCCACAAATGAGATATAGTGACTTAGACCACATGGTGGCTCAGTGGGTAAACAGGACTACTACCAAGTCTCGCAATCGAAGTTCAACCTCTAGGACTTACAGATTGCAAGAGGAGAACCAACTACAAGCTATTCTCTAACCTCCACATGTATGCTGTGGTTAGCATGAATCCATACACATATGTGCATACACACATGCTTAGCAGGTACAGGGGTTTGCTGTATACACCTGGAAACCTGAGTCAATCCCCACAGCCTATATAAAGATAAGAGATAATCAACTCAGCAATGTTGTCCTCTGATCTCCACACTCATATTGTGACACATGCATGCACACATAGTATTAATAAGTGTAAACAAACCAAGTATGGGACCCAGATTACAAACTAAATCTATCTCAGACTTCACTTTTATGAAAATAACCGAGACTGTGCTCAGGCTGATAGCCCTTGGCCCAAGATAGACACTAGGGCTAAATAATTCATTTTAAGAAGTGGCAGAGTTGTTGAAATTACTTTGATTTACCGATACTTCACCAGGGCTCAAAAGACTGTGACTCTTAGCCTGCATTTACACTCTCTGAAAGATAAAAATAGTTTCTAGTCTTCTGCATATATGTGGCTAGTGGGCGGCTTGGTCTTTATATGGGGTGCCTGGCAAACGGAGGGGGCCTCTCCAATGGCTGCTTTTGGATCACTTCCCCCTGGCAGCGCTGCCTTGCCTGGCCTCAGGGGATGAGGATATGCTCAGTTCTGATGTGACTTGATGTGCTGGGGAAGGCTGATACAGGGGGAGGGGAAGGGGGAGGGGAAGGGGGGAAGGAGGGCAAGTGGGGACTGGGAGGAGAGAAGGGAGGGGCACCCTTGGGTTATAAGGTAAATAAACTGAAATTTAAAAAAATAGTTTTTAAGTTTTAAAGCAAAGACAAGGGAGTGGAGAGGTGGCTTGGTGGTTTAAGAGCATTTACTGTTCTTCCAGAGCATCCGTCTTCATTCCTAGCACCGATGTCAGATGGCTCTCGACTGCCTGTAACTCCAAAATAGTCAACAGACATCTCATGTACATTGAATGTTATGTGTAACAACACATACAGTATTTACTATCTGGTTCCTAACACAAAAGATTGCCAATCCTAATTAGACAAGACTTTCAACACAAGAAAAATCTACGTTATTTCTTGTTTTAGATTTATAGTTTATTTTTAATTATGTGTATATGTGTGGGTCTGTGTGTAAGTATGTGCACATGAGTACAGTGGCCACTGAGGTCATAGGTATAAGGTCCTCCTAGAGCTGGAGTTAGCATTGTGAGCCACCCAACACGAGTGTTTGGAATCAAACTCAGGTCCTCTGAAAGAGCAATACATGCTCTTAAACTTGGAGCTAGCTCCCCAGCCACGGCTACGATATTTCTAACGCAGCATATCCTAAGTGTGCAAGAAGGTCCCTGTCTTTTTGTGGGAGGGGCTGAAGTGGAGCCTATACCTGCACTCTAATGAGAACATTAATCTCCCTCTATGTTCTTAAACTCTGGTGATTTCTTTCATTTTTTAAAACTTTGAGACAGGGTCTCTCACTACGTTGCCCTGGTTAGGCTAGAACTTGGCATGTAGGTCAGGTTGACCCTGAACTAACAGAGATCTACTTGTGCTATCATGCCTAGCAACTCTCTCAAAATTACAACTAAGTTCATCATGTGTACTATATTCTTTCTTTTACATCATAAGTTTCCAGTTAGCTAATGAATGAAAACAACTACTCATGCTGAGATGTGAATAAAGTGCATTCTAACCTTTTCACAAGCCACAGAAGCACTTCGGAGACAAGCCCAAAGTTAGGTGTTCGGAAATTCTCCATTGAAATATGCCGTGGGTACCCCAAGGCTCTCATCATCTCTGTGAAATCTGTCCAAGATAGAACACAATTCCATCAGCCCTCGTCAAGCGGCAACTCCTTTTGTAAAAGTAGTTAATCATATTCTTTCTGCTTTCCCTTCTTGTTGACTCTTCCCAACTTAGTGAAGCTCTAGATGCTGAATCCAGCAACTCTAGAGGGGAAAGAAATGGGAGATAAGAAACAAGATCTTATCCAACACCCGAAAAACATCTAAAATTCAATGGGAGGAAATTTTCTTCAGGAAAATAAGGCTAAGGTGTTAGCTGAGGCTTTAATTTCTCTTTGATAGCTGCCTCTTTACTTTTCAAAATGAAAACTACCTAGCCTCATAAAATATCATGAGAAAAAAAATGTTGACAGTGGTAATTTAAGGGAAGGCCTAGGGTAGGGTGAAGATCAAGATTATACATTTTTTCCAAGGTGAGCACATATGATTTTCATCACATAAATTTCAAAGATCAGTTACCTCATATGCAGAGAAATTTTAAGAGAATGGTTGAACTATATGCAGTATTTAGATTTACTGTGAAAACAGATTAGTAAACAGTAATATTGTAAGTTGGGAAAAACCTGAAAAAAGCGACACTACTTGAAAGACAGGAGAAAGTAAAAATGAAGAAAGTGATACTTAGAGATGAACAAAGACAGGCTTTGTGTTGCACACTTTTAAACCCAGATCTCAAGAGGCAGAAGTAGGAGGATCTCTGTCAGTTTGAGGCCAACTTCATCTACAAAGCAAGTTCCACGTCAGCGAGGACTGTTGTTACACAGGAAAAACCTTACCTTCAAAAACAAAACAAAACAAAAAGGAAAAAGAAAAGAAAAAAATGAACACAACCAACATTTCTGAGTTCCCACAATATGCTGAGATCTTGAACATGTTTCCTGGTTATAGTTACATAATGTCTACTCATGCTTATTGAAGGCAGCTATTCAACATGTCCTATTGACAATTCTAAATAATCTGCTTGGACAATAAAGCAGGGCATAGTGCACTAGACCATGGAAGAGAACAATGGTAGAAAATAAGTAAGAGCTTTTCCCCCAAGTCAGGCTTTGCCTACATATTTCCTTCAGCTAAGTAGTAGCTGTCAAATTCTCACTGTAAATGGGGACAGCCTCATGCACTACACAACTATACAGCATTTATTTAAGGTAAACATCCTAAAACACTCTTCTTAAACACTCTTTCCAGTACATCGCTATTCAGTGATCCTAGCGAAGTGCTGTCCTCGTCAAAAACTATGTGGGACAGCCACCATTACACATTCAAACAGCCTCAAGTCCTGGAAGACATTCCTAATAGCCGCTACTCTTCAGCAAGTAAAGCCAGATTTTGGGTCATACAGTCCTGTCTTTCTTGCTACGTGAACCAGGAGTAGCTGCACTACTTCACTTGCAGCTAAAACCAGGAACAACAAGAGTGAAATGGAACAGCCTGGCATATAACAGATGTTTTCCCCAAAGAGCAGTAACGAATATAAGTAGTCCACTTCTCCATTCTCCGGCAAAGTTCTCTGCTCAGTATTTCGCGTTCAGAAAACCCGGATTCAAACTCCAAAGCTGCTCGTTCTAACCATTACTTGTCCAAGTTACTTTAACCTCTTGCTGCCCGTTTCCTCATCTCTGGGCGCAGGGCATTCGAACTGCTAGGAGTAAACGAAATAATGCCCACACAGAGAACGGCATGTGACAGATTGTAAAAGACAAACAAACAAACAACAAACCCTCAGAAATTAACAACAACAACAACAAAAACCTAGCAGCAATGGCCATTCATCCAGTCGCTTCCTCGGTTTAATCGATTCTTTCTACAAAACACAGAAAAAGTCTCCCTGACCTTTCTAATGCGGCTGCGCCAAACTGAGATAAAATGAAGTAAAATTAAACAATCAGTTCCTCAGCCGCTCGAGACACATTCCAAGTGTTCTAGCCACACGCGGCCAGGGACCGACAGAACTTTCCAAAGGTGCTGGAAAGTTCTGTCGGCCCCTGGCTGGCCTGGGGTCCAGCAGCCCGGAGGCTTAGGGAGGAGTCCGGCAGGGGAGCCCACAGGAAAGCCGAGTGCAGCCTTACTGCGGAGGTCGCGGAAAGACATGGTGCTCCGGTCCCCAGGAGTCCACTGGGGTACGGCTGCACGTCTCCTTTAGAGTTCCCAGGCCCAGCGCTCGCCGGTCTCTATAGCAACCCGCTGAGCGCTAGGACAGCGTGCCGTCAGGGCCAAACGGGACGGAAAGCGAAGAGGAGTCGGGTGCGCGTGCGCACGACACAGGCCAGCAGGTGGCGCTCCGCACCTTGCGAGCCGCGCAGCGTCGTAACCATTCGTTGACCGCTTTGGGCTCCGGTCCGGTTGCGGCTCCCGTCGCCTCACTTTATAGAGAGATTACTCTCACCGTAAGTGGCTGAGTCTCCAGCTAAACTCCGCAGT
The DNA here is from genome assembly GCA_028658305.1 of Pachyuromys duprasi. NCBI lineage: Eukaryota > Metazoa > Chordata > Mammalia > Rodentia > Muridae > Pachyuromys > Pachyuromys duprasi. The sequence goes on from CM053757.1 coordinate 17,590,136, forward strand.
CGAAGCCGCGTAAAGCATCCACAGAACGATGGGAACGAAGAATTCGGGGACTGCACCCGGAGGGGTTTCGTGCGCGCACAGCTAGTCAATCTGCACGACAGGCCGGAAATCGGTGCCCAGAGTCGTGCGCCAGAGGTTGTCCTGGAAACTCGTTAATTCTGAGTCGGGAGTGCGCGGCGGGGGGGTCAGCCCAGGCTCAGCAAGGAACCCTCCCTGGTGCTACGAGTCGAGGGTAACAGGGACAAAAAAGAGCTAGGGAGAGAAGAGAAGAGCTGAGCCAAGAAGGATGGGCGAGGAGGAAGGCAAAGCCCCAAGATAGGTATGTGCTGGATGTAACGGTGCCCTTGGCCTGGACATCTGTGGTACAGATCAGGAGTAGTATTGTAACAGGGCCACACGTTTGTGACTAGTCTAACATAGGGGACTGTGCACTTGAGCAGAGATTAAATGTCTTTGGAACAATGAGCAACCCACAAGAAGTAAATGAAACTCCACTAGTATCTATGTACAAAAACAATGGTTCGTAAACCTAGATGTAAAACCTAGAGCTAAAATTTTATAAGGAAACATGAAAAGTCTTTTGATAAAGATCCCAAAGTAGATATAGTTTTCTGTTTCCACCAGCAAGACAAGAGTTTCCAGTTTGTCCACATGAACAAGGAAAAAAAAAAACTGACATTATCCACACACTGCCTAACAACTTAGGAGAAAATGGACAATTAGACAGTTGTCTCCCGGGAACACCTTCTCAGCATGATTCAGATCTCTCCAGGTTTGTACTCCAAATTCTCAATCTCTAAACCACAGATGAGGAAGCCGAGGCTCCCCCCCCCCCCCCAAATCACCCCAGACAATGACTCTTCAGCATGCCAAAGCTAAACTTGTTTTATGTGGCTTGGCTGAATCTGGGGATCAGTGAATTTACCCTGTTTCCAGCCCTTTCCCTTGCCCTACCTCCCACCCTGCCCCTGACCTGATACCGTCCTCTCCTAAACTAGGGGTCCCAGGAAGACTAGAGTCTGTACTGTGATGTCATAAGGACCAGTTGCCTGGGAGACCTGCAGACCCACCCCTCAGGCAGGGGAGAGCAGGTCCTGCTGCACACAAGGCCTGGCCCTCCTCCCCCACCATACTGGCCCTCCATGGAAGCCTTGGTCTGTGCATTCTCTGAGCTTCGAATAAGAGAAGGTGCCTGGGCGGAGCAGCAGCACAGACGCCACCCTGTCCCATCCCGGGCCCAAAGCTACTGGGGAGATCCCAGGGACGTGCATGCTTGGGAGGGTAGTGACTCTTGATCTAGGCTGTATGACTGGGCCAGTCACGTGCTCTTGTACCCACTGCGCTTATACTGGTACCCGCACACTCTTTCTGAGGTAGAGGGCACAAAAAGGGCTTGAAGTGCTGAACGGGGTCTCGGAGCCAAAGTCCTGGGCTTCTTAGGCCCCTCTGATAGGAGAGCAGGGAAAGTCATGGGAATAGACAAGAACTGAGGCTGGATAGCCTGGAGGTGGAGCCTATCATACGAGCTGCGTTTTCCCCAGTTGCTGGGCCCACTGGCCACCACCCTCCTGCTCTCTCTCTTGCAGATGCAGTGAGCTGGGCCCCAGGACGCCCCAGCCACCCTGACACACCACCCAACATCTATGAGGGAGGGCTGGGGGCCCAGCAGCAGCAGGGCCCTGGTGCCCAGGGAAGCAAGCCCAAGAACTTCCGATTGCGTCACCTCCGGAGCCTGGCTCTCTACCTGCCAGGCCACATGCAGCCCGCTGGCCAATGTGGAAGCCACTGGCTAGGCCGGCTCATGGCTGGGGGCAGCCTGCCACGGCCAGAAGTCTCGGCCTGGCCCCTGGACCTGCCACAGAGGACCCTGGGTCCAGGTAACAGCCATTGCTCAGCCCTTCTGGAAGCCCAACTGCCCAGGGACAGCCTGGGAAATACAGGTGAGAGCTCTGTTAAGGCAGGACTAAGAGACATGAAAGAAAAGACTCAAGGGAACCCAAATGGGCCTTTTGCATTCCCTAGCCTTCTGCGAAGAACCAGGAAAGGACACAGTGGCCAAGACACCCTAAAGTAACGTCATGCTCCAGGGGCCAAGATCTTGTTTACCTTTTTATCCGTGTGGCCCACTATTGATTCAAAACATGGATGTGCACAATGAGTTCCATGATATGTCAAGGGTAATAGTATGCAACTGGACCACAGCAAAAAGCCCAGTTGGGATGAGGTGTAAGGCAGAAAAGATCTGGGGCTGAGAGTTCCGGGTTCCTACCCTCACTCCATTTTGATGGACCTTGGACTGTCTCAGTTCCTTCATTTTAGGATACATGACATTTCAGGCTTGACCCACTGACATCCCTTTCTCGCCCTCACTGGTTCTTTCAAGGGGGTACCAACCAAGCCCTTCAGTTAATTGTCTTGAAGGTTATAAGTTCCAAGGACCCAAGGTTTCAGATTGGGTCCCTCTGAATGACTTCTCTTTCCTTTTTCCTCAGCTTCCAGTTCCAGCATGGACCCAGCCAAGGGTGTCCCCTCCCAGTCTGGTCCCCCTGAGGGCTTGGGACTCAGGCCCAAGAGGTCCTGGAGAGCCTTGGAGGAGACCATGTGTCCCTTGTGCAAGAGAACCCGCTCTGGGCCCTTGGAGAGGACATAAGGAGCCAAAGTGCCAGGGCTGGGGACAGTAGGGGAAGGATGGCCGAGGAGGAGGAGGCCAGGTTTACTGAGGAAGGGTTCAGTCCCAGCAGCAGCCCTCCCCACTGAGAGGGCCCCCATAGTTGCCCAGCACCAGACCAGGGCTAGTCTGGGGAAAGTATGAGGAGGGAGGGAGGAGGAGATGGAGGGACAGAAGAAATGGAAGCATGCCCGTGCCCTTGCAGCCTGCCCAAACTCCGGTCAGCCACTTGTACCTGGGAAGCCAGGCCGAGCAGAGAATCGGGTTCCTGAGAGGCCAGGGAGTCCTCAGGTATAATCTCAGTAAAAGCCACGGCCTGCACCTTCTTGTCTGCTTATTTTTAAGTCAATCCACTCAACATCAATCCCAGAGAGATTTCCTGGGGGTATGTCAGGAGCCAGGTCTGGAAAAGTTTTGTGTATGAGGAGCTGCTGCACAGTAGCTCTAGAAAGCCAACAGGGTCTCAATAGGCTGAAACATAGGGCATGGCATTCCAAGGGTAAAGGGGTGAAATGTTGGACTGGTTTAAAGAGGGAACCAACCATGGGAACCATGTTGGCCTTGGACCCCACACTGTCACCAAGGTTTTAGATGATCTATGGCCCCATAGGAGCCCATTGGGACTGGCACAGGTGTCCTTCCAGCTGGACTAGATTTCAGGTACCTGGGTGCTGAAGACCTCAGGTGTTAATATTTGGGACTGGATTAAGGCTTTTTTGTAGGGCCATTCTGTGCCCTGGAGGATGTTTTGTGGTCTCCCAATAATGCCAAAGGTCTAGGCTGTGACCACCAAAATTGTCTCCAGACAACATCCAATATCCACCAGGAACATACTCACTCTGGTTGCAAACAGGGCCAAAGCCTCTGCTGACCATGTGCCTGGGTTACTCTTGGAACCTCCTCTAAGCTACATGGCAGTGTGTGTGTGTATGTGTGGAAGGGAGCAGCAGAGTTGGTGAAGAGAACTATACAGCTGCCCACTTGGACCAGGTCTTAGTTCAAAGCTGAGAGCCAGCTGACCTGCTAAAGACCTTTACGAAACAGCTCAGTTGCTGCTTTCAGCAGCAGAAGTCTTCACCAAGTTCACATCCCTCTGTAGGTCAGTTGCCTGCACGGTGGGCCATCAAGAAGATGGCAAGCAAGCTTCCCAGCCCACAGCTGTATCCCACAGAGGCAAAGCACACAGTGGGAAGAAACAGGATGAGACTAGTGAAAGTCTATTTATTTGTTTGTAATGAGACTACACGCTACAATTTGTTCAACACTGGGCTGGGCACTGCAGTAATTACAGAACAGGATGGGGGTAGGGGGGGCGGACATTGAGGCCTTTGAGTTGGATTTATGAATGTCCAAGTCAGAACCTTCTGGAAGACTCTTCCTTGACCACACAGGGCAGAAATGAAAATCACATGATCACCACTAACTGAAAAGGGAGGGAAGCGGGGCTGGGGCCTTCGCACACAACTGAATCCACTCAGGACACTGGCCACCTACTGGCCAGTTCTGCTGAGGAAGGGGGATGCTTTTCCTGCCTTGGCCTTCCTTTGTGAGGACCCTTTCCTCTCTGAGGCCAGGCAGCCTTGGGCTGGCTCTAAAGCCTGAGAGCCCTGAGCCAGGAGATGCTGAGGGAGGGAAGCACTTGGTAATGAGGCCTGTCAATGAAGCGTTCCTCCTCAGTCTGGCACAGTGAATGGCTCTGAGGACACCCTGCAAGGGCTCCTGTAACATTGCAGCAATCCTGGGCAGGACCATTGACAATACACATTTGGGGGCACAAGAGAAGGGATGCTGGAAACTTGAGATGTATGCTGCAAGCACAACTCATGGTACTGACAGAGCCTCTGCCTTAGAGGCTGAAAGACCACAGGTACCAACTGCCCTCTGCTCCCAAGGCCAGGTCCCAAGGGTCCACAGCAGCGGAGATGCCCAATGTAGAGCTCAGCCTCCTCCTGTCCGCATTTGGCCAGGCCTTGAAGTTTCAGTTTTTAGGATGACCAGGGAAGGAACCCAGAAGCCAACAGCTACCTGTCCTTGGCCCAGCTCCCAGTGCAGGTCAGCTATGCGGAGCATGCCAGGATTCAGGAGGCAGGATGATCCTTCTGGACAATAGGAAGCTGCTGAGAAACGGGGAACTGTCTATGGAGAGGGCTGATTCTTGAAGCCTTCCGTTCTCTCGCAGGGCCAGCCCCACTCACTCTGTCCCCAGCCTTTCGTGGAGGAGGTAGAACTGCTTCCACTGTCTAAGCTCCCTTAGGGCGTTCCTGTACGAAACCTGACATTCTCTTTGCTGTGCCTCTTTATTCTAAGGTTCCTGTGTCTTCAGGGTCAAAGGTATCCACAGTTTTTCAGCAAAGTTCAGTCCATCTTGTAGGAAAGAGCTGAAGGAGTTAGGAGGCAGAGGAGAGGCCTGAAAGCCCTTTCCCACACCTGCCAGGCCATTGGGTGGTGCCAGTGCATAGAGGCAGGACAAGGGCTCCAGGTGGGGGAGGTTTCCAGAAGCAGGAAGGAGAGCCTGCAGGGAAGAGAGCAGGGCACATGACGGCACTGCAGGATGCTCACCCACCTCACCATCTGTGTCTATGGGATTTAGTTGAGCCAGGGTATACCAAAGCATGAGGCCTTTTCCAGCCCTGTCTTACCAATGGCCACCAGGCTTCCCTGGGACTTTAAATAAATAGAAGCAACTGCTAGTCAACACCTGAATGTTTATCAAGCCTCTGTGTGGATGGTCAATGGCATGGACACTGCAGCACCCAAGCCTCTTCCAGTTCTGTAATTCTGTTCTCTTTGGCCTGGGATTCCAGCTCTTGGCAACCAAAAGGGCTGCATCCAAGCAGAATCTTATCTTCATTTACAAGCTGTCAGCACAAGAAGCCCATGCAGGGCTTGAGCATGCCACACAGAGATGCATTGGTAACAGTACTGTTGTCAGAGGGGAAGTCTGGGTAGAATTAGGATGAGCAGCAGGCATGGATCACAGATCATGGGGTGCCTCTTGTAAGGTGAAGCTGAGTAACTGGGTCCTCAAGTAGGAACTACTTGGTCTTTTGGTACCTTCCCAATGTTTGAATCATGCAAATCCATCATTTTAACAACAACAAAAAAATCTGTTCAGAGCCTTCGAAGATGGAGATGGCTCAGTGGTTAAGAGCATTTGCTGCTCTTTCCAGCAGGCCTGGGTTCAGTTCCCAGCATCTACAAGGTACAACTGCCTGGACCTCTAGTTCCAGAGAACCCAGTGCCCTCTAATTCTTGAACGATAAAAACATTTCTTAAAAGAAATCCACTTAGGGGCTGGAGAGTTAGAAAAGTGACTGCTATGTAAACACAGGGCCCTGAGTTTGATCTCTGGCACCCATATAAAAAGTCTGGATTAGCAGCCGGGGAGACAGAGACAAGAGGATCTCTTAGGCTCATTAGCCAGTCCAGTTAAATCAGTGAGCTACAGGTTCCATGAGAAACCCTGTCTCCAAAGTGAGGTGAAGAATAGTTGAGGAAGATACCTCGTGTTGAGCTATATGCTCCACAAAGTACACACTCGTACACATGTATGTACACACACACACACACACACACAGTCCAGGGAGTAAAAAGAATTCTGGCAAATGGTTTGAGGACTTTGCTCCCTTGCTCTTCAAAAAGCTTCTGGACCCCTGTGAACTTGCTCACAGGTACCTTGCCTAGAGACTTCTTGTTGCAGCAAGCACCAGACTCCCCAGGTCCAATCATCTGTTCCTACCTGTTGATGACCGACTGGGCATACACTCTGCTCCTGAGCCAGCATAGCACCGGGCCTGCAGTTGGGGCAGGCTGATGGACTGGCAGGTGGCCACCTGCTCCGCACAAAGGATAGAAGAAGTCAGACAGACAGGAAAACAGGTTCCACAGAGTGCTGAGGACAGAGGCCTGGTGGAGGCTGACCCAACAGCATTACATGGTGCGGCTGTACTCAATGCCACCTTTGGTGGAGATGCTGGACCATGGCAGAAAGCTGCAGAGCAGGCTGTGGGCCTGGCGGTAGATCCTGTGTGGGATGGAGCAGGGGCTCAGGTTGGCCAGCGCTGAGCCCAGGTGCTGGATGTAGTCTGTAGGCTCCGTCAAGGAAGATACTCCACAGGCCCCCATCAGCCTTGCCTGCATGCAGTGTCCTTGGGGTCTGATCAATGACCCACAGTCATCATACTGTACCCACATGGCACAATGCACTCCCCTGGAGGCCAAGGACCTATTAAGCCCACAGAATACTAGAAAGGCTCATTAAATGGACCATTAATTTGGGAAATAATGCACAGTGAAGCCATACAGGACAAGCACCATAAGGTACTTGCCAAAGACCTGGGCAGGATCTACACGACAAGTGTTCCTAGTTCTCCAGAGGTACAGAGCCCACCCCAACAAGGAGATGTTCCTGCAGTACTAACCCCTGAATGCCCATATGTGCCTGATTTCATGTGAGCTAGGCCTATGGAGTTGAGTCACTTTGTTTTGTTTTACTTCTCTCTTAAAATGAATCACTTCTTTAAAACACACACAGGCACATGTGATATATTTTGAGCTGTTCCCCCCTGGTAACTGCTGGGCTATCTAGTTTCCCTCCCACCTAACATAGACATCATTAGAGGAGAGAATTGGGGGTGGGTGGAATACACCTTGGATCATACAACCCCACAAGGAAGGTCTGAACTCTGTTCTTCTGCCATTGTTTACTTTCTTCTCTGCATTGTTTACTCTCTTGGCTGCACAGGGTAGGGCTTATATTTGCTGTGTTTACTACTAACCCCTAGAACAGGATACTTTCCAGATTTCTTGAGTAGACAAATCAATACTGGACCCAAAGAGTTAAAACCTAACCTTTCTGCTGGGCTGAAGTTGCCAGGGAGTGCCAGCTTTCCTAATGTATGCCACCAATCAGGTGCACACAATCTGCCCATGCCTTGAGCTAGTCAAGGAACAATGCTGCAAGCCAGTGACTGTCACCCAAAGGTAGCCACAGTTCCAGCTAACTCTCTGGTGGTTCTAGCCCTCTAGCCAGGAAACCATAAAGCCTTCTCCCACTCTCTTCCAGCAGTAAAGGATATAAGATGGTCCAGGGAGGGTGGCCGCCATTGATGTAGAGGACATAGGTGAAGCCATCTTTGAGGACCCCTCGGATGGAGTAGTAATAGGGCAGATAGTGATGCTGCCTAAAGTCTCTGTTTTCATAGAAGTTTATTGCTGTATTGTTGGTGGTGAGAACGTGCAGGTAGATGGCTTTGCAGTGGTCCTGGGCGGTGGTTGAAATATGATCCTTTAAACTTTCTAGTAAAAGGGAACCTGAGGAAAAGAGATGAAGGTTTCCCACCAGGGCAGTTAAGAGAACACAGAAGCCATGGCTTCTGCAGGAGTCTAAAGGTCTGAAACCAGCCTCCGGTTAACCCCCACTGTCAAAGCCCTAGAGATCAGACAGAGCCCGTGAACTGCGTGAACTGGGGGCAACAGGTGTGCCCTGGAGGTGCTCTGGGTCTAGAGCAGACACTCACCAACTCTTCAAACAGCAGAATGTGCAAACCAGGACCCAGAGAGTGTGGGAAAGCTAAACCTGGGCTGAAAATAGGACTGCTACACCCTGACATGTGGTAGAGTGAGAATTTGATGACATATTGTCTGATGAATGCTGGAAAATGCTGTTTCTTCATCTGTTTCTTATTCTGAACTGAAAACACCTTGTCAATACACATGACTTTGATTGGCATCAGGAGAGGTAAGGGAGGTCTATGCCTGCCGGAAGCTGTCCTAGGGAGACACACTAGGAGGACAGGGTCTGTCCCCAAATAGGGACAAGAAAGAAGAGAATAAAGGGCCTTTGCGAGGTGAAGACCTCAGAAGACATGACTGACCTGGGGCAGGGGGTGTTAATGGTTAGGTTAGAGGGAGGGGTGGTTTAAACCATGAGCTTCCTGCTCTTACCTATTCCGTGTTTTCTGAATTCTTTCACCACTCCAAGACTTAAAATGTATGCAACTTGTGTGTCCACAGAGAAGCTGGAGGCTAGAATATCTCCATCCTAAAGAGAAAGTTAGAGACAAAGTCAGGGAACACAGGCTCAAGGCAGAACCTATCTGGGTTCTATGTGTCCACTGTCTATATCCTGAGATGTGAAGTCACAAGGTAGGAAGAAGCAGAATAAAGAACAGAGGACACTCCCACTGACCGACAGAAACAAGAGAGTTTATCCCTGATGGCAGAATGCTTCTACAGTGAAACACCAACGAGGAGCTTCTCAGGACGGTCGACTGGTACTTTACGTCAGAACCAGTACTACAATATATAAAAAGATGATGGCTGGGAGCGAGACACAGCTAAACAAGAGGGTGCATGTCTGGCATACCTAAGGCCATAGGTCTGATCACAGCACCACAAAAGAAAAACAGGTTGTCAACAAGCAGTGACACAGTCGCCATGATGTGAGGCTGTGGACAAGCAAAAAGCTGTATTACATTTACTTGTATGTCTGGTGAGTGTGCATGTGTGACATCGCTCAGAAGGCAACTTTGGGAGTTGGTTCTCTCCCTCCTCCGTGTGGGTGTTGGGAACTGAACTCGGCCTGTCAGGTTTACTGCTGAACCACCTTGCCAGTCCAGGTGCAAAGCTTTACAAGTTTATAAAGAAAAGCATGGAGGCGATCCAAGATGGCTGCCACGAGAGAACACTGTGTCTGAGGAGTAGGAGAGCAGAAACAACGCAGCGACCAGGAGACTGAACTCTGGGACCTAAAACGCCAGCATTGTGAGTGCCAGGTGAGCGGAACTCCTACGGTGAGAA